>CM045739.1:34727500-34737500 GCA_024760905.1 Plotosus lineatus
TGCTAGCTAAAGTTACCCGGCTAGCTTGTTAGTATTTGCTCTGCATACAGTGACATGGCTCCACACCTAAATCATCAGTTAGCTTGATAACAAAAACATATGTTTACATTGAAGGTTAACTGATGCTAAGCACATACACAAAACCAACAGGAAACCACCTGACTAACATCAGATTACTAATATAATCACTAAAACAAAGTTTTTTTTTTTTTTAAATATTGTTTACGAAGACTATGGGTTTGAACAAGGAGGATGAGTTGTGAAGACTTGAGAAAAGACTCCAAACCACATTTGTTTAAAGCCCCATATTCCAACAGCCTCTCGGTTCAACAATTACAGCCCACTGATCTGACAACCCTTTTCCAACCGAACGGAGATGGGTGTCCGACTGAAAGGTGAGGTAAGAAAAGTGTGGAGGTCTTCAATGAGTAGGGTTGTCTCAGAACATTGCGCGGTTCCTGTATTGAGTCGGTACTGTAACAAGGATAAAGTCATTTCACTGTTACCATGAGCACTGCGTTGATATGTAATATTATTCCTCACTGGGTATCTTGTGATTTTCCAGGTTAAGAGAAACTATTCAGCCACCCAGCAGAATGCTACGTTTTATTTAAACAGCTGGTCCAACACACTCTATCACACTGGTGACACCCAGCATTCAGCCGGTGGTTTTCACTCTTGGTGTTTCATAGAAACCACCCACAAACATGTGCCACATCAAAAGTAAATAAATCCCTGTTAGTGAACACATAGCCCAACCCCCGTGCTTTTGCCTACTAGTTTTGTTTTAATGCTCATTCCAGTGGCATGAAATGCCCAGACAGATCAGTGCTGTTGAGGTCATTCCGTAAGAAAGAACACTGAACAAACTCACAGCAGTTCAGAAGCAGACCTCATGCACCTCTGGCATTCTCAAAATTACACAGGAAACGCCATTTCGAGTAAACTAGTATTTTACTGACGTTGGGGGGGATTTTTGGTCAGGCCTTGTCACTGGTAGCACTGTTTATATCAAACCTGTAAACATCTTTAAATAAGATCAATTCAAAAAAAATCAGCAGCTTGTTCTAAAAGTGTTTCTTAAACTGCATAAATGTAATACGTAAAACAAAAGGGGAACGTCCAGACGTCTGTCTGGGCCACAAATAAAATGAAACATGCCTCAAGACATAAAGCCTTTCAGTATTTCTGGAACTGAGTCAGTTAAAGTGAAATATATACTATACTTAGAACATCACAAACAGCATCACTGAGCAAAAAGTTATGTACACTGCTAGTCAAAACTTTTAAAACACCTCCTTTTCAGTTTGACACAAATTTAAGAAGTTCAACTCCAGTAAATGACCTTAAAAGGAAAGGTAACTGTCATCAGAACCATTCATTCATTCATTTTCTGGACCACTTAATCCAAATTAGGGTCACCGGGAGGCTGGCACCCATCTCAGCTGACTCCAGGCAAGGTATACCCTGGACAGCTCGCCTGGCCATCGCAGGGCGAACACTCACACAACCATTCATACTCACATCTATGGATGATTTGGAGCAGCCAATTAACTTACTGTGCATGTTTTTGGACTGTGGAAGGAAACCGGAGTACCCGGAGGAAACCCACGCAAGCACGGAAAGACCATGCAAACTCTACACAGAAACATCCGAGCTGGGAATCTAATCTCTGTATGCTGTTATTATCACTTGCATTATATGATCTGATGGATTCACATCCTATTCTTGGAATTTGGCAATCTCGTGAGCGTGAAACCCGCAGCCTTTTCTAACTGTCTAATCCAAACTATCAGACCGATTTCAGTAGATTTCAACTTCAAAACTGCAAATAAAAACCACCATATAATGAAAACATGTTTATGTTCATGTGCAAAAGAAAGGCTTGCATTTCATTTCATTTTAAACTGGAATGGACTATTTTGTGTAATAAACTCAAGATGATGAACATCCTAGGAAATGAAAAGAGAGTACCCTGGTCCTTCACTTTCCGCTGTTAATGGGGACTGAGACCCCCACGACCACCGATTTCCGCAAAGTAGGATCGACCTGACTGACGTATACGTACATGTATGTGTATATAATATCAATAATTACATATTCAACACTATAAATGCTTATAATAACAATTAAACATTCAAAAATGATGCATAAGATGTAAATAAAATATAAATACACACACATACAGACACGCGCGCACACAGATGCACGTGCATGCACTCAGATGCGCACCTCACATAAAAATGTAAGTAGTTTTATTGGTGGGTTTTGGGTTGTTTATTGTTCGAGTATTTAGCATAATTTACCCTGCTTTGTGGCATTTTCCTTAACTTTTCCCCTATTTTCCTTTTTTTTTAATTTTCAATGAATATTTTTGAAAACTCCGATGCACTGAAGCACGAAGTAGTGAGAGATCATTGTATTCTTTATCATGTAGACAAAATGTAAGCTATACACAGTCACAGTCATTTTTTATCAATATAAAATTAATGGAAGCAATAGATACAGAAGGAACAAATTATTTGGAGTTCATGTTGCCTTACCAAAAATGTAAATGAAATCTTTTCTGCATGCCCACATGAAGGGACAATCAAATGGGGGGTGATGATGTTTATCCCCCCCATTTTCTCCCTAATTTAGTCATATCCAATTACCACCCATTAAGTATTGCCTTCCCTGTAGCATGACCACCACCACCAACCAGGGAGGGGTGAAATCATGCACACACCCGCCTGTGACATGCACTGCTAGCTACCAGCCTCTTTTCAAACTGCGGCACATGCAGCCTAACACACAGTCGGCTGTGGCATCAACCCAGATTTAAACTTGAAAAAAATTGTGTTTTCGTCAGTCACTGCAGAAAACGTCGTCTTCAGTGGCCGTATACTTCAAGGAAAGGTCAGGCGTGTTGTTAGAGATTACTGTGTTTCTCAGCAAAAAACTAAAATAACCACTGAACTACTGCATATGAGGTCAAGCAGAGAAGATGTGAAGCAGGAAAAATGTCCACATTTGGATCATTTGAATGCAGAGTGCAGCGATAATTCAAATGAATCAACTTGCATTAAAAAAACACATACTGTACCAAACAAAATCAGTCGAGTTGAACTCGGCAGTGCATGATGGAATAGGATGGTTTCGCCACCTTCACAAGTGTGGCATGAAAAACACATCTTCCATCAGTCCGATGAGTATAACACACCACTTAGCTGTGCCTTCTCAACACACATGCCATTGCTCCAAACCAGCCAGGTTCACATCTGGCCAAAAATGAAGCAGTCCCTCCTGAGAGTGAAACTTTAAAGGATTACTGCTGCACACGTTCATGCTGGTACAATCACTTTGCATTGCAGATTCTTGCTTCGCTGGAATTTCCTCTTGTGGCAGGAACACAATGGTTCCAAGGCATAGACGGCGATAACACAATGATAATAACAAGCTCTTTGTGTTGGCCATTAGTATCACATGGCACTGCATAGAACTCGTTCAGATTCAAGAATCACAGCATGCAAAGATTTTCTGCATTCCAGCTCCATGTGGTAATTTATATGCATAAAAAATGCCAGAAAACACCACGTTTCACACACAGAAAAGGCTGCCTACTACCATAATCGGAAAGTGTGCAAATATATATATACACACACACACACACACACTTTAAAAAATTTAAGTTGAATACCACAACAGCAAAACATTAAATCATTTGTTTACTGCAATACCCGTCTGGCCCATAGACAGTGAGAGACATGGCCTGCCTTTGATAACCCAGTTAGCCGCACTGGGGGATGTAAAAGAACCATTGCTGACTTTCGTAAAGAGTAGCTGCAAAGTCATCAGCGTGTTTCTGTCCCTTGCTAAAAGGGTTGTGACAGGAAGGGCATCCGACGTAAAAACCTCTGCCAAATCAAACGTGCAAATCAGATGATTCGCTGTGGCGACTCCCGAGAAAAGGGAAAAAGCCGAAAGAAAGAAAATACCCGTCTGTATGCAAATGAGCTCTCTGGAGACTACAATGAGTTTGTGTCCACTGTTAGCTTTTAAAATCAGTCAAATTACAAATGAAAATGTATTCTTGCCAATTTATATACAGGGATCCCTCACTTTCTGTGGTGAATTGGGACTAAGACGCGCACGCTCGCCAAATTCCGCGAAGTAGGATCAACCTCCCCTGACTGACATACATGTGCATGTATGTGTGTATAATATCAATAAATACATATTCAGTGCTATAAATGCTTATAATAACAATTAACCATTCAAAAATAATGCGCAAGATGTAAATAAAATATAAATACACACACATACAGACGTGCGTGCATGCAACTCAGATGCGCACCTTACACACATGTAAGTAATTTTGATGGGGGTTTTGGGGGTTTTTTTTTTTGTTTGTTTGTTTTTTAGTGTTACCAGTGCTGTAGTGGTCAAAAAAAATAAGTGAGTACACGATGGCAGTGAAGTGACCGAGCGACTTCTCCGCTTCCTCCCATCTCCGCTTTTTATTTCCACAGTCGCGGAAATTTGCATTGATCAACTATAAAGTCGGCCAAATTAAGTCAGTACACGCAACTCAGCCACTAAAACAAGTGGGTACACGGCGTGGACCCACCATTATAGCACTGGGGGTTACATAATTGGCCTTGTTTTGCGACATTTTCCTTAATTTTTCCCCTATTCTTTAATTCGCATGAATTGAAGCGCGAAGTAGTGAGGGATCAGTGTATAGTAATCTTTATACTTGCACTGAAACTCTGTTGGGCAGCGGTCGCTTAACGGTAAGGGAAGTGGCAAAGGTTTGCTGGTTTGATTCCTGAACCAGCAGGAAAAATGTGTGTGTGTGTGTGTGTGTGTGTGAGTGGGGGGTGGGGGGATCCACTTCCATTCCTCTGCATTCATGTCTGAAGTGCCCTTGAGCAAGGCACCTAGCTGCTCTCTGGGTTGCTGTCCAGGCGCTCCCAAAGTGTGTGGCAATGAACTGCTCTGTGTGCTCCCTTTGAATTGGTTAAATGCACAGTAAATAATTTCCCTTGTGGGATTAATGTGATGACATGCTGGTCTGTTTTTCACTTTGATTCACACTTTACTTCATTACCCACAATGCCATTTGACTACATTCAGCTCCTTTGTCTTCTCTTTCATCGTTAAAGTCAGTGATGCAGCAGCATTTTGAATCAAACTCTCTCATTTGCCAAAACTCTGCAAGTTCCAAAGTTATGATGGCTCTGGGTTACGGATCAGAAGGTCCGGGGTTCAAGCCCCAGTACGACCAAGCTGGGGATAACTTCAATCTTATCAGTTGTATAAATCAGAAAAATATCGGTCACTCGAGATAAGGGCGTGTACGAAATTTCAAAAACGTAAAAGCCATTGTTGATCAATTTCTCCAGCAGCACTATCTCGCTCATCGTCTTGACTATATCTGCACTGCATTCCTTTAACAGCACTGGAAAACACTCGGAGAGAAAATAGGTCTTTAAAAGCTAAAAGCAAGACCAGACCATGATCCCTTATATTTGAGAAGCACACAACCAATAGAAAAATTATGCGAATAACGAAAATGTAATACAGTAGGCCCTCGACATTCGGGGGGTTCGGTTCCCGGAAGTTCTCTACCCGGAAGTAAAACCCCATGTAACATGTCACATGCGCGAATGAGCAGCCGGAAGTAAAATACTATGTATCTATTACATACGTTAAAATATGCTTCTTAAACACATTCTATAGACAGTCCTACTCATTAATACAGTATTAATGTAGTAAAATATAGTAATGATTAAGAAAAACTTTTCAATTTTTACTCTTATTTGTATTGATGATAAAATAAAAACATTATATGGCATATACTGTTGTAAAGCACTCGTTTTAAAGCCTTTTTCAATTATTATTCCAGTACAGTACTTAAGTTAATTCTGAGAATGTTTGTGTGTGAGATTTTATGTTCTGTAGCATGTTTAACAAATGATACCAAAAGGATAAACTTTATTACACTTCATGTACTTTTACATTGAACTTGAGTGACGTCTGCAAGATGGCGCTGCCTAGAGGGCAACGGTGCGGAGTTCTCAGAAACAAATTGTTTCTTTGTTCGTTTTATTCGTTTGTTCATGTTTTGCACTATGCACGTCTATGATCAGTCAACCCTACTACAGCTATGAGCAGCTTCAGCTTTGGGCCACGAAGCACGCAACAACTTCTATCGTGAGCTGCTATGCTAATGGGAGCTCCATACTAACCGCCCAGGCGGAGTTCTCAGAGGCTTGGTTAGCACTTCCGGCCATACTGCTTTAAAATGTTCAGTCCCTGCGAAACAAGATGGACGAGCTTCATGCTCAGATTGTAGCGCAGAGGGATCTACAGGACTGTGTTTCTGTGAAACATGGCTCGAGGAGAGTACACCCGATAAGGCGATTATACCAGCCGGCGACACGGCCTTCATCCCCTGCAATCCCAAGCGCCGGAGTCATCGTTCGGCTCCTTCCCGCCTGGGCTTATTGCTAGCTGGGATGTGGCTTGCATTGAGCTGCCTACCATAGCATGGTAGCCCTGCTAATAGTATGTTAGTTCTGCTTAGTTATACACGCCCGAAGATACTCCGATCTTATAGCTCTAGTAGAGTCGACCGGTTGTAGACAAGCATAGTGCAAAACATGAACAAACAAAACAACAAATAAAACAAATTAAAATGAACAAAGAAACAATTTGACTCTGAAAACTCCGCAACGTCACCCTCTGGGCAGCGCCATCTTGGAGACGTCACTCCAACTTCAATGTAAAAGGACATGAAGAGTACTGTAATAAAGTTTATCCTTTTGGTATCATTTTTTAAACATGCTACAGAACATAAAATCTCACGCATAAACATGAACTTAGCTACTGTACTGGAATAATAATTGTAAAAGATTTTAATACAACAGATGACAGAAAACCGTCGTTTCTCAGGAGAAAGTCTTATTTCTTCAGAAGAGACATCCAGCGTTTTCTATCGCTTAGCCAGAGAAGACGCACAGCGTTTGAGTGGTATAGAGCTTAACTGGTAATTAAAACACACAAAAAGAAGACGCTCATTGACAACTTGTGTGTGAATAAGGAAAAAGGGGCGGGACATCAGCTCAATGAATCAGGAGAAAGGAGGACAGCCATTGGCTAAATTTGAATCACGTGCCGGTTGCTCAGCAGTCAGCGAATACTCAAACCGTGGGTGCAAAACTGCGAGTGCAAAACCGCGAATAGTCAAGGGCATACTGTACCAAAAAAAAAAAAAATCCAAGAAAAAAAAAAAAACAATTAACACCAGAATACAGTCGGCCCTCTACTTACGAAAACCTCTGAATACGAAAAATCCAGTTTACGAAAAACATTTTCCGAAATTTTCGTCCTCTTTTTACGAAAACAACCTCTTTTTACAAAAAGCAACAAAAGCGCCATTAAAACATTCAAACAATGCGCGAGTTGCTCTCTCATTGGATGTGTCCCAACATCCCGCCCCGCTGGCCTCCCATTGGCCAGGAGGGAGCTGAACTGTACCCATACTTCCTGTTCGTCACTTCCTGTTTGTTCGTGAAGGAGAGTTGAACAGGACTGTTGGCTCGTGAGTTTTTTTGATTGTGATCAATGCAGCGTTATATTTCGTTATCCACCATGGACCCCAAGAAAGTGATTACCAGTGACACTGAAAAGAAGAAGCGGGCTCCGTTATCAATCGAAGTGAAGCAGGAGATAATAAAAAAATATGAAAGTGGGATGCGGTTGAGCGAAATAGCAAAGGCATATGGCCGAAACCCCTCTACAATCGGGACGATATTGAAGCAGAAGGAGACCTTAAAAGCAGAGATACAGTGACGGAGGTGATTATTTCGGAATGATATTGAAGCAGAAGGAGGCATTAAAAGCGGAAACATTTAAGGACCTTGTGAAGTGGGGTGGGGGATTCTTCAGACCAGCAACCCCCGGACTTTAAAGCGTCACATGGGTGGATTTTAATAAAGGTAAATAATTTTCTTTTACTTTTAACACATATTTCGTACAAAATTGGTGTATTTTATATTTTTAAAGGGTTTAGTATGGGGTAGTCTTGGAAGCCTTGGAATGAATCATGCGTTTTTTATTTGAAATATACCTCTACTTACAAAAACTCCAGGTTACGAAAAAGGCACTGGAACGGATTAATTTCGTAAGTAGAGGGCCGACTGTAATTAAGGACATCACAAGTACTTCATGAGGGCAATGGTGGCCTGGTGAAAAGTTGCTGGATTACTAATCCCAAGGTTGGGGGTTCAAGCCTCACGGTCAGCGTTGTCACTGCTATCCCCCCCAAGTGCAGATAACTTGATTATCAAATGCCAGCCACGTCTCTCACTGTCTATGGTGAGAGGCTGTAAAAGAACCATTTCTGACTTTCATTAAGAGTAGGCTGCATAGCCGTCAGCACGTTTCTGCCCCGCAATGCCCCGAAGAGCTGTACAGGGTGTACTCTGCCCAACCTCAAGTCAACTCCCCATGACTCTAATTCGAATTATGCAGTTCAGAAAATGAATTATGCATTAATATATAATGTATGAAAAATATAATAATTGATTTTGCAGCACACTGGCATAGTAATGAGCAAGTCTGCCTAACAGCAAAGAGGCCCTGGGTTCAATTCCCATGATCTCACATTTTTATGTGGATTTGGTTTGTTCTCCCTGTGCTTGATTGGGTTTCCTTTGCCAGTCCAAAGAAATACACATTAGGCTAACTAACTGGTTCAAATTACCCTTAGGCATGGGTGTGAATGGTTGTGGGCATGTTGCCCTGCAATGGTCTTGGCGAGCTGTTTAGGGTGTACCCCAGTGTCAGATGAGATAGGCTTCACCTCCCCCTGACTTGAGTGGGATTGAACAGTTCTGCAAATGAGTAACTGAGTGAGCATCATGATTTCAGTGCACAGCAAGATAATCTCATAGTATGTAGTCAGTGTTTGAAATACAAATGAACTGTGTGTTTTACTCCGACTCCAAAATTAAATATTTTGCTTTACAAAAAAATCCTTCCGAATGGTCTTGGAGCACAATCAGGCCATGTGACTCAAGGCAACACTATACAGTGAGTGCTGTATTAAGTACAGACCCGCTCCAAACCCATCAGACTCAGTGACCGTGAAAAGAAAAGAGTAAACACCAAACCATATATACAATTTCATTGCAGGCAAGTTGCTGATGGTGGTGTTAGGCCTTCTGGCTGTAGCAGTACATTTCAGAAAACATGCCCAAAAGAATCGTTGCCACCATGCTCGGAGAGGTGTCATGTGATCTGCCCTCACATGTGTAGTTTTTATTTTTAATTATAACCCATGGTGTTATTTTGGTTTGGAACTGGCGCCACACTTTATGGAGTGAAACATAAACCGTTGTGATTTCCGGTTTCTAGCACTGGCGCCATTTCCTTTGATGGGACTTCCTACGTCGGCCAAATGTCAAGTACTGATCAGTTTACATCCAACATTTTTAGTTCTATGAAAAGAAGGAAACAGCATTTCAGTAATATTGAGTCCAGCACTGTACTACACTGAAAGGATCTCAAGGTTCATACTGCATAAAGTGCACAATCACAGAATACAGCGATCCCTCGCTACTTCGTGCTTCAGTTTCTACGGCTTTAATGCATTACAGGTTTTTCAAAAATATTCATCTAAAAATAAAAAAATAAGGAAATTAAGAAAAAAATAGGGGAAAAGTGAAGGAAAATGTCACAAAACAAGGTAAATTGTGAAATTGTGTATATATAAAAAAAAAAAAAAAAAAACAACAAAACTACTTACAATTTTTATGTGAGGCGCGCATCTGTGTGCACTCGAGATGAAGGTGACATGAACGAAAGCTCAGTTGTTAGCCAGTGGGAGGCCAGTGGGGCGTGATGTTTGAACGTCATTGATGGGAGAGCAGCTCGTGCATTGTTTTAATGTTTGAATGGCTCACATACACATTATATACACATTATATATATATATATATACACACACATA
>CM045739.1:34742500-34802500 GCA_024760905.1 Plotosus lineatus
GCGCTCGGTGGACACAGAGTCGCGTTTCTACAAGTTTAGAAAGTCTGGGTCTGGACTCAGCCTTCTCAGACAAGAGTCGGAATCACTTACCGAGGGCTGGACTGGAGTCTGAACCATAAAAAAAAACCCACAACTGTCCTGCTCGACTGCAACTCTCTCCGTCGTCCTTTCTCCTCAAATGAATTTCACAAGCTTTGCTGTCCCTGCTCGACTCCGCGCTGCCCCTCCGCCTGCGCCATGTCGACAATGAATCGGGAAGGCGGTGACGTCACGGCAACGAATCATCCCGCCCCAGTCCGAGGAAAATGATTCAGTCTATTGAGTCGATTCTTTTAAACGGGATGCGGGATGTGTTCATGGTTGTTGTTTTTTTTTTTGTGAGATGTTCAGGATGTACCCTGTCTTCGCCTAGTGTCGGCAGAGTTAGGCTGGGGCCTCGTGTCGGCAGAGATAGGCTGAAGCCTAGAGTCGGCGGAGTTAGGCTGGAGCCTCGTGTCGGCAGAGATAGGCTGAAGCCTAGAGTCGGCGGAGTCAGGCTGGAGCCTAGAGTCGGCAGAGATAGGCTGAAGCCTAGAGTCGGCGGAGTTAGGCTGGAGCCTAGAGTCAGCAGAGATAGGCTGGAGCCTCGTGTTGGCAGAGATAGGCTGAAGCCTAGAGTCGGCAGAGTTAGGCTGGAGCCTCGTGTCGGCAGAGATAGGCTGAAGCCTAGAGTTGGCGGAGTTAGGCTGGAGCCTACAGGCGGCGGAGATAAGCTGGAGCCTAGTGTCGGCGGAGATAGGCTGGAGCCTTGTGTTGGCAGAGTCAGGCTGGAGCTGAGTGTCAGCAGAGTCAGGCTGGAGCCTAGAGTCGGTAGAGATAGGCTGGAGCCTCGTGTTGGCAGAGTCAGGCTGGAGCCTAGTGTCAGGAGAGTCAGGCTGGAGCCTAGTGTCAGGAGAGTCAGGCTGGAGCCTAGAGTGGGCAGAGATAGGCTGGAGCCTCATGTCGGCAGAGATAGGCTGGAGCCTTAGAGTCGGCGGAGTTAGGCTGGAGCCTAGAGTCGGCGGACATAGGCTGGAGCCTAGTGTCGGCAGAGATAGGCTGGGGCCGAGTGTCAGCAGAGTTAGGCTGGAGCCTAGAGTCGGCAGAGATAGGCTGGAGCCTCGTGTCGGCAGAGATAGGCTGGAGCCTAGAGTCGGCGGAGTTAGGCTGGAGCATAGAGTCGGTGGAGATAGGCTGGAGCCTAGTGTCGGCAGAGATAGGCTGGGGCCGAGTGTCAGCAGAGTTAGGCTGGAGCCTAGAGTCGGCAGAGATAGGCTGGAGCCTCGTGTCGGCAGAGATAGGCTGGAGCCTAGAGTCGGCGGAGTTAGGCTGGAGCATAGAGTCGGCAGAGATAGGCTGGAACTTTGTGTCGGCAGAGTCAGGCTGGAGCCGAGTGTTAGCAGAGTCAGGCTGGAGCCTAGAGTAGGTAGAGATCAGCTGGAGCCTAGTGTCAGCAGAGACCATTGCTGACTTTTGTAAAGAGTAACTGCAAAGCTGTCAGTGTGTTTCTGTCCCTTGCTAAAGGGTTGTGTCAGGAAGGGTAGCCGACGTAAAAACCTACGCCAAATCAAACGTACGAATCATTCGCTGTGGCGAGCCCTGAGAAAGGGAAAAAGCCGAAAGGAAATCTCATTTATGGGAGAAAACTGTAGGAAACCCACCTCACTTGCTTCACAGCAAGAAGGACGTGGGTTCGAGGCCTGAGCTCTGTGCTTGTATGGGTTTCGTATGGATACTCCAGTTTCCTCCCACAGTCTAAAACACGCACATTAAGCTAATTAGCTATTCAGAATTGCGGCGTGTGTTGGCACTGCAACGGACAGACAAGCTGTACATGGTGTACCCCGCCTCCACACAGAGTCATGTGAGATAGGCTTCAATCTTTCCATGACCTGAATATGATTAAGCTGACAGATGAATGAATTACAACTCAAATCACCACAGTTCAGGTTTTCGTCTTTCTTATCTGCATCATTTTCGATTTCTATTGTGGTTGATGCACCAATTAGCTCTGACAATATTGTTATACCAGGATGTCCGTTCCGACACAAGCCCACTAGATTTACTTCCACCCAGGCAACAGGAACAAGTTGCCTTGGTAATGTTTGCACCTAAAGCAAGTTGCACTCACTTTCCTAAATTTTGTTGAAGTGGTCAAACTCAAATCATCGGACAGGGGTGTCAAACTCGTGCCACAAAGGGCCATGTGGCTGCAGGTTTTTGTTTCAACCAAGCAGCAGCACACCTGACTTGGCTCATTCAAACAACTGATAAGAGTCTTCAGACATTTGATTGGTCAGTCTAGCTCATTCAAACAACTGATAAGAGTCTTCAGACATTTGATTGGTCAGTCTAGCTCATTCAAACAACTGATAAAGTCTTCAAGCAGTTGATTGGTCAATCTGTGTGCTCTGTCCAGAGACTGACCAATCAATTGCCTGAAGACTCTTATCAGTTGTTTGAATGAGCCAAGTCAGGTGTGCTGATGCTTGGTTGAAACAAAAACCTGCAGCCACATGGCCCTTTGTGGCACAAGTTTGACACCCCTGGGCTAGAAGGAACCACACCAGCAAACCACTGGAGAACCACCCATCTGCCACTCAACCCAAAGTTGACACTGACTGTGTTTAGATGGCACAGTGGACCTGGAACATCATGTTTAGAAAGAACATGCGCCACCCAGAATGGCAAAGCAAGTTGCACCTACTGATGTCATGTCGTTCTGGAACAAACCTTTTTTATACAGGCAGCTGTGCTGTGGCAATTTTTTTTTTTTTTTTCGGAGTGCAAGTTGTTTGGGTGCAAGATCCCCATGATAAAGCAGCTATAGGACAAACATCCATTCACACCTGGGTCAACTTTAAATAACCAACTAGCCCACTGTGCAGTTCTCTGGATTGTGAGAGGAAATGAGACCCACGAAAGCATGGGATAAACATACAAACTCTACACAATAAAACTCTCGCCAACCACAGGGCTCAAACCCAAAACGTTCTTGTAGAGAGTGAAGAGTGCTAACCACTGTTCCCATCAGGTCGTGGCTACATTCAGCTGGTCCAAGCCACAGAATCGTATTTATAGATTCCATGCCTACACGTACAATTTAGGTTATTCCTGCAAATCCCAGTCACACTGTCCCTCACCATAGTGAAAAAAACAACATCAAAAAACCAGACCATAAAGAAGAGACTTCTTCTTCTTCTCCTTTCAGCTGTTCCCTTCAGGGGCCGCCATAGCAAATGATCTGCCTCCATCTCACCCTATCCGCTGCATCTTCTGCTCTTACTCCAACTACTGTACCTTCATGTCCTCCTTCACCACATCCATAAATCTCATGTTTGGTCTTCCTCTAGACCTTCTGCCTGGTAGTTCCAACCTCAGCATCCTACTCCCAATATACTCACTATCCCTCCTCTGTACATGTCCAAACCAACTCAATCGAGCCTCTCTGACTTTGTCTCCAAAACCTCTGACATGTGCTGTCCCTCTAATGTACTCATTTGCTTTTAAATGGACATACAACTCAAATTAATCCAGAAGTCTGGAGAGGTCTTTTAGTAGTTCCCCATTACCATTACCTCACTTGCACAATCTATCTTTCCTATGATCTTGAGATTGCTGTCCTGTGATCATGTGAGCTTTAGTCTTGTAATCCTGTGATCTTTGTGTTGCAATCATGTGAGCTTAGTGAGTCTTGCTTTCCATATCATGATGTATTTCTTGGGTGACATTGTGATGCAGTGATTAACACCATCTTCTCACACCAAGCAAGTTCAGAGTTGGACCGTCCTGGTCAACTGGGACCTTTTTGTGTGGAGTATGCATGTACAGTAAACCCTGGACATGTGTGAGTTTCCTCGGGGTAATTCAGGTTCCTCCCACAATTCAGGCATCTAGATTAGATCAACTGGCTGCTCTAGTCACCCATATGTGTGAATGTTATTGTCTGATTGTGTCAATGGTACGTGAATGATGGATTTACTTCCTGCCTCACAACTCATGGGTTTCTGGTTCAAACTTGAGTACCCTGTCCATCTGGATCTGGTTCAGGGTCTCCTCCCACTTCCCAAAAACTTGCCAGTATATGAACTATCAAATCTAAATTGTCCCAGGGTTGTATAAGTGGTGTACACGGTGGTGTAGTGGTTAAGGTGCTGGGCTCATGATTTGGAGGTTGTGTGTTCAAATCCCAGTTAGACCCACCCCCAGTGCGCTAAGACCCCTGGGCAAGGTCTCAACCATAAGTGTGCCTCTGTTCACCCAGCAGTATAAATGGGTACCAGTAAAAATATACTGGGAAGGTAACCTGTGATGGACTAGTGTCCCATCCAGGGGGAGTTGAACTCCTGGTCGCTTCACACTATGGAACCCAGGGATAAGCACCGGCCTGATGAGCCACTGGGCTCGGGTGTAAAAAGCCCAAAGGACTTTACCATATGAACTATCAGATATAAATTGTCCCAGGGTTGTATAAGTGTAGGCCGTATGCCTTGCAAAGAACTGGTGTCCCATCCAGTGTCTATTCCAGCTTTACAGCTATTATCTCAGAAATGATAAGACACTTCCGAAAAGTGAGACACCACACTAGACTTCAGGAGTAAGATGGTTGAAGGGGAAGATCTAAACGAGACATAACATGCCAATAATGTGGAAGTTGACAAACATTTTTAAGGCTTTTTGTTGTGTGGACTTTGCATGTTCTCCCCATGTGTGTGTGGGTTTCCTCCAGGTTCCCATTTCCTCCCACTGTCCAAGGACATGCACATTAGGCTAATAGGCTGTTTCACAATGCCCCTGGGTACAAGTGTGATTTTCAAATGTGTGTTGCCCTGCAATGGTCTGACCAACTATTCTGGGTTATCCCCACCTCCTGCAAGTCTGGGCCAAGTTTGGTAAACTGTGAGAAAAAAAGTGAGAGTAAGTGATGTTTAATCAAACCTGGCTTTCTTCACAATTATGACTCTCTTCTTTTCCTTTCGGCTTTTCCCTTCAGGGGTCGCCACAGCGAATCATCTGCCTCCATCTCACCCTATCCTTTGCATCTTCTTCTCTTACACCAACAACGTTCATGTCCTCCTTCACCACATCCATGAATCATCTCGTTGGTCTTCCCCTAGGCCTTCTGCCTGGTAGTTCCAGCCTCAGCATCCTATTACCAATATAAGTTTGTGCCCCCCATCACGGCTGCATTATTCACAATTATGACTCAAACATCTAAATACAAGTTTAAATATTAAATATACTTTAATTAAAAAAAAAGAATTTGACATATTAAGGGAGGGGAGGGTTGAACAGCGACTAACACGGGCTCGCTGTAATACGGGTCAGAGACATTTATACAGTGAAATATTTTGACTTTATTAATTGCACATTACACAGTTAGCATGAAGCTACCTTTTCTCATCATTCCAGAGGTTTTACATAACCAGCCTCATCATAATTTCATGTTTATTTAATTAAACAGTAAAACATTTTCAGGAAAGTTAGAGTAGAAACACATAACAGTAGGATGAAGGGGCCTGCGGGTAATACTGTGCAGCTGCTCCTGTAGGTGGAATATCTTTCATTCTGCAGGTGCAAATGAACCCAAAGCTCGAGATCCAGAGGAACCCTGAAGGGGTCGATCTACTTTTACAGTGTTGGGGTCACACTCTAACATCTCTCTTATCCACTGATCATCAAGTGCCCCCTCAATGAACTCCTCCAGACTGATGATAGCTGTAAAAAGGACATTGTTACTAGTGTGTCATACTCTGATACTGAATGATACAGAAGATATGAAGAATACAGTAGAGGATTAGGATCTGGATTTTATTCCCGAAAAATACCCTGACTGCAGCCATGCAGTGAGTTATGGCCAGGAGAAAGGCTTTAGACTACAGTACTATTTCATTAAAGAAAACTCCACCCTGAAACACCTTGAATATTTCAAGCACTTAAATTTTTTGCCTGTGATAAATTTAAGAAATGCATATAAATTTGAATTGTTTTTTAAATGATAAATTCCCATTTTATATGTTTTCCAGTCAAGAAAGCCTCATTTATTCATTCATTCATTCATTCATTCATCCATTCACTCACTGAACCAATTCATTCTACTAGGTTTGCAGGGAGGCTGGTGTAAACCCTAAACTGTCCATTGCAAGGCCGACACGCATAGACAACCTTACACTCGAATACATCTATGAGCAATTTGAAAAAGTCAAATTAACCTAAAGTGCATGTCTTTGGACTATGGAAGGCAACTGGATTACCAAGAGGAAATCCATGCAAGCATGGAGAGAACATGCAAACTCCACACAGAAACATCCTCACCGAGCCTGGAATTCAAACCCAGGACCTGGAGTGGAAAACTGTCCTATGGTCAGAAAAATCCAAATTCTTTTAGTAAAACATAGATGCGGCATACTCAGGACTGAAGAGGTAGATCATGTAGCTTGTTGTCAGCAAAAAAAAAAAAAAGTATCTCCACATACTACGTTTCACAGACCATGATTTGTTAAAAGTATTCCTGAGCCCATTAAATGAATTCCATGACAGAATCGTGCCGGTTTTTAATGCAATGCCGCCCGAGGGCACAAAGATCACAAGAGTCCAATACTGATTTTCAGTTTATTTTTCGTACCACTCTCCGTACCTTCCCAGCCATTTCTTTCCAGCAGTTCTAAGATTTTGAGGCATGAAGTGAGATTATTCCATGAAAAATCTACTGTACAATGTAAATAAAAATTGAATGTCGTGATCAGTAAATCCCATAAACTAATCACGACATTCAATTTTTATTTACATTGTACAGTCTTCCAACTTTTTTGGACTTGGCGGTTTTATGACATGAAGAGTTAATGGTATGCAGGAAACTTATTTACAGTAAGACAGCCGAGTTTTAATATTACTGTTCCTTTTCAAACAATTCAACTTCAATTCTATAAAAGTTACAGGTTCCAAATACAGTATGTCTACATCGAATCCAATTTATAGTTCAGTGGTAGAACAATTATGATCTAGATTTTCATTCATAAATGAATAATACCATCGAAACAATCACAATAAATGATAATCCGGAGATAAAAACTTATTCACCAACTATACACCAGTATCATTGTTTCCCCAGTTCTTTAAGATACTCGAGAAACTATTTGCTGTTTGTTGGATAGTTTCATCAAAAACCACTGGTTGCTAATGAAAGGTCAGTATGGCTTTAGAACAAGGAACTCAACAGCAATGACCATGATGGAACTGGTGGAAGCGTTAACAAATGTTATAAAGGAAAGGACGTATGCAGTGGTGATATTCATCAATCTTAAGAAAGTATTTGATTCCATTGACCATGATATTTTACTACAGAAATTGGAGAGATATAGGAAAATAGTAGGCTGAAATTGGCGAAAGAGCTACATCAAACATAGACATCAATTTGTTCAGATGGGTATCCTCTTTCAAATAAAATCTGTAATGTACCACAAGGGTCAATATTGGGACCGAAATTATTCATTTTGTATATTCATGATATTTGTAAGGTCTCAAATTTGTTTTGAATTGTGTTGTTTTTGTGAATGACACTAATGTTTTCTGTGCTGGGAAGAATCTTCAGCAGCTTCTGGAAGTAGTTACTAGTGAGTTGAAACAGCTCGCACAACATATCAAACATGATTAAACATTAAACATATTCATTCAAAACAGTGGACACAAAAATTGTGTTTAACGTTGTACATCACACAGACAATATGATTCTTTAAGAAAATGCATTTATTTATATTAATTCACAATGGTCAGTCAAAATGGGAATTTAGAAGGTCAGGAACTGATCAACTCTCATGGCCCCATGACTACTCTGACCTGGTACACGTTCGACACACCATACATTATTATGGACAATCTAGTCTCACTCAAGGTCTCATGGTCTCATTCAAGGGCTCATTCAAGGTCTCACTCCTCATGATCTCACTCAAGGTCTCACTCAAAGCTTCATTCTTCAACATTTCACTCAACGCCTCATTTCTCAACATTTCACTTAAGGCCTCACTCCGTAAGATCTCACTCAGTGCCTCACTCTTCAAGGTTTCACTTAGGGTCTCATTCGAGGTCTCACTACTCAAGGTCTCACCATATTTATGGTAATTGTATGCTTTACACCGATCAGCCATAACATCACGACCCCCTGCACAATAGTGAGTTAGTCCGCCTTCTGCTGACAAAACGGCCCCAACTCGTTGCGGCATGGACTCCACTAGACTTCTAAACGTATGCTGTGGTATTTGGCACCAAGCCGTGAGTAGGACATCCTTTAAATCCTGAATGTTGCAAGGTGTGGCCTCCATGGATCGGACTTGTTTGTCCAGCATGTCCCACAGATGCTCGATTGGATTGAGATCTGGAGAATTTGGAGGCAATGTAAACACCTCAAACTCGTTGTTATGTTCCTCAAACCATTCCCGAACCATTTTTGCAGTGTGGATGAGTCCATTTTCCTGTTGAAAGAGGCCACTGCCATTTGGGAATACTGTTTTCATGAAGGGGTGTACATGGTCAGCAACAATATTTCGGTAGGCGGTAGGTGTCATAGTAATATCCACATGAATGGCAGGACCCAGGGTTTCCCAACAAAACATTGCCCAAAGCATCACACTGCCATCTTCAGCTTGTGTTTCTTCCATAGTACACTCTGGTGCCGTGTCTTCCCCAGGTAAACGAAATACACGCACTTGGCCATCCACATGATGTAAAAGAAAATGTGATTCTGCAGACCAGACTACCTTCTTCCATTGCTCTGTAGTCCAGTCCTGATGCTCATGGGCCCACTGTAGACGTTTTTGGCGGTGGACAGGAGTCAGTAAGGGCACCCTGACCGGTTTACGCCTACGCAGCCCCATACGCAACAAACTGCGATGAACTGTGTGCTCGGACACCTTTTTATCAGAACCAGCATTGACCTTTTCAGCAATTTGAGCCACAGTATCTCTTTTATTTGATTGGACAACACGGGCCAACCTCCGCTCCCCACGTGCATCAATGAGCCTTGGCCGTCCATGACCTTGTCGTCGATTGACTGGTTCTCCTTCTTTTGTCCAGTTTTGGTAGGTCCTGACCACTGCAGACCGGGAACATCCCACAAGAGCTGCCGTTTTGGAGAGGCTCTGACCCAGTCGTCTAGCCATCACAATTTGACCCTTGTCAAAGTCGCTCACATCCTTGCTCTTGCCCATTGCTTCTACTAACAACACATCAACATCAAACACAAAATGTTGACTTGGTGCTTAATATATCCCACCCACTGCCAGATGATCAATGGTATTCACCTGTCAGTGGTCATAATATCATGGCCGATCAGCATATATACTAAATACATATGGTCAATCAGGAGGTCAGAACCCGACGTAAATTATTATAGACAACGGTGAGTTTGAACACAGTGTTCACCCCTCACTTCTCAGAGGACTCGCTTCATATGGCTAGATCTGGAAAAAAAATAGACAGAAAAAGGTCAATTACAAGCACTATGAAAGTATTTTATTATATATGCATCAGGATGTTTTATACAGAGAGTCCTTAAAGTCACTGTATACTTTTAATAAATTCCAAAAATTTGAGCAAGAAACAGGATATTCATATTTTTATGTGCTCGACTTTTCATCGCATTCCAATGCCTTGAAGACTGCTGTATATCTCCACATGCACACCTCCATTTTTGACAATACTCAACACTCAACCTCCAGGGTAAAATTACCCTAAGATGCTGTGAGAGTGTGTTGTGCCACGAATTCAGACGGGACATCACCTTGCTAATTTCTCTTTTTTTCCAACAAGATGGTGCCCTCCTCACTTTTGCCAGGCTAGTGAAAGTTTTCATGAACATCAAGTTTCCTGAATGATGGACCAGTTGAAGAGGTCCCCTGGAATGGCCTCTGCCCTCTCCTGATGTAACGCCTTGTGACTTTTTTCTCTGGGGGTATATCAAAAGCAAGTTGTGTGCCAATAAGCCCTGTGACCTGTCACAGCTTCAGGAAAGAATCTGCACAGCCTGCAGAAGGTTGAGGAAGTGATGCTGTAAAATGTCTGAGAGGCCTGCGTCCAAACTTGGGCGAAAGTTGTCGAAAATGGAGGTTCGCATGTAGAGGAATGCAGCTAGTCCTCAAGGCGTTGGAATGTGATGGGAAGTCTAGCAAGTAAAACTTCAATGTCGCCTTTGTTTATATTAAAAATATGAATACAGGGATCCCTCGCTACTTCACGCTTCAATTCATGCGGCTTCAGTACGTCGCATTTTTTTTTTTTTTTAATATTCATCAAATTAAAAAGGAAATTAAAGACGAATAGAGAAAAAAGTTAAGGAAAATGCCACAAAACAAGGCCAATTATGCAAAAGAAAAAAAAAAAAAAACCCCCCAAAAAAAACAAAAACACAACACAAACCCCCCCCTTCAAAACTACTTACATTTTCATGCGAGTTGCTTTCATGCATCTGTGTGCGCGTGCGTCTGTATGTATGTGGATTTATATTTTATTTACATCTTATGCATTATTTTTGAGTGTTTAATTGTTATTATAAGCATTTATAGCGTTGAACATGTATTTATTGATATTATATACACATACATGTACATATACGTCAGTCGGGGAGGTTGATCTGACTTTGCGGAATTGGGGTGCCTCGGTCCCAATTAAACGTGAAATGTGAGGGATCCCTGTATACTCAGCTCATTGGGCAATTTTTAAAAATTTACTAAAAGTGTATTATAATGGCTTTTGGGACATTATGTACAACACACACACACACACACACACACACACACACACACACACACACACACACACACACACACACACACTTACTTTGCAACATCAAGAAGACAGTGTTTGCTGGAACAAATTTCCAAGATCAAAAACCTCCAAGCAAATCTAGAGTAATGAAGAGATAAGTAGAAGATTAATTTTAAAATCCCAAAATAAATAGACAGGATTAAAGACATACTTTTAAAAAGTAAATAAAAATATGTCAGCTGTGCATTAAAACCCTGACCAGACTAAAGACAGCATCACAAACATTTGGCAGTAGCCAGTGTATTAGTGTTGACCACTACTGGGTTAATGCTGCCATTTAGTGCACCAATCATCATTCCTAACATATCCACTGGTGATACTGGCAACAACAAGAAAAAAACCCAGGATGCAGTAATTTATACTGACCAATCTGAAACCAAGGAGAGTTAAAAATAAATAAATAAATAAATGTACTTGGTACTATCATTACACATTACTCTGTAAAGCTGTGCATATGATAATGTGCATATTGGGGACTCTCATGTTTTGCCATTGCCAGTAACCAAGGCATGACACTGGTACATTCTTAATACGGAAACATTTGCATTCCTTCAGAAGGAAACTTCAATCTGTATTACTGTGAATAAGACAACAAATGGGTGTTAGACAGTACAACACTTGGTCTATGATGTGTTTTTAATCAGAATTCTGGAAGGCAAGCTTGCACATCTCATTTTAAACTACAGTAGTACCTCACTTTACAAAAGTTACGAAATTACGCAGGTTACGAAACGTATTTTCCTAAAATTTTTGTCTCTGGATATGAAACAAGTTCACGTTACGAAAGCGCCATCTTAAAAATTCAAACGCACCATTCAAACATGCCATTTAAACATTCAAACAATGCACAAGCTGCTCTCCCAAAAATGACATTCAAACATCCTGCTCCGCTGGCCTCCCATTGGCTAGGACGGATGACGCAGCTACTTCCCATTGCCTATCTCCCAACATCCCGCCCCCGCTGGCCTCCCATTGGATAGGAGGGATGACGCAGCTCCCTCCTATTGGCTATTATGGAGCTGCAGCTACCCTGATGCTTTTCGTGCAAAGGACAGCGTTACTGTTGTTTCATGCTTTATTTCTTGAGGCTTTTAACCTTCCATAAACATTTGTAAGATTATAACTCTGCAAAGAAGACATGGTCAACACACACACACACGTGCGCGTGAGCGCGCGCGCACGCGCACGCGCGTGATTTCCGGTGTGAGTGAGAAGAAGAAACAGGCTCGAGTGATATCAAAAAGGAATATGGCCAAACCCGTCTACCATCGGTACGATATTGAAGCAAAAGGAGATCTTAAAAGGTATGCTTTTATAATTTTAAAGGGTTTATGTGGTAGTATTGGGAGCCTTGGAACGAATCATGTGTTTTAATTATAATTTAATTCTTACAATAAATTGGTTAAATTTACAAAAAATGCATGTTACGGAAAAGGCGCTGGAATGGATCAATTTCATAAAGTGAGGTATCACTGTATTTAGATTTACAGTAAATTCATACATGGACTCAAACATCCGATGAACCAGAATGTAGAGGAAAGTGCATTATCCACAGAGCCAAATGTACTCTACACTGTATAATATCTTCAAATCTGAATGGAAAAACGACAACTTATATCAAACAATTAACCCAAAACTTTACCATTAAACTATCAGCCAAAGTATTATAACCAGGTGTGCATTATGTACGTACTCTTTTGTCATCAAAAAACATCTGACTCAATGAAACATGGACTTCAGAATACCCTGAGGGTGGGTTGTCTGGGTAGCCCACTCCAGAGACATGATCTGCAGAGAATGGGAATCCCAGTTTGGAAGTGTCTGTCCAATACATTATACAGATTAACAATTTGAAGGGCAAACACCTTAAATTCTAT
Organism: Plotosus lineatus; assembly: GCA_024760905.1. Classification (NCBI taxonomy): domain Eukaryota; kingdom Metazoa; phylum Chordata; class Actinopteri; order Siluriformes; family Plotosidae; genus Plotosus; species Plotosus lineatus. Next base: position 34,755,214 of record CM045739.1, read on the forward strand.
CACGCTCCTTTTTAAATTTTTCTCCATTTTCTCTCTAATTCAGTCACGTTCAATTCCCACCCATCAGGTCTTACCTTCCCTAGCACATGAACACCACCGACCAGGGAGGGGTGAAAGCATGGACATGCCCCCTCCGTAATTTCCAATGCTAGCTACCCGCCTCTTTACAAACTGTGGCACGTGTGTATTTTGTTGCAGACTAACACACTCTGGTACGACGGAGCAGGTGACGCTTTCCATCAATACGCTTGCAGACACACATGATTGGCTAGCAATCGCAGTGAGTGACAGGGAAGTGAGTGTATTCCATGCCATCCATCCATCTCGCCCTCCCTCCTGTGAGAGCCAAGATAATCAGCTCCCATGGACTCCTGGTTGTGGTATTTACTTGGATTCGTTTGTGTGATCTCAGGGTTAATAGTCAGACTCAACTTATCAATTGGCCACTGGGAACCCTCGAACAAGTTCCTTAAACAGTTCCTGAAAAACTGTTGGGTGTGGTAGAACACATTAATCTGCTGAAACAGGCCACGGCCATGAGGGAATCAGTCAGCCATAAAGGAGTGTACTTGGTCTGCAATGATCTTTAGGAAGGTGACAGATGTCAAAAGTACCAGCCATATGAATGCCAAGACCCAACTGAACATCATACTGCCTCCATCCAGCTTGCCTTCTTCCCACAGTGCATTTGGATGCAAGCAAAAGATACACACACACATATCCATCTCTTCACGTGATGTAAAAGTAAACACGAAGTTGACCTGGTCTGATAAATCATGGTACACTTCTGATGTCCAGGTGTCCCTTGTGAAAGCTTTAGGCAATGATCAAGAGTCAGCATGGATATGCTGAACAGTCTGTGGTGATGATGACACCTTTCCATCAGAGCGTGCATTAATGTTTTCAGCCATTTGTGCTACTTTATATGGGATTATTTGGTGGGATCAAGGCCTGACAAAGTAGTCTTCATTCCACACATGCATCAGTGATCCTTGTGCACCCACTTTTAGTAGGTTCCAATCATTGCATACCCAGAACACCCCACTTTTCAGGATGCTCAGTGATAGTTGTCCAGCATTCATGATTTAGCTCTCGTGTCTGTCTGTCTTCCTTTCGGCTTTTTCCCTTTTACTCGGGAGTCGCCACAGCGAATCATCTGATTCGCACGTTTGATTTGGCAGAGGTTTTTTTTTACGTCGGATGCCCTTCCTGTCACAACCCTTTTTAGCAAGGGACAGAAACACGCTGACGACTTTGCAGCTACTCTTTATGAAAGTCAGCAATGGTTCTTTTACATGCCTCTCACCATAGACAGTGGGAGACATGGCCCGCCTTTGATAACCCAGTTAGCTGCACTGGGGTGGGGGTGGGGGGGGGGGGCAGTGACAACCTTGTGGAGAGTGGGACTCGAACCCCCAACCTTTGGATCAGCGATCCAGTGCCCTATACCACTAGACCACCACTGCCCCTATGATTTAGCTCTCGTGTAAGTTTCAGTAATCATTACGCTTATCTATTTTTCCTGCAACCAATATATCAACTTCAGTAGCTGACCGGTCATTTGCTGCCAAGCATAGCTCCGGGTTACTGATCAAAAGATTGTGGTTCAAGTCTCAGGAACACGAGGCCACCACTATTGGGCCCACAGGCAATGGCCTAAACCCTTAACTGCTCACTTGTGTAAATGAGATAAGAATGTATATTGTTCTGGATAAGGGCATCTGCCACGAGCCTTAAATGTAAATATAAAAGTAAGGAGAATAACTGATTTTTTTTTTTCCCCTTGTAGGCAATGGTGCTTGGATTTTGAGCTGAGAATCATCTCCCGTTCACCATGGCGCCAAACCTTGTGAGGATAAGGAAAAAGCTTGAAAGGGATCCAAAGGCTCTGAATGGACTGTCCATGCCATGGATCGAACAAGTGCTGCTTACAAGATGAAGTGTGGGCTTGCTGCAACTATGGAGGATATTTAGTAATTTATTATTTACTATTTTGCAATTAACTATGGATCATGTACATAATGACAATAATCAGAATACAGTACAGCACAGACAGTAAGAGTGTTTCATTTTTCTAGTCAATCAAATCCACGGATCATCCACAAGCAGTTTACAGGTAACAGGTAATGTGCTCATTCATATTCAAATTTATTTCCTTTATGGTAATACACACACACACACACACACACATATATATATATATATATATATACATATATTTATATATATATATATATACACACACACATATTATATATATATATATATATATATATATATATATATATATATATATATATATATATATATATATATATATACACACACACATACATATACATACATACACATACATACATACACACACACACAATGCAGCCGTGAGGGGGGGGCACAAACCAGTGTCTCTCCCTCACACCGGTCCCAAGCCCGGATAAATGCAGAGGGTTGTGTCAGGAAGGGCATCCGGCATCAAACAAATGCCAAATAAAATATGCGAATCACTAGAAAAAATGTCATACCAGATCAGTCGAGGCCCGGGTTAACAACGACCGCCATCAGTGCTGTCAACCAACAGGGTGTTGGTGGAAATTGGACTACTGTTGGTCGAAGAAGGCGAGGCGGGAGGCGTGTCCGTAAGCAGAGAGAGAAGAGGAAAGGCATGAGTCGAGGACTGAAAGTAGGGACTTTGAATGTTGGAACTATGGCAGGAAAGGGTAGAGAGCAGGCTGACAATAAACAGAGGAGGAAGGTGGACATACTGTGTGTTCAGGAGACCAGGTGGAAAGGTAGCAAGGCTAGAAGCTTAGGAGCAGGTTTAAGCTGTTTTATCATGGTGTGGATGTGAAGAGAAATGGAGTCGGAGTCATCTTGAAGGAGGAGTTTGTCAGGAATGTTCTAGAAGTGAAAAGAGTGTCAGACAGAGTGATGAGTCTCAAGTTAGAAATTGAAGGTGTGATGGTCAATGTTGTTAGTGCTTATGCCCCACAGGCAGGATGTGAACGAGAAGAGAAGGAGAGATTCTGGAGTGAGTTAGATGAAGTGATTCAGAGTACCTCCAGAGGTGAAAGAGTGGTCATTGGTGCAGACTTCAATGGACATGTTGGTGCTGGAAACAGAGGGGACGAGGAAGTGATGGGCAGGTTTGGTATCCAGGACAGGAACGCAGAAGGACAGATGTTGGGAGATTTTGCAAAAAGGATGGAAATGGCTGTGGTGAATACTTTGTTCCAGAAGAGACAGGAGCATAGGGTGACTTATAAAAACGGAGGTAGGAGCACACAGGTAGACTACATCTTGTGTAGGCGATGTAATTTGAAGGAAGTCAGTGACTGCAAAGTAGTAGAGGGTGAGAGTGTTGCCAAACAGCACAGGATGGTGGTGTGCAGGATGACACTGATGGTGAGGAAAGTGAAGAAGGCAGAGGCAGAGCAGAAGACAAAGTGGTGGAAGCTGAAAAAGGAAGAGTGTCGTGTTGTCTTCAAGGAAGAGTTGAAACAGGCTTTCGGTGGTCAGGAAGTGCTTCTTATAAAAAAAAATGTAAAAACATCTTCAACTTTAATTTAAGTCTTAAACAGTAATGTGATCTCATCAAGATGGTCCCACTTCAGAATTTAAACAGTAATGTCCAATCGAGGTTTTTTTCCTTTTCTTTTGATGATCAATGATTGGTGGAAAAAGGTGGAAGGTGTGGCTATTGCTTGGTTGAAGCGAAAACCTGCACCCACACCGGCCCTTTGCGGATAAGATTGCCCACCCCTGGTCTAAACTCAAAATTTGACCCCGTAAAAACGTAAAACGGATGAACGTAAGTCGGGAAGCGTCTGTACATACACACATATATTATATATATACACACACAATGCAAAAGTTTTTGCCCCTTACTGATTTTTTTTTACTTTTTTTGCACCTTTGTCACACTTAGCTTTTTCAGATCATCAAACAAATTTGAACATCACACAAAGATAACCCAAGTGTTAAAAAAAATGCAGTTTTCCTGTTGTGATTTTATTTGTTGAGAAAAATCCTATCCAAACCTACGTGAACTTTCACGTTGCCTCTGATTGCAAATGCTTGACTGCAGTTATTGCTGCAAAAGGTGGTTCAACCAGCTATTAGGTTTAGGGGGGCAATTACTTATTCACGCCCTTGTAGGTTCAGATGTTTTTTCCCTTTAATAAATGCAATTGGCACTGAAAACCGCATTTTATGTTTACCTGTGTTTTATCTTTGTAGAATATTTAGGTTTGCTTGATCTGAAATGGATGACAGTGAGATGGGTGACAAATGAACAAAAAATGTCAGAAATTGCTCAGGGGGCAAAAACCTTTGCACAACACTGTATATACAGTCGGCCCCCAATTTAAGAAATGAATCTGTTCCAGAGCCCTTTTTGTATTGCGGGGATTTTGTAAGTAGGGGTCACAGCTGACATGTTAAACGCCTAATTCGTTCCAAGGCTCCAGTCTTTGGACTGGAAAAACCCCATAAACCCTTTAAAAATGATAAAAGTACACCAATTTTGTATGAAATATGTGTTAAAAGTAAAAAAAAAAAAATTTATTAAATCATTTAAACATTTTATTAACATATTAAACCATTTTATTAACATATTTATTAATTAAACCATTATTAAACATTTTTATTAACACATACACGCACACACACACACACACACACACACACACACACACACCTCTCTCTCTCTCTCTCTCTCTCTCTCTCTCTAGCTCTCTAGCGCGCTGCAGGCCACGCCCACAAGACGTAAATTCAAAGCGCATTCCCAACTTAACAAACTCAACTTGAATTTATTCCTTGAGGGATCGGAATTCCAGATGAACTCAAAGGCACCCACATTTATTAAACATTTACTGAATTAAACAACTTAAAAAACTAAAGTGTTATTCCTCTCTCTCTTTCTCTCTCTCTCTCAATCTATCTCTTGTGCGCGCGCTGCGGGCCTCGCCCACAAGACGTGAATTCAAAGCGCATTCCCTGCTTGACCATTTACCGAATTAAAACAACTTAAAAAACTAAACTAAAACCTAAAGAGTTAAGCTTCCTTCTGTCTCTATCTGGGAGGCTAGCGGGGCGGGATATTGAGAGACAGCCAATGAAAGAACAACTCGCGCTTCGTGTGAAATTTTTATTGGCGCGTTTGAATTTTGAATTTCTTTTCGTAAGAGGGGGGTTGTGTCGTATCGCGGGGGATGGAAACCCAGGAAAATGTTTTTTCGTAAATCGGGGATTTCGTACACAGGGGTCTTTGTAAGTTGGGGGCCGACTGTATCTTCTTTTCCTTTTTTCTCAGGGGTCACCACAGCGAATCATCGCATGTTTGATTTGGCATGGGTTTTTTTTTTTTTTTATGTCGGATGCCCTTCCTGACACAACCCTTTGAGCAAGAAACAGAAACACACTGAAGGCTTTGCAGCTACTCTTGTCAAAAGTCAGCAATGGTTCTTTCACAGTCAATGGTGAGAGGCATGTAAGAGACATGGCTCGCCTTTGATAACCCAGTTAGCTGCACTGGGGGGGTGACAACCTTGTGGAGAGTGGGACTCGAACCCACAACCTTAGGATCAGCGGTTCAGCACCTTTTACCACCAGGCCACCACTGCCCATTATATACATATACAGTGTACACACACACACACACACACACGTTTTATATATATATATATATATAAAGCTCAGGTTTGGTTGTAAGTTTAATGTTTGCTTACCTTCAGGCCTCACATTAACCATTAAATGTTAGTACTGTTTCGGTATAAAATACAAACTACAGAATTAATTTCTTTCTATTTTCGAACTGTCACTAAACACAACTCAACCATTTAGATGTTTCTGTGTAATAATAAAATAAAGAGATGTGAGTGAAAACCATTATCCACAGCTGGATGAAGAAAAAAACCGATTCTGACACGAAAGCAGATTCCCGACGGAAAATACAGCAATATATTAATAATTAATAATAATAAAAATAATAATAATCTATCCTACATAATGTAACAACATGGAGAAAAAGCCAGAATACCACCCTGAATAGCTAAATTACGCCCCAGACACCAGAACAGCCCAACAACATGGACTCAGTCACCTGAATTAGACAGCACCACAGACACAGTCGCAGTGCGTTACGCAATCATTCTTTTCCTTCTACCCTTCAAAATAAAAGTCCCAGAGCGAGCACTATGCATTACTGTTTCACCTGAAACAATTTAAACCAACTTAGTCTTCAGATAAAAGGCAACTCCATAAAAATAGCCTACAACTCCTTCTTTTGTTTTGATCAACATACTATATAAACATTCATACTATTTCCAGGGGGCGGCACGATAGCGTAGTGGTTAGCACGTCCACCTCGCGACAAGAATGTACTGGGCTTGGCAGAAACAATTCTTTTTTCCATGTTCTTCTCATGCATGCATGCATGGGTTCTGTCCCACAGTCCAAAGACATGCATATTAGGCTAATTGGCTTCAGCAAATTGCCCACAGGTGTGAGAGAATGCGAATGGTTGTGTATGTGTTGTGTTGGCCCTGCAATGGTCTGGTAAGCTGTTCACAGCATATGCTACTTCTTCACCCAGACCTGGGTTAGGCTTCAGTCGCCCCATGACCCTAATAGGATTAAGCGGCTTGGCAAATGAGTAAGGAGTGACTACAGTATTCCCAGAGTATACATTAAGGGGATTCGTTAGCCAGACTGACACGAATAAGAACTCACAGTAAAACCAGATGTACTACAGAATAATAAATATATTACTATACTCACCTAATAGTCAAATTTAATCTCCGTCTCCGAATCGCTGTCTATAGCTGAATCCACTCAGGTTTAAGATCCTTTGTAAAGATTGGATACACTCACTGAGCACAGAATTGTTCTGTTGGTGAAAATTATCCACCAGCTATTTTTATACAGTATATTCACAGGCTTAAAAAAGTCACCTTCAAAAAATGAAGTAAAGTATAAAGAAAGAAGAGTGAGAAATGAAAACTAGAAAGAGGAAGGGCTAAAAATATTAAAAAAACCCCTACAAACTAAAAACAATATGCTTATAGCTTATTTTAAATTTTATCCATGACAGAATCAGGTTAAGTGAGTTACTTGTGCTTTGAATAGAATCAAGCACCATTTAAATAATGATGTGTTTTAATACTCATTTAAATTTTATTATCTACTATATGGAAACAAAGAGAAACAAATTAAATGAGATAGATTGATGCCATCATTTTCCATTTTAAAGCACGATAAATGATGTTTCCATCTTCACATGATCATAATACCGCGAGTGTCCATCATTCTGATTTAAGTGTTACCCACTCATCCGAATATCTTTTAATCCCCTGCAAGAGGACCAATCGGATCAGCCGTTCTCATGTAATATATAAGTAATAAAGATTACTATTCAAGATGTTTGGGTGGATTTTTTCTTTTAAGGAAGCAGTGCACTCTATCCCACCTTACCATTGCTGTCTTTGTCGAGTTGTATGAAGATCCTGTTGGTGCACTCTTCAGCAGTCAGTGGATTAGGTTTGGTCAGAGAGGCTGCAACACTCATCTTATACACAGCCTGCCAACAATCAAAACACGCTCACAAAGTCTCTATTGTCCTGTATCAGAGTAAAGTAGTAATGCTGAACTTAATAAACTAAATATCCACCGGATCTTGAAACCGTGCATCAATCAGCCTGATTTAATTATTCACCAATACAGTACAATCAAATCAAAAATATAACATTTTAAAAATTCCTATAGACTGTTGAAGTGATTCGTAATTTAGCAATGATAATCTCTTTCTGAAACCCACCTGCATTATGTCAAGCATCTCAGATCGTGTTATCGCTCCATCTTTGTCTTTGTCATAAAGTTTAAATGACCAACGAAGCTTATCCACTGATGATCCTTCTAACAGCATGGTAATGGCCATCACATATTCTCGGAAATCAACAAAACCATCCTGTTAAACATATCAATTTGTATTGTAGTGTACAGTGGAAAAACTCGCTCGCCGTTAAACTCTTGGTTTCAGATTTACAATGAACAGTGTTTTATTCCAAATTCACATATCAAAACACATGCATGCGAAAACCTCAATACATGGATAATACAATCCTGTACAAACTAGAAACAAGTTCTAGTCAAAGAACACGAGGTGTATCCTCAGAAGGTCGACTGCATCCCATAGAGTGTTAATTTTTAATGAATTGATCTCTCTGACCTTGGAAAATATGTCAAGGTGACCCGGTTTCAATAGCCTGGTAGGGCGTGCCATAAAAACCACTCAACATCCTCTATCCTCTATGCTTCACAGGGTATACAATTAACCAAAAGGTACTATCCAGAGCAATGGAGAGTGTGGAAAAGAGGTGAAGAAGCGCGTGCAGGCAGGTTGGAATGGATGGAGAAAAGTGTCCGGTGTGATGTGTGATAGGAGGGTATCGGCAAGAATGAAGGTAAAAGTGTACAAGACGGTGTTGAGGCCAGCGATGTTGTATGGTTTAGAAACAGTGGCCCTGAGGAAAAGACAGGAGGCAGAGTTGGAGGTAGCAGAGATGAAAATGTTGAGGTTCTCTTTGGGAGTAACGAGGATGGATAGGATCAGAAATGAGTACATCAGAGGGACAGCACATGTTAGATGTTTTGGAGACAAAGTCAGAGAGGCTAGATTGAGATGGTTTGGACATGTACAGAGGAGGGATAGTGAGTATATTGGTCGTAGGATGCTGAGGTTGGAACTACCAGGCAAAAGGCCCAGAGGAAGACCAAAGAGAAGATTTATGGATGCGGGGAAGGCGGACATAAAGGTCGTTGGAGTAAGAGTAGAAGATGCAGAGGATAGGGAGAGATGGAGGCAGATCATTTGCTGTGGCGACCCCTGAAGGGAACAGCCGAAAGGAAAAGAAGAAGAAGAAGTACTTTAATTTATAACTGTTTTTTTTTTTTTGTTTTTTTTTTTGCTATTCAAACTCAGCTTCATATGAATCTGACTTTTAAAACACACCACAATGCCCAAAAAACACTCAAAAGCCCACACCATTATACGATTCTTTCTCCAACTGCTAGAACAAATTTGAAAATAGAGATTTGACGCCCATGTCTTGGAAATAAATTTTACTTTCACTGAAACCAGGTGGGGTGCTTCCCCCGGGTGAAATCCTTCCAGGTATATTTTCTATACAAAAATATGCTAATGTATTTCTACAGCTACATGTTAATATGTGCGTACATGATTTGTCATACCCCATTGTTGTCTAATGTACGGAAGATCTGCTCAGCGTACTCAGCAGACTCCATTCCCACAGTTCCATCACAGAAATGGCGTCTGAACTCATGGAGAGTGATCAGGCCACTCGGACACTCATTTAAGAATTTCCTGTTGTCCAAAAACAATACAGGACTGTCCATTTATGGCTCAGAATATTAATTTACAATGTAAATCCTCATGCCACAGTTTTAATGTCTTGATATTTCAGCCAATACGTGCTATTACCTGAGAATACTCTACCAGAGTAGCTTCAGAACCTGACTCTTGTTTTTGAAGTGGTGATCAGTACAGTACAACAAAAACACATTACGTAGATTTAAAAAAACATCTACAGTATGTGCACAGACTATAACCTGTAAATAAAACATCAGCCTTACCGAAACCATTCATGAAGCTCTGTGACGTACGTGTGCCCACTTCTGCAGGGCAAAGTTGCAGCCTGTCCCATCGTCAATTGTGCTTCACTCTCGGTTATCACGGTGCACACGTTTATAAACCAGAGCCCAGCTTACCTCTCTCAATCTTAATCATGCTGACAGGCACCCTCCCACAGCTATGAAATAAGGCAAAAGTAATCTCTGAGCAGGAGCCACACAATCAGGTTGAGGGGCCTCAAATCTAATTAGCGTATTTATATTTAAGAGCCTGCAAACTCCGACTGGGGCTGCCAAACTTCAGTAACATCATTCTCGATAATGACTGAATGGTGTTCTGTACTGTGAAGTCCCCGCTTTTAGAACCACAAGGAGGAAACCTAGATAATAGTAATACCAGTTAATCAGATCTAATGCTAGTGTTGTTCTCCCACCATCCAGCCACCAGGATAAAGCAGGTACATTTGAATTACGAGTCATATCTTCTTCTTCTTCTTTTCCTTTCGGCTTTTCCCTTCAGGGGTCGCCACAGCAAACTATCCGCCTCCACCTCACCCTATCCTCTGTATCTTCTACTCCTACTCCAACTACCTTCATGTCCTCCTTCACCACATCCATAAATATTCTCTTTGGTCTTCCTCTCGGTCTTCTGCCTGGTAGTTCCAACCTCAGCATCCTACTACCAATATATTTGAATTATGAGTCATATGTTAAACTAATATTTATTAAGTTTTTTATTACAGGGTCGCCTTGTTAGAGATGGCTTTCATGCCATAAAACCGGCCTGTTCATGGCAACAGCCATGGCATCAAATCAAACACTCAGGAGTCTTATGAAACACAGGTAGATGAATCAATGTGTTGGGGGTGGGGTGAGTGGGTGGGTCTTGATCAAATTCTCTTCTTTTCCAACCTTTTTTCTTTTACAAAAGTTTATACAGAGCAATGCAAATCTCATGTTGAATTACATTTTTCTCACAAGCAGTTCATGGAAGGAGATACTGGAGGCTCTACAAGTGTCTCTGGTGGTACGGTCTTCATCAGTCTATTGGTCGGAACCAATCACCACCCTCCTATATCTATATATCTATATCTATCTATCTATCTATCTATATATATATATATATATACATACACACATACACACACACATATACATATATATATATATATATATATATATATATATATATATATATATATATATGATTTTCTGAGTAGATCCTTCCGTAGGAGAGTGCTCAATACTTTTGGTAGAGCAAATAATAATTATTTATTTACACATTACATATATATATATATATATATATATATATATATATATATATATATATATATATATATATATATATATATATATATATATACACTAGTCCTTCTCAAAAAATTAGCAGATTGTGATAAAGTTCATTATTTTCTGTAATGTACTGATAAAAATTAAACTTTCATATATTTTAGATTCATTGCACACCAACTGAAATATTTCAGGTATTTTATTGTTTTAATACTGATGATTTTGGCATACAGCTCATGAAAACCCAAAATTCCTACCTCAAAAAATTAGCATATCATGTTCAGGTAGTCTAAACGAGCTATTAACCTAATCATCTGAATCAACCAATTAACTCTAAACACCTGCAAAAGATTCCTGAGGCTTTTAAAAACTCCCAGCCTGGTTCATTACTCAAAACCGCAATCATGGGTAAGACTGCCGACCTGACTGCTGTCCAGAAGGCCATCATTGACACCCTCAAGCAAGAGGGTAAGACACAGAAAGAAATCTCTGAGCGAATAGGCTGTTCCCAGAGTGCTGTATCAAGCCACCTCAGTGGGACGTCTGTGGGAAGGAAAAAGTGTGGCAGAAAACACGGCACAACCAGAAGAGGTGACCGGACCCTGAGGAAGATTGTGGAGAAGGGCCGATTCCAGACCTCGGGGGACCTGTGGAAGCAGTGGAGAAGGAAATGCCAAAATGCCTGAAGTCCAGTGTCAAGTACCCACAGTGAGTGATAGTCTGGGGTGCCACTTCATGCTTCCATCTGCTGAAAAGCTTTATGGAGATGAAGATTTCATTTTTCAGCACGACCTGGCACCTGCTCACAGTGCCAAAACCACTGCTAAATGGTTTACTGACCATGGTATTACTGTGCTCAATTGGCCTGCCAACTCTCCTGACCTGAACCCCATAGAGAATTTGTGGAATATTGTGAAGAGAAAGTTGACCCAGTTGGTGTGAAGACACCAGACCCAACACTGTGGATGAGCTTAAGGCCGCTATCGAAGCATCCTGGGCCTCCATAACACCTCAGCAGTGCCACAGGCTGATTGCCTCCATGCCACGCCGCATTGAAGCAGTCATTTCTGCAAAAGGATTCCCAACCAAGTATTGAGTGCATAACTGAAAATAATTATGTGAAGGTTGACTTTTTTGTATTAAAAGCACTTTTTTTAAATTGGTCGGATGAAATATGCTAATTTTTTGAGATAGGAATTTTGGGTTTTCATGAGCTGTATGCCAAAATCATCAGTATTAAAACAATAAAAGACCTGAAATATTTCAGTTGGGGTGCAACGAATCTAAAATACATGAAAGTTTAATTTTAATCAGTACATTACAGAAAATAATGAACTTTATCACAATATGCTAATTTTTTTAGAAGGACTAGTATTATATACATATATATCTGTCTGTCTTCCTTTCGGCTTTTTCCCTTTTACTCGGGAGTCACCACAGCAAATCATTTGATTCGCACGTTTGATTTGGCAGAGGTTTTTACATCAAATGCCCTTCCTGTCACAACCCTTTTTAGCACGGGACAGAAACACGCTGACGACTTTGCAGCCTACTCTTTACGAAAGTCAGCAATGGTTCTTTTACATGCCCCTCACCATAGACCGTGAGACACATGGCCCACACAGTACATACATATACACACACACACACAGTATATATATATATATATATATATATATATATATATATGTCTGTCTTCCTTTCGGCTTTTTCCCTTTTACTCGGGAGTCGCCACAGCGAATCATCTGATTCGCACGTTTGATTTGGCAGAGGTTTTTACGTCGGATGCCCTTCCTGACACAACCCTTTTTTTAGCAAGGGACAGAAACACGCTGACGACTTTGCAGCCTACTCTTTACGAAAGTCAGCAATGGTTCTTTTACATGCCTCTCACCATAGACAGTGAGATACATGGCTGGAAAACATCAGAATGACAAACCTTTGAGTCCATGGCATAAAGTAAAACATTAGCTTTATCCAATACAAACAGAAATATAGTACAAAACAAACAAAAACAGTTACACACAAGGGTCAGCATGCATGAATATCACTAGAAAATCATATGTACATCTCACATATGTATATCTAGTATATTTCTATGCGGGTGAATTGAATACAACTTAAACTATGGCTGAAGTGGTAGAAGGTGGAATGGCTATGGTTCAAAGTACAGTACTCTGTTATTGTTTAGTGCGAGTGCTTAGAGCACATATTCAATTAAAGACTTACCCTATGAAAGGAGGTGAATGCATACAGTACGTGGATACCAATAATAAAAAAAAACCCCATAGTAACTCAAAAACCTATTTTTTTTGCCGTTCATGTATGGCACATCTATTACAGATTGTGGTTCGTTTGTGTAATTTGAGAGAACAGCCGTCCATTATTTAAGGCCTCAACTGCCTGAATCCTCAGTGGCCATCATGACAAGACACCATATTCTCCAAAATAACACAAATTTAAAGGAAAACTGTTCTGCAATATTAATCAGCTCATATGTCAAGTCCTGCATGGGAAGGAGGGGTAAACCATCACATCTGTTCTCTCGGACCACGCAGTAGAACAACCTACAATGGCAATGCAACTTTAAAGTGAACAATGGCAGAACTTTAAACTCCAACAGTCTAGGTGGTGGACATCATGCTCACCATGAATGAGGATGGAGTAGACTGTTATCTGTTTGAATCAAATACTGATAAAGCACTTACAGGAAATGTCTTTAGGAGATAAATGATACAGCATGGTCATGAAGCTGCATTAGATTTCAGATTAAACAACTTTGGTACGTCAATAAACAGAAGCATACAAATCAAATGGGTAATAAGCACTTTATACTTAATGTAATACATATCAAATACTAATTGACCCCTCCTTGAATCGAAATCTTATTGTGGTGGAGGGGGCATTATGCTCCTGGTAAGGTTACCCAAGGCAAACAGGTCCTAGGTGAAGTCCAGACAAAGCGCACTACAAAAGACCCCTGGATAAAGATAAAAGGACACCCTTTTTCCCAGCCCCTGACAAAGGCCACCTGGATTCGGGTCCCCTCCCCCGGAGCCAGGCCTGGGAGAGGGGCTCAAAGGCGAGCACCTGATGTTCGGGCTTCTGCCCATGCAGTCCGGCTGGGATGAGCCCGAAAAGGAGACATGGATCCGCCCGACATAGACCCACTAGCTCTGGGAGGGGCTATAGGGGTCAAGTGCATTGAGTTTGGTGGCAGCCAGGTTCTGTCGGACCAATCCTCGACTACTGTCTCTGACTCTTGGGACATGGAATGTCACCTCTCTGGCAGGGAAGGGGTGCGTGAGGTTGAGAAACGACTAGATAGAGTTGTATTCACCTCAACGCATACTTTGGGTTCTGGAACCACCCATCTCAAGAGGGGTTGAACCTCATTTTGGAGTTGCTCATGGTTAGAGCCAGCAAGCCAGTGTGGGCATCCTTGTTCCCCTGCCGGCAATGCTCACACATGAGGGTTCTCCCCAGTTGACAAAAGGGTAGCTTCCCTCCACCTTCAGGTGGGTGGGGTGAGGTGGGGGACAGGTCCTGACTGTTGTGTGTGCTTATACACAAAATGACAGTTCAGATTACACGTCATTTTTTGAGTCTTTAAGGGGTGTGTTGGAGAACACTCCCACACCAGGGACTCCTTCGCTGTTCTGGGAGACTTCAATGTCCAGGTGGGCAACGACAGATAGTAGATAGTAGACAGTGTCTCCCCAATCTGAACACGAATGGTGTTTTGTTGGTGGATTTCTGTACTTATCACAGTTTGTCAATCACGAACACCATGTTTGAACCTAACGGTGTCCATAAGTGCACGTGGCACCAGGATACCCCAGGTTGCAGTTTGATGATTGACTTTGTAGTCATATCACCAAACCTGTGGCTGCACATTCTGGACACTCTGGTGAAGAAGGAGGCTGAGCTGTCAAGCTGGCTCTGATGGTGGGGAAGGCTGCTCTCCAGACCTGGCAGGACCAAGTGTGTAGTTAGGGTTGCCTGGAAACATTTGGCAAACTCTCCTGTCAGAGGGGACCTTTAACTCCCACCTCCGGTAGAGCTACAACCACATCCCTAAGGAGATGTGGGACATGGAATCCGATTGGGCCATGTTTCATTCCCCCATTGAGATGGCAGCCCACAGCTGTGGCCAGAAGGTCACCAGTGTCTGTCGTGGAGGTAATCCCCGAACCCAGTGTTGGACACCTGCAGTGAAGAGGGCTGTCCAGCTAAAAAAAGGAGGCCTATCGTGTCTTATTGGCCTGTAGGACTCCCCGAGGCAGCAGACAAAACGTGCTGCAGCCCGAGCTGTCGCGATGAAAAATCTCTGCTGTGGGAGAAGTTCAGTGAGGAAATCGATTAGCTATCGATTGGCCTCAAAAAGGTTCAGTGTGCTAAACCCGTTGCATGAGGCCATTCGCTCTCTGTATCACCGGAGACAGAGTTTGGCCGATGTTGGGGACAACATGTTGAATTCATTTCCAGTGAGGGTTAGAGTCCACCAAGACTGTCTTTTGGCTCCGATTCTATTCATTTTTATGGACACAATTTCTAGGCGCATTTGCAGCCTTAAAAGGTTCTGACTTGGTGACAATGGGATCACTTTTTGCGTATGTTGTCCTTTTGGCTTCATCAATCCAGGATCTCCAGCTCTTTTTGGAGTAACTAGCAGCCAAGTGTAAGGCAGAAGGAATTATAATCAGGATCTCCAAGTCTGAGGCCATGATTTTCAGCTGGAAAAGGGTGGAATGCCCCCTCCGGGTCTGGAATGAGGCCCTTCAACAAGTGAAAGACTTCAAGTATCTCAGGGTCTTGTTCAAGAGTCATAGATACAAACGGCTGAAATGAGCTTCCTTCGCAGGGTGGCAGGGATCTCACTCTATATCCCTTAGAGATAGGGTGAGAAGCTCAGCCATCCGGGGAGCGCTCAGAGTAGAACTGGTGCTCCTCCATGTTGAGATGGCTCAGCCATCTGGTTAGAATGTTCCCTGAACACCTCCCTGGTGTGGTGTTTCAGGCATGTCCAACTGGAAGGTCGACCTAGAGCACGCTGGAGGGATTATGTCTCCCAGCTGGTCTAGGAAAGACGCCGTGTTCCCAGAGGAAGTGGCTGGGCAGAGGGACATCTGGACCTCATTGCTTAGGCTGGTGCCCCTGCAACCTGACACCGGATTAAGCGGAAGATGATGATTAATAACTAGCTGTTTTTAATTCGTCACAATTCATATGCAAAAATATTATTTCTCTAAACTATTGCCATCAAAGCAAATCTGAATCAATTCGGCTAATTAGACGTTACACATCGAGTTTAACTTTATCTGCACAAAATTCATATTGGTATGTTCAGAAATTCAATGTTCAAAAAAGAGCAATGCCGTATAACTTGGAGAATGAAGATGAAATGGTGCCTCTTGAGGTTAATAATGTGCTCCAATGTGTTTTCATTCCGCAATTAATATTCTTTGCAACAAAAGATTCCTGTAAGTTACTTACACAACAAAAAGCAATACTTCGCAAATGTATGAATCTAAAAGAAAACCTATACATAAGCTTGGTGTACCAACAGGCACATACTGTATTTCTGGACTAATATGTAAATATATTGTAGAAGATGGGCGAGGAAAAATTACTTCCCAACCAGTTGCTCACTCCCTGAGTGTTCAGAATTCATTTGAATACAATCTTTATCTTTTCACTGCTTTGTGGTTAAACACAGCTTATCAGAGACTAAAAGGATGCTGCCAACATGGCTGCCTCACCCTTCCACTCTGCTTCAATCCAATCTGTTAAGATTTTACACATTGAAAGCATCTTTGAGAACTGCCCAGATGCGGAAGGGTGAAAGAAGGTCAAGTGAGAAACAAGCAAACAACTCCTTTTAGGACCGGAAAGTATTGTTCAAGCATCTCATCCTAAATCGGCAGAAGCCCTGAAGTACAAGCTGTGGAAAAAATATTGGCATGGACATCGATATATATAAGGCCTATAAGGGCTTTGCAGTCACTTTGAATACTTGTGCTGTTTCACTATATCTGAATGTATTTGATCACATTATTTTTAAATGCTCATGTCAATCAAATTCCAATAAAGCAATAATTAGTTTACAAACAGCACAAGGGATAAGAATTACAATTAATCTTCAAGAAATTAATCATTTTAATTTCAGAAATGTTTGAGATAATATGGAAATCGATAAAACAACCAGAAGACAACACGAGAATTAGCCCCCTAGTAGTCAGCGGCACTCAGAGTTCAAGGTAAGTATATTTACATGATACTATGACCTTGAAAACGAGGTCAAGGTGACATTTTTAAAGAGGGTTAAAACAGGGATGTCAGTAGGTATATCTGGTATGAATGAATGAAGCCTTCGCTAAATTTGACGTATCTGATTTTGCATGACCACATGCATATTTCATATTTTCCCTGCGACCTTGAAATTAAGTCAAGGTGACCCAGTTTCAATAGTTTTGAAGACACTGACACTAAGTATAACATGTCAGGTCAGGTTTTGTCCTGCTACTGGTAACATGTAAGCCAGTACAACTTGTTGCATGGTCGAGTGGTCGGCGACTAAACCAGCTCCCCCACCAGGGTCCAATTTGGTAAGGAGGGTGGCTAGCAACCCAATAGGGATAAAAACAAGACCTATCAAACGGTTGATGGACTCTTTTTTAGTCAATGGACAGCTAGCTAGAGATGGTGTCTCAATGAAAACACCCTGCACAAAGAACTTTGGGCTTCTTCTGCAAATTTTTTGCCCTTCGTATACAGCCATGACAAGAAGAACAAACGCTCAAAAGGACTGGGAGAGTCTGAAGGCAGAGGTCCAGTGCCGACAGCGTGCTCACTCAGGGTCTGAAGAACCGCAAAGAAAAGGCTATTCTGGCTGCCACCTACGCCAGAATTCTGGCACGGCACCCAGATTGATTGATAACAGTAACAGACAAAACCATCAAGAGTGATAACGGGCATATGCAATGGACCTCTGTGACCTTGAAAAATAAATCAAGGTAACTCGATTTCAGTTGGCAAGTAGGGGGTGCCGGATGGACCATTCAACATAATCATAAAATAAATCCCTAAAGGATGGGCACCGCTAGAGTGTTAACAAGAAGTGTCTGCAGCGGACCGCCTGCCAAAACATAGCGTCCTCTACACTTTGTGGGGAATAAAATAAAAAGACGAATTTAACTACTGCCTGGGAGTTGTAAGCTTCTGCACCTAAAGGTCAAACTGACCTTGACCCCTGGGCTACAAAATCAAATCAGCTCATTCTAGAGTCAGAGTAGACTTTCTGGCAAGGTTTATATAAAACGCCTAAAAATGTTCTTGAGAATAACGTAAAAGGAGGCTGCAGTGACCTTGACTTCCAAAATCAGTTCCTCCTTTGGTCAAGGTGGATATTTGTGCAAAGTTTAAATAAAATCTCTCAAAGCTTTCTAGAGATATCCCATTCACAAAAATGGCTCAGACAGACTTGAGGAAAATTGGCTATCGCTGGAACAGACGCATAAAAATACGATGTAGAAATAAGATATGAGAATGACACATCGAAAAAGAATGTTAATGATGAGAGAAGCTTATTTGTGGGTGAGCCAAACAAGCGCAGAATGCCGTGCTGTTCTGTTCGACAGAATATCTGGGCTCTTCGCTCCAGTCCACCAATTTAACTTTCTGCCTTTGAACTGGTTGTTGATTCAATTAATTTTCTTGGTAGATTTTGGGATGTTAGACATAACATTCAACTAAGTACAGATGCTGCCCAACTTACGTTCATTGGTTTTACGTACTTTTCGATTTTACATTTAAAAAAAAAAAAACATTGTGTCAAATTTTGAGTTTAGTGTGCTCACTGTAGTACAAGACGTACCTACGTAGTACGCTGACGAAATGACGCTGCATCCATTTACAAACAACAGACTGAATGTGCCCCTCCTTCTTCCCAGTTCACTGCGTGTGACCCTTGTGTTAAGACGTCGTCTCTGTGATCTTTGTGTTTACACTGTTTTGCGGACTTTTGTAACCCTAAGCAAATATAGTTGGTCAGAAGCGTAAGCCTACTAGTGATAGTGGTACTGTAATCAGAAAAAGCGGCAAGCCATCTTTGTTAGAAATGAAGATGGCTATTATCAAGAAAATCGATGCTGGTGAAAAACACATGAAATGTTGCACGTTGCTTCCAAATGGCTCCGCCGACCATCGGAACCATTTACAAGCAGAAAGATTGCATCATAGAGAATGTTAAAGGTTATATTTGATACTGTATTTGATATTTGATGAGTGAATTTGATTAAAATTTATCTATTTGAAATTATTTTGCTTGAATTTAATTTATTTGAAATCAATGTTGATATTATTTTACAATGTTATGTTTATAATAATTGATTGAGGGGTGTTTTATGAGATATGATAATGGTATTTATGGATGCATAGTACAGTATGAACGTCATACGTCACTGGAACATACAGTAACAACTTATGTTTTTTTTCACCTTACGTTCGGCCGTTCGGAACTGAAATAAAATTGTAAGTTGGGGAGCATCTGTAGATAAATGTTAATAACTCATTTTTTTGCTTGAAATGAGGATATGCCTAAATAATGGCAACATTTTTCTCACACTTTGAATTTCTAGGCTTCTGTATTAATCAGATCTCTGAGAACCTTCTGTTGATAAATGACCACAAACCCGTTTCTCCACCTTCATGACACTTGGTTTGAAAAGCTCACCAATGGCACAGACAGTACTAAGTATGAGGTTTCCCTCCTTTAAAGAGATACAAATCCTGTAAAACACTCTGTTTCTTTTGTTTCCTCCTAAAATACCATCCAGGTTAGTTAGAAAAAACGTAACTATTTTGGAAGTTGTTGTATGGCTTGACAGAGACATGCTTTTCTTAGCATAAGAAAAAAAGACAATTACTATCCTCACAGTTCAAGACCAAAAAAATCTGGTCATTGCTTAAGGTACGCAAGTTCTTTACATGCAGACTCTTCTGCTCTTCATTCTTCTGGAAGAAATACACAGAAAACAAAAGAAAAAGATCGAACCCAAGAAACTGTTTTTCCAGTAATCACTCTTGGGCACTGAGGGATCATTGAAGGACTCACATAAAATAAAACAGCAAATAAAAACATGATGTGCATGATCTTGGAACCAGTGAAAGAAGGGTTGTTTTTGAAATACATATCCAGCAACAACAACAGCAAAAACTTAAAAAAAAAAAAAAAAGAGGGGGGGAGGGTTTAAAAAAAAAAAAAAATCAAAATTAAAGGAAAGATATTAAATGAAAGTAAAGTTAGAGAGCCCATCGCATCTCATCAAAGTTCATGCCCTCTCCCAGGTTGGCATCAGTTTCTAGCAGGCTCATTATGACTGCCATGGCGGCCTCATCGCTGCTGAGATTTCCTAGCCCTGGAACCCCTTCCAGATCCAGTTGAGACGGTCCCTCTGCAGCAGGAAAAAAAGAAGACCATGAGATTTCTCTTATAATCACGTGCATCACACCTTCAACATTCTCATATTTTGTGATTCCTACTCAGAAATGATAAGCAGTTCTGACTAAGCTTGGAAATGAAGATATGTTATATCCTATATCTATAATCAACAACCACATTTGTCAATGCTGAGGACTGTGACAAAAAGGGTAAAATAAAACTGTGACTACAATTAAAAAATGGAAAAAAATGAAACCAAAACCAGCTAGTACATATAATCGCCTAGTCTGTGTAATCCAGCAATCAGTCATCGGTGTGTTTCCTCCATGTCTGAAATACCCTAGTGGTGGATTGTCTGTAGACGAACAGCGTCTACAGTGTGAAAGTTGTGCACATCTTGTGGATGACGATGCATCAAATATACTTTGGGAGAGATTAATATTCCTAGGTATACAGTGGAAAACACTTGTGGTTGGTGGAAGCATTCCTGGCATAACAAAGGCTTACACAGTTGCATAATAACATGGCCCAGTGGCGGCTCTCTAGCTATTCAAGAAAAAAAAAAATACCCAAACAGTTTTTGATTAGTTCGTAGTCCAGGGCTAGTTGAACTGGTGGAAATGGGGTCTCAGAAAATTCTGTTCGAAAGTGATGTTTAGCAGGTACCTATGACGTTTTCATTTCCAGTAAAGGGTCCACTATGCGAGCTATCCTCCAAGCTTGACTTGCTGGGAAGATGCGCTTCCCCATTTGGCACCTAGATAATATAAACAAATTTTAAAAAGTACTCGGGAAAACCCCGCTGAACACACACACACACACACACACACACACACACACACACACACACACACACACACGTGCATAGACATGCACACACAGACACACAGAGTGGGAGACAGACAGACACACACAGAGGGTGAGACAGACAGACACACACAGAGGGGGAAACAGAGACAGACAGACACACAGACCCACACAGGACAGAGGGACACGCACACACACACGCACACACACACACACACACCCCCACACACACACACACACACAGGAGAGACAGACACAAACACACACACACAGACACACACACACACACAGGAGAGACAGACACAAACACACACACACACACACACACGCTACAAGCACACACACACACACAGGAGAGACAGACACAAACACACACACACACACACACAAGCACACACACACACACAGGAGAGACAGACACAAACACACACACACACACACACACAGGAGAGAGACAGACACAGAGATATATACACACACAAACACAGGAGACACACACACACAGGAGAGAGCCAGACACACACACACACACACACACACACACACACACACACACACACATACAGGAGAGAGCGAGAGAGACAGACAGACACACACACACAGACACACACACACAGGAGAGAGACAAACACACACAGGAGAGAGACAGACAGACACACACACACACACACACACACACAGAGACAGACAGACACACACAGAGACAGATAGAGACACACACACACACACACGCGCACATACACAGTAGAGAGAAAGACACACACACACAGGAGAGAGACAGACACACACACACACAAAAACAGAGACAGACAGACAGACACACACAAAAACAGAGACAGACAGACAGACACACACAAAAACAGAGACAGACAGACAGACTGACACACACAGAGACAGACAGAACACACAGAGACACACACACACAGACACACACACACACATACACACAGACAGACACACACAGAAACAGAGACAGACAGACAGACATACACAGACATAGAGACAGACAGACAGAGTGACACACACAGAGACAGACAGACATACACAGACATAGAGACAGACAGACTGACACACACAGAGACAGACAGACAGACACACACACTCACACACACAGACGCATACACATACACAGAGAGACACACATATACACACACACAGAGACACACACAGAGACACACACAGACAAACAGACACACACACACACACACACATACACACAGTGACAGACACACACACACACACACACACACACACACACACACTCACACAGACAGTGACAAGGACACACACACACAGACAGACAGACAGACACACACACACACACACACACACACACACACACACACACACACACACACACACACACAGTGACAGGGACACACACACAGACAGACACACACACACACAGACAGACACACACACACACACACACACACACACACACACACACACAGTGACAGGGACACACACTCAGACACACACACACACACACACACACACACACACACACACACAGACAGGGACAGGGACATACACACAGCACATGCAGACAAAGACAGTTGCACTCACATTGCTGCTGGCTTGAGCGAGAACCAGTGGAGATTTATCCTGCAGCAGAGTGAAGGGGCTGACATTGCCACTGGATGGGGAAGAGTTCATCCTGTGTGCATCCAATATTTTAGAATTTCCAATAACTTCGATTGCAAGAGGCATTGGATAACTTTCTGTAGGACAAGTCTTACCTATTGAAATCCAGTAGCTCATTTGCTATTTGTGTTCCGATACTTCCAGCATAAATCATGGTGCCTGAAGCATTCGAGATACCCGGGATGATAGGAAGGGATTTCTTTCCATCCTCTGATGAGAAAGATACAACACAAAAATAATTTATTTAGAGATGACCAAGACTACAGAACAATATTAATTTAAACTTAAAAAAAAAAAAAAAAAAAAGGGGTGTGATTATCAGATGCTCCACAGCAAACAAATCCCATTTATGATTTAATGTCTTTTGTAATAAACATTGTAAAGTATAACAATCAAGGAAAACATCAAACCCAATTTGGACTATGTTTAATATCGCATCACCCATCGCCCCCCATTTTAATCCAAATCCCACCCATCAGGTATTGCTTTCCCTATCACACAACCACCATCGCCCAGGATGTGTGTGTGTGTGATGGGGTCGGGACGGACAGCATGCACACGCCCCTGCCATGAAATACAATTCTAGCCAACTTCCTTTCTTCGAACTGCAGTGCCATGCGTGTTTGGAGATGGTCTAACACACTTAGAGGGAAAGTGCTATCCACCCCTTCGTACGAATGAGCTCACAGACGCTCAGGATTGGCTGGCGATGGAAGTGAGTGTATGCCATCCCTTCCTCCCATGAGAGCTCGGCCATTTAGCTCCCTTGGGCTCCCAGCTATAGATGGCTGTAGCATTAAATCGGATTTGAACTTGTGAGCTCCGGGTTAAATACCGCCCATATCTAATAAAAACAAACCATGTTCTAGGTGTCATAGTGCTGCATTAACAAATCATTATTTTAAATACATAAATACATTTTTGGCAAATCTTGGAGCAGTCGTAACCAAGAGGTTGCTGGTTCGATTCAATTCCCAAACCAGCAGGAAAAATGTGCGTGGCGGTGTGGGAGTGAGCAGCACCTTCCCTTCCACCACATGAATATCTGAAGGGACTTTGAGCACGGCACCGAACCCCTAATGGCTCTCCAGGCGCCCCCATGTGTGTGGCACCCCACTACTCCGAGTGTTTTAATTATTATAGTCTTTGAACACTGCATCACTTTACTTACAACTTAAACACAGAGATGTTCCAACCTTCTGTGGAAAATTTCTTCAACACACAGATGAACTTGTGTTGTGTATGTCCGCCATCTAGCGGCAAGAATGATTAAATGTAGAAAAAGAATAGCACAGAAGGGTCTAAGGTCCTGGATCTAGACATTCACGACACAGCATAAATTGAAGGTCCTAACACTATTCAATAAATACTGTAGGTTACTGTATTTGGTTCTTGGTTTAAAAACATGATGAGGGAGAACGACAAGAAATATTGTGATATATGCGTAACACAGGGTGACCAAATAAAACCGCCCACATTTTAAAGGTAAATGGAAAGTAAATTGTTGAAGAACAAAAAATGATTTCCACAACATGAAACTTTATTTAATTACATTTTTATACACTATGTTTTAAAGATGACATCCTCCAAAAGCTGGCTGTTATTGTCTACACAGGATTGAGATGATTTCTGAAGGCTGCTATTGTTCGATGGGTCATGTTGGGTGGGACAGTAGTAGCTATCTCCTGTTGAACAGCAAATTTAGGAGGCTTCAATAGTTTGGGAAAGAGGAGTTAAAAATACACTCATGATTTTAAG
Source organism: Plotosus lineatus (assembly GCA_024760905.1). Classification (NCBI taxonomy): domain Eukaryota; kingdom Metazoa; phylum Chordata; class Actinopteri; order Siluriformes; family Plotosidae; genus Plotosus; species Plotosus lineatus. The sequence goes on from CM045739.1 coordinate 34,779,806, forward strand.
GTAGTCTAACAGAATAAAATTTTAAAAACGGGTGTGGTCAGGAGAATTAAAGCAGTTCACCGTAGCTCCTTCTCACCAAAAACCACGAGTTCTTCAAGCTCAAGGTGTGAAAAGTGTTGAAGGGATAAGTCACCGACAGACCTCTCCTAGCACCACCTCTCCTGTCTCACCAAGTTTCATGTGTGCAAATAATAACTTTGTTTTCCTTAATTTTTTAATTTTATTTACCTTTTAAAATTGAGCAAGATTTTTTGGGTCACCCTGTATAACGTAAACCTTACGTGATTTTTTTTTTTTTGAGCAAGATTTTTTGGGTCACCCTGTATAACGTAAACCTTACGTGATTTTTTTTTTTTTTAACTGAATATGTATTTGAAATGTTTGTAGTATTCTTAACGAAGTTAAACAGACTGAAGCAACATGATCACTGTCCAGACTTGGGTGATACAACAATGCTGTTCACAGACATCAGGAATCTACACCCAACCAAACAGATTACATGTTCAAAACAAGGAGTGTAACAATCGAATACATACCACAAACAAATTGTTAATTATACTTATTAAAAAAAAAAAATCGCAATAGCCATTGCAAGTTAATGGCAGGTTTACTTCAAAACAAAATGTCGATCAGAAGTTATAAAATCAAATACTGCATACAGCAGCAAGATTCAGTGCCAAAATCATACATCAAATTACTGTCGGCCCTCTACTTACGAAAACCTCTGAATATGAAAAATCCAGGTTACGAAAAACACCTTCCTAAATTTTCGCTCTCTGTATACGAAACAACCTCTTTTTACGAAAAGCGCCAAACGCACCATTCAAAAATTCAAATAATGCGCGAGTTGCTCTCCATTGGCTGTCTCCCAACATCCCGCCCTGCTGGCCTCCCATTGGCCAAGAGGGAGCTGAACTGTACCTATACTTCCTATACCCATACTTCCTGTTTGTCACACGCGTGAAGGAGAGTTGAACAGAACTGTTGGCTCGTGAGTTTTTTTGAGAGTGATCATTTCAGCGTTATATTTCGTTATCCATCATGGACCCCAAGAAAGTGATTCCCGGTGACACCGAAAAGAAGAAGCGGGCTTCGTTATCAATCGAAGTGAAGCAGGAGATAACAAAAAATACGAAAGTGGGATGCGGTTGAGCGAAATCGCAAAGGAGTATGGCTAAAACCCCTCTACAATCGGGACGATATTGAAGCAGAGGAGACCTTAAAAGCGGAGATACAGTGATGGAGGCGATTATTTCGGAAAAAGCAACCGCCATATTTAAGGACCTCGTGAAGGGGGCTGGGGGTGAGGGTTCTACAGACTTTAAAGCGTCGCATGGGTGCTCTGAGAAATAAATAAATAAAAAAAAAAACGGTAAATACGTTTTTTACTTTTAACATTTTACTTTTAACATATATTTCATACAAAATTGGTGTACTTTTATAATTTTTAAAGGGTTTATGGGGAAGTCTTGGGAGCCTTGGAACGAATCATGCGTTTGACATGTAAAATGCGCCTCTACTTACGAAAACTCCAGGTTACGAAAAAGGCGCTGGAACAATTAATTTTGTAAGTAGAGGGCCGACTGTATTGCCTAATGAATTGAAATCCTATTACGGTACATTATTTGAAAGTGTGTGGTTTACACCTCTAGTCAGCTATATAACTGCTATCTGACTGTGAATCGTATGTAACACTCAGTTTCACATTATATAGCATTAAAACAACCGGCATGCTCATGATAATCTCCACAAGAAGCAATTAAAACAGGACTTTGTATCATGAGAAGCATAGCAAACAATAAGCCTTAAAAAATACACACACACACACACACACACACACACACACACACACACACACACACACACACACAGAGGCCCTCACCTTCCGAAGCTTTGAAATCCATCAGCTGTCCTGACTTGCCCCCTGATCCACTGGAATTGCTCTTATCACTGTATCAGCAAACACACGTGAGTATGATAAAGTGCTTTCCCATCATACACCCTCACGTGCATAAAGGCCTTTGATTGTAAATGTGCAAATATTCTTCATAAATAACGAGGAGATGGTTCTACTCACGATATGACTGTGTTTGTAGACACTATATATTCTACTTCTTTGGTCCAGGGATTTATAAAACTAAACCACTGACTTTGCAAGGTGACAAACGAGCCGTATTTCGTTTTGAACTTGTAGCAGTTTGTCTCAATCTTTTCTTTACTTCTCAAAACTAAAAAAAAAAAAAAAAAAAGGGAAAACAAATTAAATGAGTTATACTGCACTGACAAGGAACAAGTAGATAAATTACTGTCAGTGTACAGAGTACAACGGCACTTGGCAGCAGTCCTGATGATACATTCACCCATAAAAACATCAACCAGAAAAGATTTTGGCATGAACTGATTTAAAGTGTATACAGTAATAAGGTGAAGTGAGGTAACGTGTGGGCTTTTTACACCCAAGCCACAGCGGCTCATCAGGCCGATGCTTATCCCCGGTTTCCATAGCGTGACGCTACCAGGAGTTCAACTCCTCTTGGAGGGGATGCTCGTCCATTGCAGGTTACCTTCCCAGTACAGTACGTATATTCTTACTGGTACCCATTTAAACTGCTGGGTGAACAGAGGCACACTTGTGGTTAAGACCTTGCCCAGGGGTCTTAGCACAGTGGGGGTCTAACTGGGATTCAAACACACAACCCCCCACCCCCACCCACACAAAAAGTGTATAATATTAATTACACTTAATAAATTACAGATATAACATCTGTATATGTAGTGCATATATTTAGTATGTGTGCGTAACTAACTGTAGAAAACATCTGCGTAGGTAAGTCACTCATAATTATTCAGTTTCGCCTTCACATTATGTTCTATCACTCAGTCCAAGTAAGTGCTAATGCTATGTTAGTGTGGAAAACACTCTCTGTTGAACTTTAATGCTCTCTATTGGATTTCAAAATGTATGGCGATGTTGTAAACGAATGCTGCATCTCATAACATTCCCACATGGGAAACTAACTCCATAGATCTGCCCCATGACTTGAATTAACTTGGAAATGTAATGGGTTCTTTCCTGATACATACTAAACCCTACCACAGTGTGTCTTAGAAATGGGCCGAGAATGTTTTACACTATGAAGGGCAGTGGAAAAGGTGCTGGATCACTGATCCTAAGGTTGGGGGTTCAAGCCCCACTCACCGCAGGTTGTCACCGTCCGCCTCAGTGCAGCTAACTGGGTTATCAAAGGCCGGCCACGTCTCTCACTGTCTATGGTGTGAGGTGTAAAAGAACCATTGCTGACTTTCGAGAAGAGTAGGCTGCAAAGCCGTCAGTGTGTTTCCACCCTGCGATGGCCTGGTGAGCTGTCCAGGGTGTATTTTGCCCTTGCCTGGAGTCGGCTGGGATGGGCGCCAGTCTCCCCGTTACCCGAATTAGAGTTAAGCGGTTACAGAAAATGACTAACTCATGTTTTACACAACACTGAAAACACAACCTAGTTGGCAGGGGGAATTAGAGGCTAGTTTAAAGTCCCTTTGCTCTTGAATACAGTGTTTCTTACAGAACCGAGAGACCACCCCAGCCTTCCCAACACTGCACTGACGTCACCTTTTCTGTGCCGGTCTGCTAAATGAGGCAAATCATCTTGATGAAAATATTCATAGCAGGATGTGCCCAACAGCTCCTGTGGCAGATATCCAAGTATGGTCGTGGCTCTACAAAGATTAAAAAAACAAAAAACAAAACAAACAATGATCATTAAGCTGATTTAACTCTGAAGGTTTCTGAGAAAAAAAAAATATTTCACAAGAAGTCCAAATACAGTCATATTTACAGCAGATATACCAAGGTCTACACGTTTCTGATAATATCTTCGGAAAGTGTTTAAAATGTAAAAAACTAAATCAAAATAAAATAATTTGAGATTGCTTCTTCAACCTGAGGTTACACTGGGGCCATGATGTCCTTCATCCCCATGATTTAGAGCAAGATCGAGTTATAAAAAGGAGACAGGGTGCATCCAAGAAATGAAGCGTGAAGGAATTATATTTAAGTTCATCAGGATCCCCCATGATGGCACATCAAGGTCTGTCCAGGTTCGTTAAGCTCTACTACCATTCAATCTTTCTATCATATTTATTTATTTTTATTTTTATTTTTTACAGTCAATAATTGTGTTCTCAATATGATTCTCCAAGTTCTCCCGAGATCACTGCCATTCAATTCTAACCTTCCACGTGGAAATCATTTACATTGTGGCCCAGTGTAAACCACCAAAATGCAAATGAAAAGCAAACTACACTTACAGCATCCGTCAGACGTCCTGATCCAGTGCGACTTATAGAAATGTGTTAAAGTCACCATCAATGAATATACCCTGATACTGCTTTGAACTTTTTAGTCAGGAAATTTAAATTCGAAAACTGAAATGGTTTCAGTCGCTTTAGTGCAGTAATGTGCACAGTCTTAACAGTTTTTTTGTTTTTTTTTAAATTACATTTTTCCTACACTACAGCATACTTTTGGGTACATCATAATATGTTCATTTTATTTTACTTTATGCTTTCTTGCATAAAAATGATAAAATTAAATAAATTAAAAAAATTTCCTTTTCTAAAATGTAATTAATTTTTTATCCACTACCAAGAAGGTTACACTTTTGTCAGCACTGGTTTATTTGTTTGTTTCTTAGTAACCTGATGAAAGATGCTATGAGGAGATTTTCATGATTTTTTTTTTTTTTGAAGAGTAGAGCAGACAGATCACCAAATTCAAATTGAATGTCGCACGGTATCAAATTCTGGAGTCAGGAATTGTTTAATGATTCATTTACACTGTGATATACACTGTGATATACACTGTGGCATTACAGCAAACCCAACGCAGAGTGTGTGTGTGTGTGTGTGTGTTGTGTAATTTTTTGTTGTATGGCTTGATGAAGTTTTGAACTCTCCAAGTGCCCTTCTAGTTTCTAAATGACTTAGAGTTGGTCTCTGACTGGACAACTCTAAAATTCTGATCATCTTCCTTTGAAATCACTCCTTTGTTCAATTGTATTTGTTATTCTGGTCATGATCATGCTGAAAGATTATATATTTCTTCATCTATCATACTGGTTTCAGGCCAGGTTCATCTATGACTCCCTCTATGTAGAGAAAGGTCTACAACCCCAGTCCCATATGAAAAAAGCAGCCCACCACGCATTGCCATGCGATTTTTGGGTGATTCTCACACACACACACACACACACACACACACACACACATTTTATATATCTAAACATACAGTGATCACTCACTACTTTCAGATTCAGTTTCTGCGGTTTCAGTATTGTGCGTTTTTCAAAAATATTCATTGAAAAATAAAAATAATAAAAAAATTAAGTAAAAATAGGGAAAAAGGTTCAGGAAAATACTGCAAAACAAGGCCAAGTATGCAAAAACAACAACAAACAAACAAAAAAAAAACCCCAAAACACACGAAAACAAAAAACAACCCGAAACCCCGCCATCAAAACTACTTACATTTTTATGTGAGGTGCGCATCTGTGCACACACACACACACACACACACCTGTATATATGTGTGTTTATATTTTATTTAAATCTTATGCATTATTTTTGAATGTTTAATTGTTACTATAAGCATTTATAGCATTGAATGTGTATTTATGGATATTATATATACATAAATGAACATATACCTCAGTCAGGGGTTGATCCGACTTCGTGAAAATCGGCGTGGGTGGGGATGGGTGTTTCGGTCCCCATTAACCGTGGATATATATATATATATTTTTTTTACATCTATAGATATATACACACACACGATGGCCTGGAGAGCTGTTCTGGGAGCACTGTGCCCAGTAGCTCAATGCAGTCCTAATTGACTTTAAGCGGTTCAGAAAACGAATGAATGAAACTATATACTTTAATATATCATATATATATATATATATATATATATATATATATATATATATATATATATATATAAAAATTATGTAATATTATATGGATTCGTGGACAAGAAGAAAATGTTTTGCAAAACTCACAAGAATGTCACATTGTAATAGTTAAGATGAACAATGATGTTAAGTCAAGAAAAAAATACATTTTTAAAATTAAATACCGCTGATCCACAAATGTGAATTTTCCATCCATCGCACAACGAGTGATGAACTCTGTAGGCTTGACTTTGACATCTCCATTGGCCTGGGGGGTGGTGTAAGGGTGCACACGGCCCACGGCTACAAGGCAGCTGAAGTGTGAGCTCTCCTTATCAGTCTCGGCCTCGCCCTCTGCTCCAAGCTGACTGGTGGGCCATGTTCGCATATAGCCGGTGCAGTGCACTGTGCAATAACGCTGTGATTCTAAAACAAGTTGGGGAAAAGGCACCAGGTAACCAGAACTGAAGCTAATGCTACATTTCTAGATTAACAGAGAAGTTTTAAATATATGAATATTCCCATTTCAGTAGTTTTAATAGGAAATCTCAAGAGTCATTGGCACTGACATAAAATTCAAGTACAGCATGGCATTTTATTGCTATTGTACATGTGATTAAAATACAACTTAGGTTTTAATCCTAAGCTTTTGATCAAAGCATGGAGGCCCCACCATATTTGTGCAATTCAATTCAAATCATTTGGATCTAATGCTCATATATGAATGCTTTTACTGAATGATGTCCCCCAACAAGTTTTTTTGAATGCCCCCTGCTGTGGGGAATTTTTTTTTTTTTTGCATGCTATATTGGAGCAGTATAAATATTCAGCCAATTACAGATGAGCACCTACGTCAACTATGCCAGACTACACCCATGACTTGGTTGTACCTTATTGTGAAATCTATGACTAGGTTTGATTATTTACTAGCATGACAGTGAAAGCTGGGTGAGCTAAAGTTGAAAGTTTGTTCACGCTTTCTATATCTCTACATATATAAACATCAGACTTTCTCAAGTCCTAAGATAAACTGAGGGAAAACGATCCAATATTATCTATGTGTGTGTGTGTGTGTGTGGAAAAAGTATGTGAAACTCTAGGATTAGAACCTATTTTGAATTGCAAACAGTCCTGTATTTTTAAATCAACTGGATGACCATCAGGTGTGTTTTCTTCATCAAACAAAGTCGTCGGATCTTTGCAACACCTGTTCGGAGGTGCATCATGGCATAAAAATGAAAAATTTCAGAGAGCATCAGAAAAAACAACAAAAAACTCTGTCATCAAGCTGTTAAAAGCTACAAAACTGTGTGTAAAATGTTTGGTCTTCACCAATTCAGCATCAGACATTACTGGAAACAGTACAAATGGTAGAAATACAAGACCACGAAAGTAAACAAACAGGAGTTGATTAATGAAAGCTACATCATGTGCAGACAATAAGGAAACCGAAATAGGTTTGTATCCAAATCAGTGCTTCTCAATTACAGTGATACCTCTGCTCACGAACATAATTGGTTCCCAGAAAGTGTGTGTGTGAGGCGAAAAGTTCGTCTTCCGAACATTTATTTCCCATAAGAAACCATTAAAATGAGAATAATCCGTTCCCAGGTCCCCATAAAACATAATTTTCTACTAAATAAGCCTTAAAACTACACAAAAATATACCTTATTTTATGTATAATAAATGTGCTATTGTATTGTAATTAAAGAAATAAACTGTACTGTATAATAAAGTCGTTTTATTTACCTTTGTGATGGTAGTTGATGGCTTGATGGAATGGAGTGGGAGGGAGGGAGGGACTTGCCGTTTGGAAGGAGAGTTTGGAAACGCCTACTGTTTGGAAACACGCAGAGCCACACACGCACCCTTAATAGCTTCCTTGTTCTTAAGGATGGTGGTAGACTTAGTGTACTGGTACTGGGACGCTGAGTCACACAAACGCACACCTCGTTCGTGTTTTTCAATGATCTCCGCCTGTGGTGGGGTCTTTTTCGGTCCCATAATAGCAAAAGTACACTCAATATGGTCCAAAATGTCTAGCAAACACAAACCACTTCCGCATTCAAAGAAAGGGGGTGACGAACTGTGATGCCGTGAGCGTGCGTCAGCTTCTCGTGGCCGCCACCGTGGCGCTGTTCGACCGCGTGGTTTGGTTCGTCCGCCGAAAAGTAGTTCATCAGCCGAGACTATATTTTCGCGAATTTAAAGTTCTTGAGGCGAAAAGTTCGTGAGCTTAAGCGTTCGTCAGCCGAGGTTTGACTGTATTTTCTATGGCGCCCCCTCTAGGAAGAAAAAAAACATTTCACCCCCCCACCACCCCACGAATGACTATAAATAGTATAATTTGTCCATTAATTAGTACACCTCTGCATAACATTGTATCTTTTATATCATTAAAAACAAAAAAGAAAGAAACATAGTTCAACTTACAATAAAGAAAAACTTCATTAACATTGTTTTTTAATCTGTAACAGAAACGATTGAAAGTGCACCGATGTGCCTGAAATAAAAACAAATACATCCTTATTTAAACTCATTTAACTTATTCATGTCTTAATATCTCTGTCTCACACCACCTTTCTCTTCACTCCTGTGTTGTTTACTGCGGGTCATATCAACAATGAGAGTCTCACTGCCAACTACTGGAGTGGAGGTGCAATTACACTTAATTCTACTACACTATTCCAGAAAAGCATGTTCCCCAGGGTCATATGCACCCCCAGCATCATACCACGCCCTTCTCCCGTAACTATTTGAAAAGCACTGATCTAAATGCAAAGGGACACAGTCACTTCTTTATATGAGTGTATACGAGGTAAACCCCCCACCCAATTTGAGACATTAAATGCTACTTGATAAGGTAAAATATAAACAGCCAGAGGTGAACAAAGATTGACAGCAATGAGTCAAATATATCATCCAAACACAAACACACACACACACACACACACACACACACACACACACACACACACCTCAATACTGTCTTGATGTTTCCAATTGTTTAATCACAAGCTCCAACCACTGGACTGCAATCATAAGGTCTGTATACTTAAACCAGAAGATTCCTTTAAATATTTCATCATCCTCTCAGCCGGTGTATGGTACTTACTGTAACACATCCTCCCTCTGCATTTCAGGCCTGTCCACCCTGATTTCTCTTGTACTCAAGCACACTCTATGTTTACTCAAACACAAACAGACATTCAGACTTTTTAAACTGTGAACAAGTTGAATTAAAGTCTATCCGTCTGGAACTCAAGTGTCTGATCAGAGTTTACACTGAAAACACTTGTTCTTCTTTCCCACCATCCACTGTGAACAACATAGGCGCTGCTGTGTTTATACTTTTATCACACTTCTCCTCTTTCTTGCTCTTTTATGACTCCGTTTAACAACTTGAGCTTGATAAATGGTGCTGTGGCGTCGTGGTTAGCAAGTCCACCTCATAGCAAGAAGGTCCTGGGTTTGAGTCCAAAACTTGGGTGGTTCTGTATTGGTTTTCACCAGGTATGCGCCCAGTGATACGACATGCACTTTTGGCTGGTGAGTTGTTCAGGGTGTACTCTGCCTTCGCCCAGAGTCATCTGACATGGGTTCCAGTCAGGCATGAGAATTAACTTTAATGGAATTTGCTGATGCGGAAATAGATGCATGGCAGTACCTCATTCCCCCAAAGGAGCCTGTGGTGCATGGAGTGTGGGGGGAGGCTGCAGAAGGGGGTACCCTGCTCCCATGGGAAATTTTTTTGAAAGGTAGGTAAAGTCTGTTGGGTTTTTTTTACACCCAGGTATAGTGGCTCATCAGGCCGGTGCTTATCCCCGGTTTATGCAGCAAGCAGAACTCCACCTGGATGGGACGCTAGTCCATCGCAGGTTACCTTTCCAGTATATTTTTTACTGGTACCCATTTATACTGTTGGGGGAACAGAGGCACACTTGTGGTTAAGACCTTTCCCAGGGGTCTTAGCACAGTGGGGGTGTTACTGGGATTTGAACACACACCCTCCTAAACATGAGCGCATTCATTATTATGTTTAATCTGGAGCCTGATTATCAAAATTATAATACAAAAAAAATTTGTAATGTTGACCAACTACTGCGTTAGAACAATGTCAGACTTATTGATTGAAATATCCTGAGAATTTAACATTTAAGTTTGCAGCTTTCAATTTATTCCTGTAACCAACCTGTTTTCAAACATCATTAACCTTTCACCCTGAATATTGGATTTCATATTTTCTGAATTTAATACATAATGATAATCTCAGCTCAAGATGTCACGTTTTAATCGACATGTAAAGATATAAACTATGAGTTAAGTCATAAAGTCATAAACTCTATGAAAGACGAACTCACAATGCAGACTTCAGATCTGGAGTAGAATCCAGACAGGTATTGCTGATAATACTGACATATACAACCGTTTTTCATGTTTATTGATCGAGCCTGTCCTTCACTTTAGCTTTAGGCCTGTCAATGTATCACTCGTACCTGCTTTCGTCCAATACCGGTTGATCTAACTTTAAATATTTAGATCAGGGGTCACCAACCTTTTTGAAACTGAGAGCTACTTCTTGGGTACAAATTAATGCGAAGGGCTACCAGGACGATACACACTTCTGAAATAACCAATTTGCTCAATTTACCTATAATTTTAGGTTGTTATTATTAATAATTAATGATATTCATCTATGTGAAGATATTGATTTGATTAAAAAAAATAACAAAAAAAATTAGATGCAGCTCAATGGAGGGTGGCACTGTGGAGCCACGGGCCTGTTCGAAAAATAGCAGTGAACAGGCCCACGGGCACCTCATGTTGATCTTGCGGGTGACCTGGTTCCCCCCGGGCACCATGTTGGTGACCCCTGATTTAGATGATGCACAGACAAAACTAGAGACATGATTCAATGTCAATGATATTAAATTATGCGACATTTCAAGTTTTATTATTCTCTCGACCTGAGGGTCAACATATACAAGAACAACGAATGTGGTTCCTGATACATCTAGAATGAAAGTAATGTCAAGTATATTTCTCATGTTAACTCACCAGTGTTAGAGACAAATCAAATCATAGATAGTGATTGTTATCTAAATGTGAACAGGACCGTTATTCAACCTGGAGAAGTGAGAAAAAAAACCTGGTTCTCAGTCTATAGTCCAATGCATATCATGCGGCCCTACATGTTACCAGTCATACAAATGCTTTTGGTCGTCTGTCGGGCTTTTCACACCCGAGCCTGGTGGCTCATCAGGCCGGTGTTTATCCCTGGTTTCTATAGCATGAAGCTACAAGGAGTTCAACTCCTCCTGGATGGGACGCTATTGCTAAGGTTACCGTCCTAGTATTTTTTTATTCTGTTGGGTTAACAGAGGCACACATGTGGTTAAGACCTTGCCCAGGAGTCTTAGACAGTGTGTGTGTGTGGGGGGGGTCTAACTGGGATTTGGACACAAAACCTCCTGACCACTATGCCACCAGCTCCACATACAAAAGCTTTACATCATTTTAAGCTCCCGCCACAGCCAGCAGGCATCGCCGCGATACACTAGTGTGGCTAACCAAACCTGAAGGACCATTAACCTATGCAACGGGATAGCATTGTTTTCAAGAGTTCCACTTCACTCGGCGACGAACAGAGAACGCATCTGTATTGCATGTCTCGGACGGCAGTATCTAGTGCTAACATATGATCACACCCGCCGCACACACAATTTTTTTTTTTTTTTTTACATTGGATTTACACAATTCATATAAATGATCGATAGCCAATTAAAATTCTCGGAATTCCTCGAATTCTTGGACAAATCTCTTGTATGGCTCCAGCCTGTCTGCAACCTTCATAGAATTAAGCAGTTTGGAAAATATGAGAGAGCGATAGAGAGAGTGAGAGAGACAAAGAGAGAGAGAGAGAGAGAGAGAGAGAGAGAGAGAGAGCTTGAAAAGTTATGGCAATGCTTTACAATATAAACTAAGATCCATAAGGTGTGCGTGCGTGCAAGAGAGATATAAATAACTTGCTTAAAATCTCCATCATTAGAAACGAACACAAAATATTTCAAAGCTGAATCATTTGAACAGGACACCCATGACCATTGGCTTGCTTACTTGTAATACATTCAAGTAACTTCGCCTTTGTCTTCCGTGTAGTTTTAAAGTTTTTCAAAGCTCATCCGAAGGAACGCGGAAGAACATGTGGCTGCAGTTCAGAGAGCTGTAGATTCGGGTAGATTCTATAAAGATTTACACCTTGGCACTTTGCATTCGTACACACATGGTGAGGAGATTGGGGGCGGGGGTGGGGTGTTTATAGATTCTTTATGGTTGTGCCAGCGCTTTTGCGAGAAATCTCTGAGAAAAACGCAGCATTTGGAGAAGGCTGAGATTAATAGCAGAATACGCATCAGGCAATGGTTTGTGCTGTTTACCTTTCCGTTTCGAAGAGCTGGCCTGGAAATCCTTTTCTTCTTTTACTGCAACTTTGTTGCATTTCATTCGGCAGAAAAAAGAGCGGCGAGCTCCTGAACAGAGACGGGTGGCTCCTAGAGGCAGGTCAGCTTGCACCTGGAGTCCCGCTGCACATAAGCGTATTGGGAAAATTGCATAAGCTGATGTTAGCTTCTGTGTGCACATGAAATAGCCCACTAGGAATTGTAAACAATGACCTGAAAGACAGATTGCTAATCACTTCAAAATGTTTACTTTTGGCGTCTATAAGGCGTTCCCGCGGGTAGAGTTCAGTGGCTGAGAGCTGCTCCTTTACTTTTCCGATGTCCTTTGGATGCACATAGTCAAATAAACTTTGGCCAATCAGCTCTGGCTAGGAAACAGAACAGCAAAATGAACCATAAATGTGTCATAAAATCTCCTTCAACTCGTATACAGCATATGGCCCTTTTACAGACCTGTTTACTCTCAAGGCAAAGAAACGATAAATAATAACTACATTTACCCGAGTGTAGCTCAGGATCTTTGAAACAGACTCTGAAACAAATACTATCTTCCCCCGGTCACATCCAACCACAAACAGGAATCCATCTGCAGCCTGGACAACACAGAGATCACAAAGGTCATTGGAATGAAAAATATACAAAGAACATCTGGATTTCAGAGGACATCCAGTACAATAAAACTGCTATGCTATATAATATAACATCTGTACACTCTCATAAGCCAGAAATGAGGATAGCAAAAAAAAAAAAAAAAAAAAAAAAAAAGCTCTTTAATAGAACTTGTATTTCAGAGTTGCAGGTCCTGCACAAGGTAGATCACTAAATCATCGGTTCATAACTATGTAGTTATGATCCCACATGGAGAACCATATAAATATATTTCTTCCCACTCATCAGCCAGTACTCCCCCGTCTTCCATACATCCACCAACCTGGCAGAGAGAAGGTTGGCGTGTACTTCCTCTGAGACATGTGAAACCCGCCAGCCGTATCTTTTTATAGGGCTGTTTCACATGCGGCATTGTACGATGGCCTGACATCCTCAGAGAAGAGCATCATTTGACCTCTTCTGCATACATAAGCTCATGATTGCTAAGCAATTGACTGAGTTGTAAACTAAATCACCCTTTCCAACCAGACTGCATGGCTAATTCCACTCTCTAGATGAACACTCATGCATGAGTGTAGCAACACGGAAATCACCCGATTTAAAATATGGCAACCAGCCAAATAAATTGAGGACGCCTGATCTAAACTGATATGAACATTCAGTAACTGCAGTGTATTGAAACAGGTAGGCGTTACCCTAAGAATGAGGTGCTTGAGTTCATCATCAGGAAGAAACGAAGGCTTGTAAGTGGTTTCAGCAAAGGAACTGGTTGTACCTAAGGAAACAAGAAGCGACAGTCAATCAATCTGGGTGCCGTGCCAGAATTCTGGTGTAGGCGGCAGCCATAACAGTCTTGTCATGGCTGTATACGAAGGGCAAAAAATCCGCAGTAGAGGCCCAAAGTTCTTTGTGCAGGGTGTTTTTATTGAGACACCATTTCTAGCTCGCTGGCCGTTGACTCTAAAGTGTTCATCCGCCCTTTGATCGGTCTTGTTTTTATTCCTACTGGGTTGCTAGCCACCCTCCTCACCAAATTTGGAACCTGGTGGGGGAGCCGGTTTAGTCGCCGACCACGTGTTACCAGCAGCAGGGCAAAACCCGACCTGGCTCACCATTAAATGATGGGCTGCCAATTAAAGTGTATTGGTATTGGTTATCCTTACGGCATAATGTGTGTGTACGTAATAAGTGATACAGAGCTTATTTTAACATCAACGACCATAAAAAGCACAATGATTATCAGTAGTTTTTACCTGGAAGTGAATGTGAACTCATGGAGCACGATTGTCCAGCACAAGTGTAAAAAAAAAAAAAAAAAAAAAAAAAATCAGATTTCTTCAGCAAAGGACATTTTACGTGATAACGTGTCCAAGAAGCAACTCTGACTAGCAATTTATTGGAAATGGATGTAAACGGATGCATATTTGAACCAGACAGGGAGGAGTCTGATGGCGACAGTGAGACATGTCATTCTAGCTACTCTGAGAATGCTGCTCAAGATGTGCGTGATGAGAAAAACAAACTGGCTTACGCAGCTCAAGTTTTGCTGACTCGACTTTCCTGTCATCAGATAGTTTAGAAAAAAAAAAAAAAAAAGGATTTCCACAATTTCTACACTTGTTGTTTGTGCAGCTCAGCTCAACACTTGCTGATGTCTTATGCGACAGGTGTCAGTGACGTAGTCCAGTCAATCCAACAGATTCACATCGTTGCCAGCCAATGAGGAAGGCAGCGTGTCTCGAAGCATGCCCAGTGACGCAGCAGCACTCCCACTTGTATTCTTAAGGGGCATGTTGTTGCAGGGAGAGACTGCTGATGAACTCCGTCATCCTTTTAAAGATCCAGTAACACTAATTCATCGCAGATAACCTTTAAAGCATGAGAAATGTAAATCCTAAGGAGACAAACGTACCTTTGAGTGATTTGAGGTGTTGCACAGCCATACGCAGCACAGTGAGTTTGTCGAGCTTGCGGGACATCGGGTTACATGTGGGAATAATGGCCGACAGCTCGTCGATCAGGTTGTTCATCTTGTCCCGTCGCCGTTTCTCAATTTTGCTGTGCGGTTCCCTACAAAGTGACAGCTTATTAGCCATCAGACTGTCTTGCATGTGATGTAATCAGACTGCACTCTCAACATGACATTATAAATGAATTGGCTGAAGAGGTCCTTATTTATTTATTGATTTTTAATTCAAATGCATTATAACGAACAAAATGTTTTTTCTTCCCATATCTCAGCTTGTAATGAAGCTGGAGTTAGATAGAAGAGCCATGATACAGTTCACCCGAATAAAGGGTCAAGGGTCCCATTCAAAAGGCCCAGCATTAGCAGCTTGGTGGTGCTGAAGCTATTAAACCTCCCTCCACCCCCAAAGTTCTGTTCAATAACCTGTAGCTGTACATTAACCTTATGCAGTACAAGGTACAATGCAGATAAACCAAAAACCCACAAGTGATCTGGTCGGCATACACTGAATTTTCTGACCACCATGAACTCCTGCATCATAATGTCTCCATGTCGCTGGACTGAAAATGTCTTGAGTTCACTAACAGACACCGATGTGCTAACTGGCCAAATAGAAAATGAGCCCCCACAGAAAGTGTTCCAAATTGAAAAGTTATTTCTCTAAAAATAGTTCTCATATCCATCATTGGCACTGATCAAAATTATAACTGAATATACAGGGATCCCTCATTTTCCACGGTGAATTGGGACCGAGATCCCCCCCGCGACCACCGAATTTCGAGAAGTAGGATCACCCCACCACCCCCTGACTGATGTATACGTACATGTACATGTGTATGTCTGTCTTCCTTTCGGCTTTTTCCCTTTTACTTGGGAGTCGCCACAGCGAATCATCTGATTCGCACGTTTGATTTGGCAGAGGTTTTTACGTCGGATGCCCTTCCTGTCACAACCCTTTTAGCAAGGGACAGAAACACGCTGACGACTTTGCAGCTACTCTTTACGAAAGTCAGCAATGGTTCTTTTACATGAACCTCTCACCATAGACAGTGAGAGACATGGCCCGCCTTTGATAACCCAGTTAGCCGCACTGGGGGGGACAGTGACAACCTTGTGGAGAGTGGGACTTGAACCCCCAACCTTTGGATCAGCGATCCAACGCCCTATACCACTAAACCACCACTGCCCCACATGTACATGTGTATATAATATCAATAAATACATACTCAATGCTATAAATGCTTATAATAACAATTAAATAATAAAAAATAATGCACAAGATGTAAATAAAATATAAACACACAGACAGATGCACGTGCACTCACTCAGATGCGCACCGCACAAAAATATAAGTAGTTTTAATGGGAGGTTTTGGGTTGTTTTTTTGTTTGTTTAGTGTTTTATTTTTTTGCATAATTGGCCTTGTTTTTGCAGCATTTTCCTTAAGTTTTCCCACTATTCTTCCTTAATTTCTTTATTTTTTAATTTTAATAATTAAAAAAAATTTTTTTAATAAGAAGCACTCCCTGACCACCCAAAGCCTGTTTCAACTCTTCCTTGAAGACAACACGACACTCTTCCTTTGTCAGCTTCCACCACTTTGTCTTCTGCTCTGCCTCTGCCTTCTTCACCTTTCTTACCATCAGCGTCATCCTGCACACCACCATCCTATGCTGTTTGGCAACACTCTCACCCGCTACTACTTTGCAGTCACTGACTTCCTTCAAATTACATCACCTACACAAGATGTCGTCTACCTGTGTGCTCCTACCTCCGTTTTTATAAGTCACTCTATGCTCCGGTCTCTTCTGGAAGAAAGTATTCACCACAGCCATTTCCATCCTTTTTGCAAAATCTCCCAACATCTGTCCTTCTGCGTTCCTGTCCTGGATACCAAACCTGCCCATCACGTCCTCGTCCCCTCTGTTTCCTGAACCAACATGTCCATTGAAGTCTGCACCAATGACTACTCTTTCACCTCTGGGGGTACTCTGCATCACTTCATCTCACTCACTCCAGAATCTCTCCTTCTCTTCTCGCTCACATCCTGCCTGTGGGGCATAAGCACTAACAACATTGAACATCATGCCTTCAATTTCTAACTTGAGACTCATCACTCTGTCTGACACTCTTTTCACTTCTAGAACATTCCTGACAAACTCCTCCTTCAAGATGACTCCTCCATTTCTCTTCCCATCCACACCATAATAAAACAACTTAAACCCTGCTCCTAAGCTTCTCGCCTTGCTACCTTTCCACCTGGTCTCCTGAACACACAGTGTGTCCACCTTCCTCCTCTGCATCATGTCAGCCAGCTCTCAACATTTTCCTGCCATAGTTCCAACATTCAAAGTCCCGACTCTCAGTCTTAGCCTTTCCTCAGCCTTTCCTCTTCTCTTCTCTCTCTGCCTACGGACACGCCTCCCGCCTCTCCTTCTTCGACGTCTTCGACCAACAGTAGTCCAATTTCCACCAACACCCTGTTCATTAACAGCACTGATGTCGGTCGTTGTTAACCCGGGCCTCGACCGATCCGGTATGAAATATCCGGTCTGAAATTCTTTGTGGTGACTCGCATATTTTATTTGGGATTTGTTTTATGCCGGATGCCCTTCCTGACACACAACCCTCTGCATTTATCCGGGCTTGGGACCGGCGTGAGGGAGAGACACTGGCTTGTGCCCCTACCTCACAGCTGCATGGGAGGTATTAAGACCAAAGTAAGTCAAATGAGTTTCAATGAGGATTTTTTTTTTTTTAAATTTCAGTCACATTGGTGCACTTTAAATCATTTCTGTTACAAATTAAAAAACAATGTTAATTAAGTTTTTTCTTTATTCTAAGTTGAACTATATTTCTTTTTTTCATTTGTTTTTAATGTTAATAAAGATACAATGTTATGCAGAGGTGCACTGATAATTTTATAGACAAATAATACTATTTATAGTCGCTCGCGGGGCAATATGAAATGTTTTTTTCTTCCTTGGGGGTGCACAGAAAATAATTGAGAAGCACTGCTGTACATGTACATATATGGCAGTCGGGTGTGTGTGTGTGTGTGTGTGTGAGATCCTACTTTGTGGAATTCGGTGGTCGCGAGGGGATCTCGGTCCCAATTAACCGTGGAAAGTGAGGGATCGCTGTACAATTTGAGTGAAGGTGAAATACATGATAAACTGGCCCGCTTCCTTATGAATTAAATATAAAAAAAAATTAGATTCAATTGCAAATACAATAATTTTAGAAACTAATTAATGAACTAAAACGTTTACTCATTAAACATCTTAGCAATGGAGAGTGTGGAAAAGAGGTGAAGAAGCGTGTGCAGGCAGGTTGGAATGGATGGAGAAAAGTGTCCGATGTGATGTGTGATTGGAGAGTATCGGCAAGAATGAAGGGAAAAGTGTACAAGACGGTGTTGAGGCCAGCGATGTTGTATGGTTTAGAGACAGTGGCCCTGGGGAAAAGGCAGGAGTCAGAGTTGGAGGTAGCAGAGATGAAAATGCTGAGGTTCTCTTTGGGAGTAACAAGGATGGATAGGATCAGAAACGAGTACATCAGAGGGACATCCAAAGTCAGAGAGGCTAGATTGAGATGGTTTGGACATGTACAGAGGAGGGATAGTGAGTATATTGGTAGTAGGATGCTGAGGTTGGAACGACCAGGCAGAAGGCCCAGAGGAAGACCAAAGAGAAGATTTATGGATGCGGTGAAGGCGGACATGAAGGTCGTTGGAGTAAGAGTAGAAGATGCAGAGGATAGGGAGAGATGGAGGCAGATCATTTGCTGTGGCGACCCCTGAAGGGAACAGCCGAAAGGAAAAGAAGAAGAAGAAGTAGTCAAAGAAACAACCAACCACAACCCATAGAGCAACCAAATGATCCTTTATACCTGAAACACTTCATTTTTACATGGGGGTCATCTCCTTCAGACCTAAAACAACAACAAAAAAAGAATGAAACATCAACAATAACAACACAACAGTTAGGCACTAAGGAAAATGTGTGCATGTGTGTGTGTGTGTGTGTGAGAGAGAGAGAGAGAGAGAGAGAGAGTGAGAGAAAGAACATTTTCAACTGAACCTTTCCTGCTCATCCTCCATTTCCTCATCCAGCATTGATGTGGATTTTGTTTCCCTGGAAACAAAGTGCCTCAAAGATTAATAAAAAATAAAATAGTTAGGTTTTCAATATAAAATATAAAAACAGGCCCACTTCACATTCTGCACTCATTACATGAGACGCCTTTTAACGCAAATGGAACCTGCAGTAATAAAACACAAAACTACAGAAACTAATCCTGATTTTTCCAATTCACATTTCAACCCATCATTACAGACACGCACTCTCACACACATGTACATCTCTCTCTCTCCGCCCCCCCTCTCCATCACAAACACACACACTTCTCTCTCTCTTACACAGACACACACACATGTACATACTTCTCTCTCTCTCCCTCTCCCTCACACACACACACACACACACACACACACACACACACACACACACACACACACACACACACACACACACACTTCTCTTTCTCTCTCACACACATAGACACACATGTACATGTACATACTTCTCTCTCTCTCGCCCTCACACACACACACACAGTTCTCTCTTACACACAGACACACACATACTTCTCTCTGTCCCCCTCTCCATCACACACACACACACACACACACACACACTTCTCTCTTTCTCTCTTACACAGACACACATACTTCTCTCTCTCTCCCCCTCTCCATCATACACACACACACACACACACACACACACTTCTCTCTTACACACAGACACACATACTTCTCTCTCTCTCCCCCTCTCCATCACACACACACACACTTTTCTCTCTTACACAGACACAGACACACACACACACACACACGTACATGCATACTCTCTCTCTCCTCTCTCTCTCTCACACACACACAGTTCTCTCTTACACACAGACACATACATACTTCTCTCTCTCCCCTCTCCATCACACACACACACACACCTCTCTTACACACAGACACACACATACCTCTCTCTCTCTCTCCCCTCTCCCTCACACACACACACACACACACACACACACACACACACACACGTACATGCATACTCTCTCTCTTCCTCACACACACACACACACACACACACACACACACACACACACACACACACACACTTTGCTCTCTTTCTCTCTCACACACATAGACACACATGTACATGTACATGCTCCCCCCCACACACACTCACTTTTCTCTCTTTCTCTCTCACACACACAGACACACACGTGACACGCACACACGCACATGCTCATACTTACTGGTCAGTGCTACCCTTACGCTTCCTTGGTATTTCCATGCTGGATGCCATGCCAGCAGCTGAAGTGGGGGTTACCAGACTGGAAACAGAGACAGAGTGACTCTGGAGATTCTCCTCCACCGCATCTCCTGAAACACAGAAACATACAAAAAAAAAAAGTCATGATACATTTATAATGTTGAACCCCACACACACACACACAGTAAAGCTTATGCAAAGTATTTTAATCTAAAGCTTTTTTAACCTGAAATATGTATCCAATAAGCTGTGCATTCTCTCGAAATTGATCATTACATCTTTTAAATGAGTGAACTTCTGAGCAACCATAAATGCGACAAGACATTTTTAATTTGAAACCCCTTTTATGTCCCAGAAATTCTCATGTATCTATTGTATATAGTACATCACATCAGAGATTAAAAGCAGTAAGAAACTTGTCTAATGAGAACTTGGTCCATAAAAAATAGTTTTGGTGTGCTTTTTTTTCTTCTTTTTGCTAGAAGAGCTTTCTAGTGTAGCACACATTACAATTATGTGTCTCAGCTTGACGTTCCGTCTCGGCGACGGTTCTGTCTACATCTACCCCGGCTTCACCCAATAATTGTTAAATATCACTAATATGATGAAATCGTGGCGTTTGAACACTGGCATATTTTGGTTATTAATAATGTTTAAATAATATGTTTTTCTATTACAGAATGGTGACACAGTGGTTAGCATGTCCGCTTCATTGCAAAAAGACCTGGGTTTGATTCCCAGGCTGGGACACAGGGCTCGAAATTCCTTCTTTAGTGATTTGTGTAAAGCAAGTGAAATTCACACTTCAAAATTGCCACAAGATTGCAGCAGGAGCAAGTGCCAAAAACAACCAGGACACGGTTAACTTCCCATAAATCCATTTATTGATTGAAAAAAACAAAACAAAACAAAACACATTTTATTTCCTGCACAACTCAACAGGTTGGCTTTTCAATGCATTTTCAATACATGAGTAGCAACAGGAAGTGAATGTTATGGTGCACTTGCATCATCGCGTTCAGTACGAGACTTCTTCCATATCTTTAACCTGTTGCCATCACAGTTCAAGCATGTGGTTCTGTCACTGTCAGTCAGTATGAAGCGGCGATCAGACACCAAGAGTGATAAAAAACAGAAAAATTTGCTCTCTGATTTCAAATCTCCACGTGAGCACGATTCAGCCAAAAGACCAATGTATCTGATTTGTAAAATACCAAAAAATCTGCGCATGAAGTAGCAGCAACAGGTGAAAACCCTCAGCCTCACTACAGTACATCAGCTGCTGCTGGCAGTGACACAGGACAAAAACCAGATGAAAAGTCTTGCTGACCAAAAAGCTGAATAATACCAAAAATAAGAATAAAAGATAAGGTGCAAGATATTTTGTTTTGGAGCAAGTAACTCTTGCTGGCAGACTGTGTCATGTGCATGCTTTTGTTTTTTTTAAAGAATTTCAAGTCCAGGAATGTTTCTGTTTTGAGTGTGTATGTTCTCCCCTTGTTTGCGTTTCCTCCAGGTACTCCAGTTTCCTCCTGCAATCCAAAAACATGCATATGACTGGGAGAATTGGCTGTTAAAAACCGCCTCTTGTTGTGTGGGTGTGTGTATGTGTGTGTGTGTGTGTGTGTGTGTGTGTGTGTGTGCGTATACAGTGGTACCTCACCTTACGAAATTAATCCGTTCCAGAGCCTTTTTCGTAACCTGTATTTTTCGTAAATAGAACCGCATTTTACATGTAAAACGCGTGATTCGTTACAAGGCCCCCAATACTACCCTTTAAAAATTATAGAAGCATATATTTTAAGGTAATTACTTCATGCTGACCATGTCTTCTTAGCAGAGTTATAATCTTACAAATGTTTATGCAAGGTTAAAAGCTTGAGCCAAAAAAATAAAGTTGCAATGAGCACATTCGAAAAACTCATGAACAAGCTGCTGCTCAAGGAAGCTGCGTCAACCCTCCTTGCCAATGGGAGGCCAGCGGGGCGGGATGTTGGGAGATAGCCAATGGGAGGGAGCTTCGTCATTTTTCCTAGCCAATGGGAGACCAGAGGGGTGGGATGTTGGAATAGAGTCAATGGGAGAGCAGCTCGTTCATTGTTTGAATGGCGCGTTTGAATATTTGAATGGCACGTTTTGGCACGTTTCGTAAGGAGAACTTGTTTCGTATATAGAGACAAAAAATTTGGAAACTTGGTAACCTGGATTTTTTGTTTGCTGGGACTATCGTAAGGTGCGGTACCACTGCATATAGTTGTGTTGGCCCTGCAATGGTTTGACAAAATGTTCAGGGTGTACCTTGCCTTTGCCATGAGTTGGTTGATATCAGCGCCAGCCTTCCCACGACCCTAATAAGTATGAACTGGATTAC
>CM045739.1:34807500-34842500 GCA_024760905.1 Plotosus lineatus
GCCAGCTACACGGCCTTCATCCCCTGCAATCCCAAGCACCCGAGTCGTCGTTCGGCCCATTCCCGCCTGGGCTTCTTGTCAGCTGGGGTGCGGCTCACATTGAGCTGTCTACCATAGCATATTAGCTCTGCTAGCCGCATTCCGGCTAACAAGCCCAGTTGAGCGTGCTTAGTTATACACGCCCGAAGATACTCCAATTTTATAGCTGTAGTAGAGTCGACCGGTCGAGACGAGCATAGTGCAAAACATGAACAAACAAAACAACAAATAAAACAAATTACAACGAACAAAGAAACAATTTGACTCAGAGAACTCCGCGACGTCACCCTCTGGGCAGCGCCGTCTTGGAGACGTCACTCCAAGTTCAATATAAAAGGACATGAAGAGAACTGTAATCAAGTTTATCCTTTTGGTATCGTTTGTTAAACATGCTACAGAACATAAAATCTCATGCATAAACATGAACTTAGGTACTGTACTGGAATAATAATTGAAAAAGATTTTCATACAACAGTTCAGAGAAAACCGTCGTTTCTCAGGAGAAAGTCTTATTTCTTCAGAAGAGACATCCAGCGTTTTCTATCGCTTAGCCAGAGAAGACGCACAGCGTTTGAGTGGTATCATAGAGCTTCTTCTTCTTCTTCTTCTTCTTCTTCTTCTTCGTTTCCTTTCGGCTGTTCCCTTCAGGGGTCGCCACAGCAAATCACTCGCCTCCATCTAACCCTGTCCTCTGCATCTTTTTCTCTTACTCCAACGACCTTCATGTCTTCCTTCACTACATCCATAAATTTCTTCTTCGGTGGTATCATAGAGCTTAACTGCACACACACAAAAAAAGGCTCATTGACAACTTGTGTGCGAATGAGGAAAAAGGGGCGGGACATCAGTTCAACCTATCGGGAGAAAGGAATACAGCCAATGGCTGAATTTGAATCACGTGCCGGTTGCTCGGCAGTCAGCAAATACTCAAACCGTGGGTGTAAAACCGCGAATAGTCAAGGGCCTACTGTACTAGTCCTTCTCAAAAAATTAGCATATTGTGATAAAATTAATTATTTTATGTAATGTACTGATAAAAATTAAACTTTCAGGTATTTTAGATTCATTGCACACCAACTGAACTATTTCAGGTATTTTATTGTTTTAATACTGATGATTTTGGCATACAGCTCATGAAAACCCAAAATTCCTATCTCAAAAAATTAGCATATCATGAAAAGGTACTCTAAACAAGCTATTAACCTAATCATCTGAATCAACAAAATTGACTCTAAACACCTGTAAAAGATTCCTGAGGCTTTTAAAAACTCCCAGCCTGGTTCATTACTCAAAACCGCAATCATGGGTAAGACTGCCGACTTGACTGCTGTCCAGAAGGCCATCATTGACACCCTCAAGCAAGAGGGTAAGACACAGGCCCCCCAAGGTCTGGAATCGGTCCTTCTTTCACTTTTTCGTTCCGATTCCAGACCTTGGGGGGCCTGTGGCAGCAGTGGACCGAGTCTGGAGAAGAAACATCCAGAGCCACCGTGCACAGGCGTGTGCAGGAAATGGGCTACAGGTGTCACATTCCCCAGGTCAAGCCACTTTTGAACCAGAAACAGCAGCAGAAGTGCCTGACCTGGGCTACAGAGAAGCAGCACTGGACTGTTGCTCAGTGGTTCAAAGTCCTTTTTTCGGATGAAAGCAAATTTTGCATGTCATTCGGAAATCAAGGTGCCAAAGTCTGGAGGAAGACTGGGGAGAAGGAAATGCCAAAATGCCTGAAGTCCAGTGTCAAGTACCCACAGTCAGTGATGGTCTGGGGTGCCATGTCAGCTGCTGGTGTTGGTCCACTGTGTTTTATCAAGGGCAGGGTCAATGCAGCTAGCTATCAGGAGATTTTAGAGCACTTCATGCTTCTATCTGTTAAAAAGCTTTATGGAGATGAAGATTTCATTTTTCAGCACGACCTGGCACCTGCTCACAGTGCCAAAATCACTGCTAAATGGTTTACTGACCATGGTATTACTGTGCTCAATTGGCCTGCCAACTCTCCTGACCTGAACCCCATAGAGAATCTGTGGGATATTGTGAAGAGAAAGTTGAGAGACACCAGACCCAACACTGTGGATGAGCTTAAGGCCGCTATCGAAGCATCCTGGGC
Source organism: Plotosus lineatus (assembly GCA_024760905.1). Taxonomy (NCBI): domain Eukaryota; kingdom Metazoa; phylum Chordata; class Actinopteri; order Siluriformes; family Plotosidae; genus Plotosus; species Plotosus lineatus. The sequence goes on from CM045739.1 coordinate 34,809,647, forward strand.
CTTCATAACACCTCAGCAGTGCCATAGGCTGATTGCCTCCATGCCACGCCGCATTGAAGCAGTCATTTCTGCAAAAGGATTCCCGACCAAGTATTGAGTGCATAACTTCTTCTTTTCCTTTCGGCTTTTCCCTTCAGGGGTCGCCACAGCGAATCATCTGCCTCCATCTCACCCCTTCCTTTGCATCTTCTTCTCTTACACCAACGACCTTCATGTCCTCCTTTACCACATCCATGAATCGTCTCTTTATATTGAGTGCATAAATGAACATAATTATTTGAAGGTTGACTTTTTTGTATTAAAAGCACTCGCACGTAATTCAAATTCAGCCAATGGCTGTCCTCCTTCCTGCTGATTGGTTGAGGTGATGTAACACCCCTTTTTCCTCATTCACGCACAAGTTGGCAATGAGCCTTTTTAGTGTGTTTTAATTACCAGTTAAGTTCTATGATGTCACTCAAACGCCTGCTGAAGCACCAGAAAAAGGTAATGAGGTTGGATGTCTCTTCTGAAGAAATAAGACTTTCTCCAGAATAAACGACAGTTTCCTCTGAAGTGCCTGAAGAGGAAGAATCGTCTGAACTGTTGTAAAACACTCCACTATTAGTTTTTTTCAATTATTATTGCAGTACATGACCTAAGGTAATGTTTAAAATGTTTGTGTGTTATATTTTATTTACTGTGGTGTAGCATGTTTCTCGTTGTGTTTTGTTTATCCAATTTATTACATTTCTTGTTCTTTTATATCCTTTTTGTTATGGTCTGTGTTTTGAGGGACTTTAAGTTTGGCGCTGTGCCTCTAACTAACTGTTTACTTCCTGAGGGGCGTGGTTGAGCTGCTCGGGGCACACACCTGAATTCACTGTTCTCATTTACAACCAATAAACAAAAGCACGCTCACCTCTACGCCAGGGGATTAACTCACATCAACATCAAGGCTTCTTTGGTTTGTCACGCCTCTATCACTCTAAAACTGTTTTGTACTCTGGTTCCAGCTGGGGGGGGCGTGGCGTGGCTGAGCTGCTTGGACTTACATTAATGCAGTTAATACCTGAATTCAGTCGTGTCATGCCTAATGCAATACAGTATGTTCCTCTAGTGGGCATTTTTGAAAACGACAGTGCTGTATGTTGATAAAGAGAATGCACTAAAAGGTGTTTTATGCGTATGCTGTATGTTTATATTTTAGCATCAATAAATATAGCAGTAAAAATTGAAAAGTTTTTTTCTTAACCTTTACGATATTTTACTACATTAATACTGTATTAATGAGTAAGACTGTCTATAGAATGTGTTTAAGAAGCATATTTTAGCGCATGTCATAGATACATAGTATTTTACTTACAGCTGCTCATTCGCGCATGTGACATCATACATGGGGTTTTACTTCCGGGGACAGAACTCGCGGCTTATCTCAATTCGCGGGGGGGCCCGGAACCGAAGCCCCGCAAATGTCAAGGGCCTACTGTACATTACAGAAAATAATGAACTTTATCACAATATGCTAATTTTTTTTAGAAGTACTAGTATATAAATAAAATACCAGCATGTTGTAGAAATATTCACCTTTAGGGACTAGACCTATGGATTTAACGACCACATGACGGAGAATAAAATTCATATCTAAGTCAAGTCTGAAGTCTTTAAGTCCAAGATTTTATGTTCAGTCTTAAGTCAACAGACTTTACATGAGGGGTATCAGGGAACTTGACATGAACGACAAAAAAAAAGAAAAAAAGAAAAAAAAGTGTTCATGGTGAAGGGGAAAGACACAATAAATTAACAATTATGTGCAAGTTATAAGGAAGTAAAGGTTTATTGGTGACAACACATTTTCATCTAGAAGGGAACATTAAAGTGCATCATGACAAAACTATCTTATGGGGGTACAGTGGGAGCAGGATTGCTGATAATTGACAGTTGAAGACTGGGGGAAAAAAAAAAAAAAAAAAAAAACAGCATCAAATGTAATATTTTAGTAAATCTCTCTTTCAAAAGGGGACATACTCAACTCCAAATCTTGAATATCTTTGGGTATGAGAATTAAAAAGTGGGACACGCCATCGTCACAAACTGACGAGGCCTTAATACCGAAACACCTTTGTGCTTGGAGGACATAGTGCAATAAACTAAGTTAAAATATTTAATGAAAGTGTGGTTTCTTGTATGATTAATAAATCTGTATGCACTTTAGCCTCAAATGCTTGCCCTTGACTGACAAGAAAGAAACGTGATGAGGTCGTCTCCACTTTTGCAACATCCTTCTTAAGTTTTGAGGATTTGTTTGCTCCGAAATGCTTTCTTGTCACCCAGTTCAGTTACAGTATTGACATCCACAGAACCATCTGTATTAAGATCCACATAGAACTATATCGATGATTTTTTTTAAATTTTTTTTATTTTTCACTCCAATATAATAATCACTAGATTTTCTTGTGCACAAAAATCCCAGATCATCAGTTTCTGAAATTCTTAAAGACTACGGCAATTAATTTCCCAAATCGAGCCGCACAACCACCGCACTACAACCTGACTACCACCAAGACAGTTTTGCGTGGGCAGCGGGCCAGGGGCAACAGTACCATAATGAACCCTGACAGCAGGCCTGATGCATTCACAGTGCTTTAAAGTTTGTGAACACATCCACATCCGCTGCATAAATACGACTTCTTTTCCTTTCGGCTTTTCCCTTCAGGGGACGCCACAGCGAATCATCTGCCTCCATCTCACCCTATCCTCTGCATCTTCTACTCTTACTCCAACTACCTTCATGTCTTCCTTCACCACATCCATAAATCTTCTCTTTGGTCTTCCTCTAGGTCTTCTGCCTGGTAGTTCCAACCTCAGCATCCTACTACCAATATACTCACTATCCCTCCTCTGTACGTGTCCAAACCATCTCAATCTAGCCTCTCTGACTTTGTCTCCAAAACGATTTACATCTGCTGTCCCTCTGATGTACTCATTCCTCATTCTATCCATCCTCGTTACTCCCAAAGAGAACCTCAGCATTTTCACCTCTGCAACCTCCAGCTCTGCCTCCTGTCTTTTCCCCAGAGCCACTGTTTCTAAACCATACAACATCACTGGCCTCATCACCGTCTTGTACACTTTTCCTCTCATTCTTTCCGATACCTTCCTATCACATATCACACCGGTCACTTTTCCCCAACCATTCCAACCTGCCTGCACACGCTTCTTCACCTCTTTTCCACAGTCTCCATTTCTCTGGACTGTTGAGCCTAAGCACTTATTGGGAGGCTTCACTTAAAGTCACAGAAAATAAAAGCGCATCTAACATGAAGAATATGTCTTTAATTGCTTACCACAACAAAATCTCCGCAAAATGAGCCCGGCGGGCATAGAAAATTTGACTTTTATTACTCCTATCATGCAGCTTCGTAGTATCCGCCATTTTGTACGAGTCACGTGATCAAAACAAGGTCAGTGACATCAGTGGTGCTCAGTCCACCATACACCCGGTTTGTACACGGACGAATACACACGTGCCTTTGACATTCTGGCCTTTTTTATTCACAAAATGGCCCAGAATCATGAGAATGCTGATGCAGATTCTGAGATCGGAGACGAAGAACTCGTTAATCTGATGTTGAATATAAATGTGGACGAAGACCAGTGAGAGGAATTTCAACCGTATCGTTTTCAACCCCGCAGATGACAAGAGGAGCGCGCAGATGGGATGGGAGGTGATGAACAGCAGCAGCCGGCAGCCCAAGACGATGCAGGTCGTGAGCACGACGACTCGGGGATTTTCCTGAGGGACATTGATTTGGGGGCAAGGGTTGGGCAACCTACTGATCAGTGGTGTGCTTCTGATGGCCCCTGGGAATATATGAGATGCCCACTGATGAATTCCTGCTGTCATGAGCTGGAAGAGCTGCACGAACGACTATTGCTTGATGACCTGAATTGCATCCTCCAGCACATGGACTTTAATATGGTGGTGTTAAACCCAGTTATCTTGCGTACGGCTTTGGTTGCTATGAAGGACGTCAAGAGAAGGAGCCTGGAAGAACCCATTCAGAACAGGTAAGCCTCCTCATGAGTGTGGCTGCATTTAGCCCTATCTACACCATGTACACTGCAGTTCACCTACATGGCTTGTATCACTGTTTGTCAAAACAGGACAACAATAGTAGGGATGTCATTGACAATCGGAATATCGCCGATATAATTATGTCGATCGATAATCGATACCTATAAAAGGGGGTATCGATACTTCTAACGTTATAGCTTTCCTGTGCTCATGACAGCGTCTGTAGTAAATGCCATTTTCAATGACACCCCGAGTAAATGGTACGTCCCGCCTCTCTGTATGGTAAATGGAACGTCCCTGCTTCTGGTGTGCCGTCAGAGCGCGTGTTCTCAACAGCACGGAACATTTTGAACAAGAAGAGACACTTATCACCAAATAATGCGGATATGTGCATCTTCTGAATCTATACATCTATTTTCGATACGTCACTGTGACACGCGGCGGCGAGCCAATCCTTTCTGTACTCCACTGTGTGGGTGGGTCTGATAGCTTCAAACTCCAATTTTATTGGATTATAACAACAGCCACAGTCCACGTGTGTTGTTTGAATAAAGAGATAAATTTGCCTCGTTTTGATTGGCTCATTTCCACGAAGCCAAGCACAGCTGGCAAGCAAACACAAAAGGACAGACATGGAAAAACTTCAACCCGCAGACCAGCTGATTGCCAAAACTTGGGACGCGCTTCCCGTCACAAACACTGCAGCGTGTGAGTCCAATAAAATTAGAGCGTCAAGGTATCGGACCCGCCCACACAGAAAGGATTGGCTCTCAACTTAGCGCCACAGTGACATGGCATTGAAAGTAGATGAATAAATTTGCTCTGAGCAGTTAGAAAGTGAAGCTGCACTAGCTCCTGCTTGGCCTTGTTTCTTCACAGAGGGCAGTCTGTGAAAGTGTGACTTCCTGGGGTTGTTTTTGTCAGAGACTTTGCAGTGTTTAGCAATGCAATAGGGTATTTTTGAAGCAGAAACAAGGAGACGATATGGTGCATTTGTACACAACAAAACATGCAAAACTGCGGAGTATGTGGAGGCGTGAGCACCAATGACGTCACAGACCCAATTTTGAACATGTGACCGGTATAAATGGCTGTGCCCGCGGAATATGAATTTTCGATTAATTGCTTCTAAACTCTGGAATGTGATTACTTTTCTTTGTCATAGTTCGTAAGTATGCTGTACTTGGTCGATTAGTTCATCTGAGATAGTGAAAGAAATGGGCTTTAATGACCGAAGTATCTTAAATACTAAATCATAAAATCCTCCACCTTCTTTATCTCTGCTTCCTGTAACCTCACCGTTCCTCTTGGGTCCTTGTCATTCACACACATGTATTCTGTCTTACTCAGGCTAACCTTCATTCCTCTCCTCTCCAGGGCATACCTCCATCTCTCTAGATTTTCCTGCACTTGTTCTCTGCTCTCACTACAGATCACAATGTCATCTGCAAACATCATCGTCCATGGAGATTCTTGTCTAACCTCGTCTGTCAGCCTGTCCATCACCATAGCAAACAAGAAGGGGCTCAGAGCTGACCTTTGATGCAGTCCCACTTCCACCTTGAACTCTTCTGTCACACCGACAGCACACCTCACCACTGTCTTACATCTCTTATACATGTCCTGCACCACTCTAACATACTTCTCTGCTACTCCAGACTTCCTCATGCAGTACCACAGTTCCTCTCTCGGCACCCTGTCATATGCTTTCTCCAGATCCACAAAGGCACAATGCAGTTCCCTCTGGCCTTCTCTGTACTTCTCTATTAACATCCTCAAAGCAAACACTGCATCTGTGGTGCTCTTTCTTGGCATGAAACCAAACTGTTGTTCACAAATGCTGACCTCTGCCCTTAGTCTAGCTTCCACTATTCTTTCCCATAACCTCATTGTATGTATGGCTCAAAGTTATCCCTCTGTAGTTGCCACAACTCTGCACGTCTCCCTTGTCCTTAAAAATGGGCACCAACACACTTCTCCATTCCTCCGGCATCTGCTCACTCTCTAAGATCTTGTTGAATATTCTTGTCAGGAAATTTACTGCTACCTCTCCTAGACACTTCCATACCTCCACCGGTATGTCATCAGGACCAACTGCCTTTCCACGCTTCATCCTCTTCAATGCCCTCCTCACTTCACCCTTACTAATCTTTGCTACTTCCTGGTCCTCAATGGTCACCTCTTCTACTTCTTTTCTCTCTCATTTTCCTCATTCATCAGCTCTTCAAAGTACCCTTTCCATCTTCCCAGCACACTTCTGTCATCAGTCAATACGTTTCCCACTCTGTCCTTAATCAGTCTAACTTGCTGCACATCCTTCCCATCTCTATTTCTCTGCTGTGCCAACCTGTATAAATCATTTTCTCCCTCCATACTGTCCATCTGAGCATACAAGTCATCATACGCCCCTGTTGGCCTTTGACACCACTACCTTCGCCTTACGCTGTGTCTCCCTGTACTCCTGGATCTCAGTCCCAATTAATTACGGAAAATGAGGGATCCCAGTATATTTTAACTGGTACCCATTTATACTGCTGGATGAAACAGAGACACACTTGTGGTTAGGACCTTGCCCAGGGGTCTTAGCACAGTGGTGGTGGTGGTGTCTAACTGGGATTTGAACACACAACCTTCCGATCATGAGCGCAGCACCCTAACCACTATACCACCGGCATAGTGTAATGACCAAAAAAAAAAAAAAAGACAAAAACAAGTCTGAGATGAACAACAGTTTTAATATTTGCTACACTGGAACACGGGGGGCTGAAATGAGATTTTTATCAAAAATACGAGACATCTACAAAACCCGTGCAACCGTGTATGTTTAAACACCTTTCAGAGTTTTAAAACATATGCATATACATTTAAAAAAAAGCCAATTGAAATTAAAATTTTTATCGGGTATTTATCGATATTTTAATGACAGATCATGACAGAAGCACGTCACGTGAGCTCTGTGCGCTCTGAGCACAGCCAACAAACTGGTTTTCCAACCTACTCTGTCTGTCTTCCTTTCGGCTTTTTCAACCTACTCAAACAGACTAAACTAAATTATTTTTCTGTTTTCATGTTAAAACATGATAACGGTGATGGTGTCACTCCGAGCCACCATAGTAACCGTAGTGTGTTTATTTTATAAGCACATTAATTTCCCCCCATACTCCTCGTTCACTGTTTCAGAGCAGTACAAGTAAGAGTGTGAGTCATGGAGTTCAATGGAACAGACCACAGCAGATGCAGCTCTCATCCCTGGTTTCTCCTTTTAGAAATGGCCAACAGGCCCAGTGACCTAAATAGCCATTAACAGATCAGCAGCAGGCTGATTTTTTAATCCTGAGCTCGGAAGTAAAGATGATTAGGCTATATAAGGTGTTGTCATGACATATTTTACAATGATCTACATACTCCCTCTCTTCTGTAAAGTAATTCTCAAACACAAGCTGTGGATGACTGAACAAAGTACGATATTCTAGTCGTAATTCATTAATAAAATATAAACCCAGGATAATATAAACCACTACTCAAGGCCTAATTGTGAATGTAGTCAAATGTCTGAAGTGTGTAACTTTACACCTGAACTGATGATGATGATGACTGATGCACCTTAGTATTAATTTGCAACTAATAAAATACAAATGTCCTCAATTATCAATATTTTAATAAGTTGTGAATAAATGTCTTCTGAAGCCATACTAATTCACAATAGATGAACAACCCTGGGCAGCGGTGGCCTGGTGGAAAAGGGTGCTGGATCACTGATCCCAAGGTTGGGTGTTCAAGCCCCATTCTCAACGGGTTGCCCCCGGGTAACAGGGTTATCAAAGGCCGGCTGTGTCTCTCACTGTCTATGGCGTGAGGTTCATGTAAAAGAACCATTGCTGGCTTTCACCAAGAGTAGCTGCATAGCAGTCAGGGTGTTTCTGCCCTGCGATAGCCTGGCGAGCTGTCCAGGGTGTACTCTGCCCTCACCTGGAGTCAACAGGGCTGCGTGCCAGCCTCCCCACGACCCTAATTAGGATTAAGTGGTTCAGAAAATGAATGAATGCATGAATGAATAACCCTGATTTTCTTTGTATAACATCTACTAGTATGCTGATTAGGATTCATCAAAATGTAAACTCAGATATTAACTTTAAAATACAGACGCTCCCAGCTTACGAACGAGTTAGGTTCCAGACGGCCGTTTGTTAGATGAACTTGTTCGTAAGTTGTTACAGGGCATTCTTTAGAGGGGAATGTATGTTTAAACCTTGTATAAGTAACCTATACGAGTTTGTACTGTATACAATCTCTCTCGCTCTCTCTCTCTCTCTCTCTCACACACACACACACACACACACACACACACACGACACTACAACTGGACAATTGAACTGATCAGCTTCCGGTTGCCCTTGGAAGGAGTGCCGGAGAACTATAATTGAACTTCGACATGAAGATAATCTGATTTATTTATTTATTTACCCGAAGAGTGTGTGTAGCACAGCGGCTATGATCGGATTTACAGAGAGTTTCACTCTTATCCAGTTCATTATAATACTGGAGTCAATTTGTTTCTTCTTTGAACGTTTTGGCAGGAGTTCAGAAAATGTATCAGTTCTGCTTCTCTTCATGTGTCAGCCACACCCCTCTGCCGGAGCCTAGTACAGTGGTACCTCGGTTCTTGAATGCTTTCGAGGTCGAACAAATCGGAATTCGAACAAAAAAATCCGTGATTTTTTTTTGTCTTGGAAGTCGAACAAAATTCGGAAGTCGAACTCGAAAAACACGCGAGAAAAAACAAGACCGAGAGTGAGGAAAAGTGCATGACTTCCGTAAATCGGTCTCTCTTGATTCTACTCAACCACTGTGTGAGTGTGAATGTGCTTGCTCCTGTTCTACAAAGTACAGTATACCGTGTTTTTTTTGTTTTGTTTACTCGATTAAATTAGCTAAACAACATGTCTCCAAAGAAAGCTCCTGAGAAAAGGTCAGTTGTGCGTAAAACTGTTGCGTTTAAGAAACAGCTGATAGCTAAGCGTGAATCAGGCGTGCGTGTTACTGATCTTGCTAGGGAATATGGCATGGATAAATCAATGATATGCGCAATCCTGAAGAACAAAGAGAGTGTTAAAGGCAGTGATGTGGCGAAAGGCTCGACGGTTATCAGGAAACAAAGACCGCAAGTGCTGGAGGAGGTGGAAAAATTACTGCTTCTATACATAAACAAGCAGCAGTTAACAGGAGATAGTGTGAGCGAGGATGTGATCTGCTGCAAAGCTCGTGAAATCTATGATGATTTGGTAAAAAAAAGACCCGAGCTCGAATCCTGAAGGGTTCCATTTTAAAGCAAGTCGAGGCTGGTTCGAAATGAAACAAAAAATAAACAAACAAACAAAAAAGACACAAAATAAATTAATCTATTAAGAATTTTGTGTTTGTGTCTTGTTGTTTCACATTTAATATACTATTTTATATATAAACAACATTATGAAATAATATGTTTAAAAAAGGTCCTTTTCTAGCGTCTTGGAACGGATTAAAAGCGTTTACATTATTTGTAATGAGAAAAGTGGATTTGGAATTCGAACAAATCAGAATTCAGACAGCCTTCTGGAATGGATTAAGTTCGAGAACCGAGGTACCACTGTATTAAGTATACCTAGAATGTTTAATCATATTTTATACTTATATTTCTGGTATATCTTTCTATCGATTTTATTCCATTTCTATTACTACTTGTTCTTCAATTTCATTTCACTTTCAACCTTGGACCGGATGTTCGTAAGTAGGGGAGCGTCTGTATAGAACTTTTTGGGGTTGTTTTTTGTTCCGCTGTACATTGGAGTAGTTTTTACAAAGTTCTGAGAAAATTCGGTGAGATTTAGGTGCAATACAAAATGTTGAAGTACAGCACTGAGAAGCATTAGAGAACATTTTTCCAGAAAAGAAAATACCATTAATGTGAAATAAACTGTCTGAGATATCTTGGTAGAAACAGACTATGAATAATAATAATAATAATAATAATAAACCATTAAACAGTCTAGACTGTTTGTAAAACAAGAGTTTCATACAGATTTTGTGAAATTCAAGACTCCGAGTCTGTCTCCACTTGCGTTTGCAATGATGAAGATTTGTCCGTTTTGGTGGTCATGCTAAACAGCCTGTGGAATGTTCCGGAGGTGCTCCTCACCCTTTGCTCCTGTCACAAAGTCTGATGTGAGGTGAATGTCACATTATTAACAATGTTGGTGGCACACACATTTGCTAGATCCATCAAGAACGCTGGACTAGTAACCCATTCATCAACTTCAAGTGAAGGAATGCTGGGTTAATTTGCAGCTGGCACATACCAAACCAACAGTCCGAGTTGACAAGGTCAGCCAACCATGTGGTTGGTGAGAGGGAAGAAAACTTCAGTTTACCAATGCATTGCTGAGGGACAACTGGAAGGTCTTCTGGCTCGTGCTGCAAGACAGTATGTGCAAGTGCACAACCTTCAGTAACTGGCACTTTGGAGTTCAACTTTGAAACTCATTTTGTTCATCAAAACCATGTATTTTTCCATGTTTCCACTCAGGATCCCCTCGATAAACATCCACACAAAACATATCAAAGTCCACATGCTACCGGTACTCTTTTATCTTTCGTGTCTAATCAATCACACCAAAGTGATATAGATTCTTTAAATATTCCCCCCAAGTGCGAGTGTACACTTACAGCCACAACAGGCAAGTGATTAAATACCAAGAATGATCTATTAACCACAGATCTTTGGCTATCACATGGAAAAATGTTTACTATGTTCCCTGAGCAGACAACCTTTCAGAACCCGACAGTTTTGCTATTCTTACTGAAATAACTTGGCCTTCAATTCAGTTTATACAGTGGCTGTTTGAGTTTGCAAAGAAGAATGCAGACACTGCTTCTTTTGAACAGTCTAATATTCACTTTCATTCAATTTCTTCAAAGGAATAACACAAATGATCCAAGATGGCGCTTCCTAGAGGGCGACATCGTGAAGTTCTCAGAGTCAAATTGTTTCTTTGTTTGTTTTAATTTGTTTTGTATGTTCAAAGTGCCATGTGCTAAGGTGGACATTCGTGTTGATTGGTTCAACATACCATGTGCTAGGGCTGACATTCGTGTTGATTGGTTCAACGTGCCATGTGCTACAGTTGACATTCGTGTTGACTGACTCGAGTTTACTTCCGGGAAAATATTTAAATGAACAGCACCAGGAGGGAAAAGGAAGAGGTCTTTTTTTTTTAAATTATGCTGTTTTCTGTTTTCATATACGTAGTTTGGTTGACACCACAAAATGAATAACACAAATACCAGTAAAACTCTTTTATTGTTCTGTTATTATTCATGTTTTCCACCTCGATGATAATACGCACTTACCGTCCCACTCTGCTGACAACAATCTAATAAGTGCCCACCCCCTCTAATTTTTTAGGCTCCCTGGGCGCTTATCAGGTCCAACATGGTAATTGGTTTGGCAAATGAGCGTGAGCGTATTGGACAGATATCAAATAATTTATTTCACTTTATTGTTGACTCTTTTTACCCAAATCTCCAGAGCTGATAGATTTAAGGGCATGACATGGAGAGTGTTTACACAAGTCATTTTCCACAGGATACGAGCAGCATGGTGAGGGCTGTTTGAATTGAGTTGCATCGTTTGCCCTCGGTTTCCCACAAGAGCAGCTGACACCTAAAACAACTTTAAATAAAGCAGATCCCTAAAACACTGCAACAGATACAAAGCAGAGCATTAAGTTTCATGCCCTTGAGGAATAATTAGTACATAATGCTTCTCTACAGCTTGTAATCTGATTTTCGCCAACTGGTCTTTCAACCCTGTCGGTCTTCATGTGTTTAAACAGAGTGAGGAAGAAGATGAAGCAACAACGTGCTGCTGAAAATAACCTACATTAACCTACTTTTGGAAAGGCTTTGTCTTGTGTGTGTCATACACCAGCTGTGCCAGTACAGTACAAGAGGCCTTTCACATCCTCTGTGCACCTCCCGATTCATTCCAATCAATTAAACACTATGTGCAAATCACTGTGTACAATATCGAGCGTTTCATATTGTCCATGCCAAAACCTCTCACCTCACTCTATGCATATGTTCCATTCTAGCATTTCCTCAGCACTTCTCAATCTACAAATTAAATATAATAAGTGAGTGCAGAAATTAAGGGTTGATGATCATTTTCCTATTAAAAAAATTGGCAATTCCGTTTTGTGATTTTGCAACTTCGTTGTGGGAAAGGTTATGTGTTTTAAGACCTCTGATTGTGACCAACTTTACACAAGAAGTCATGAAAATATTTACATTAAATTTTCAGGAAAGGTGGAGAATACACCAAAGAAAAAATGATTACTTTTTGATTTACCTCCACCAAGAAGGTTTTTTTGGTGGAGGTTTACACTCTTCAAGTGCATCAAGTTAACTGATAAACTTGCACAAAAAAAAAAAAAGAAAAAAAGAAAGTAATTCAGGATTGACCCAAACCAAGCATCAATATCACCACTGTACAAAAGCATTGTGATCTGCTGAGTATTTCCTGGGGTGTTATCTTCCATAAGTAGCACTTTCAGAAAATCCATAATCAACTCTTTACGCAGGTTTTGTTGATGTCGATTCTTTAAACATCACAAATATGCAGCATTCAAACAGACATTCAACGATTTGTTTATCAACACATCTATAGTTCACTGTGTGCTGAAAAGATTTACAGAACAGAGACCCCCCCCCCCCCCCCAAAAAAAAAAAAATTAGGGTACTGCTTCGCTCATTTACTCACAATGACACAGAGAGACATGGCCCACCTTTGATAACCCAGTTAGCTGCACTGGAGTGACATGTGTGTATGTCTGTCTTCCTTTCGGCTTTTTCCCTTTTATTCAGGAGTCGCCACAGCGAATCATCTGACTCGCATGTTTTGATTTGGCAGAGATTTTTTTTTTACGTCGGATGCCCTTCCTGTCACAACCCTTTTTAGCAAGGGACAGAAACACGCTGACGACTTTGCAGCCTACTCTTTACGAAAGTCAGCAGTGGTTCTTTTACATGCCTCACACCATAGACAGTGAGATACATGGCCCACCTTTGATAACCCAGTTAGCTGCACTGGAGGGGACAGTGACAACCTTGTGGAGATCAGCGATCCAGTGCCCTATACCACTAGACCACCACTGCCCACATGTGTGTATAATATCAATAAATACATATTCAACACTATAAATGCTGATAATGACAAACCTTCAAAAATAATGCATAAGATGTAAATAAAATATAAATACACACATTCTGACACGCGCGCACCACACAGATGCACACCTCACATAAAAATGTAAGTAGTTTCGGTGGGGGGTTTTGGGTTGTTTTTTTTTTTTTTGCTTGTTTGGGGTTTTTTTGTATAATTGGCCTTGTTTTGTGGCATTTTCCTTAACTTTCCCCTCTATTCTTGCCTAATTTCCTTATTTTTTTAATTCGATGAATATTTTAAAACAACAAAAACAACAACAACAACAAAAAAGGCGATGCACTGAAGCCGCATGCATGAATTGAAGCGCGAAGTAGCGAGGTATCCCTGTATATGATTTTCAGGTTCTTCCCTCCGATCAGAGAAAAATCATTGATAGGTATTACAGGCAGTTGCACTTATAATGACAAATTCTTCTTCTTTTTAAAGTTTGGATATTCTAATCCAGCGCCATCAATGCGTGCACCACTAGTATAAACTATGCCAAGTATAGTGAAGATACGCTCTGCTAGTCATAACAATCTGAATGTAACCAACATATCCTGTGTTTTGCTGAATATTTTAAGAAATTAAAAATACTCCAGCACAACGACAGGAATTCCATCAAGTGTGTATTTCCGCTTCATACCCAATGTTTTCATAACGGATTACAGAACATACATTCACACCAGGGCAGTCAAAGAACATGTCAAAGAACCATTGGTGATATTTGTAAAGAGAAGGCCACTCAGTTGCCATTAGTGTGTTTCTGCCCTGCAATAGTGTGCTCTGCCTTGGCCAGATGAAATGGGCACAGCCTCCCCTGCAACCCTAGTTAGGATTAAGCAGTTCAGAAAATGAATGATGAATTGAACCCTCAAAAAACATTTTCACACTTATTCTGAATAATCAAGTCCAGACTCCTGACCAATTTTGGACCTGTTTTTTTGGACTGGCTCATAAATCACAGATTGCTTCTAAACAAAGAAGTGATTATATAATTTCATACATTTTTTTTACATGATGCTCTATATTTTGAAAATATCAAAGCTATTTACTCAATTTTATTGGAGCATCAGTGCTTGCTTGCCAACACAGACAAATGAAGAAGGTGGTGTGAACACATCATTGGCACTGAATGCACCTGCACATAGTTGAAAATGTTGCTTTGGTCAATGGTTTTTCCTTCTTGAAGAAAAATATGTTTTTGAATACCACTGAAAACAGAGCAAGTTATATTATGACTGTTTCTTCCATAACTAATACAGACCATGCTGCAGTTCAGGTGACATGTGTCCTTTTCAGTATGGGAGAAAAAAAAACAAAAAAAAACAAAAAAACAATGATGGGGATTCCTCGCTACTTCACGCTTCAATTAATGCGGCTTCAGTGCATCGCGGTTTAAAAAAATAAAAAATAATAATCGAATTAAAAAATAAGGAAATTAAGGAAGAATAGGGGGACAAGTTATGGGAAATGTCACAAAACAAGCTTAATTATGCAAAAAAAAAAAACCCTAAACAAACACAAAACAAAAAAACAACCAAAAATCTTACATAAAAACTGGATACATTGTTGCATCTGTGTGTGCACGCGCATCTGCACGTGTGCGTGCGTGTATGTCTTCTTCTTATACAATACCATCTGTATGTGTGTGTACAGACGCTCCCCAGCTTAGTTAGGTTCAGGACGGCCGTTCTCAGATGAATTTGTTTGTAAGTCGTTACAGGGCATTCTTGAGAGGGGGACTTATGTTTAAACCTTGTATGAGTAATCTATACGAGTTTGTACTGTCTACGATCTCGCTCTCTCTCTCTCTCTCTCTCTCTCTCTCGCCATAATCATCTTTATATTATCAATATGTCCCGTGTTTAAACTCCTGGTTCCTCTCAAGCACAGCACAGCACAGCCGATCTGATCAGATTTACAGAGAGTTTCACTTTTATTCAGTTCATTATAATACTGCAGTCAATTTGTTTCTTCTTTGAAACTTTTGGCACGAGTTCAGGATGTGTCGGTTCTGCTTCTCTTCGGACCTCCAGTGTAAAGCACGTGTCAGCCACGCCCCCTCTTCCGGGACCTAGTATTAAGTGCACCTCAGGATAATGTTTAATCATATTTCATACTTATATTTATGATATATCTTTCAATAGATTTTATTCCATTTCTATTTCTACTTATTCTTCAATTTCATTTCACTTTCGACCTCGGCCTCCGGATGTTTGCAAAACGAATGTTGGTAAGTTGAGGAGCGTCTGTATTTATATTTTATTTACATCTTATGTTATTTTTTTAATGTTTAATTGTTATTATAAGCATTTATAGCATTGAATATGTATTCATTGATATTATATACATATACATCAGTCAGAGGGGTGGGGGAAGTGTGATGCTATTTCACGGATTTCGATGGTCGCGTGGGGATCTCGGTCCCAATTAACCGCGGAAAGTGAGGGATCCCTGTATATGGATAAAATTAAACATCACACTAAAATGTTCATTCATTAATTTTATGAACAGCTTAATCATAACTATGGTCATGGGGAAGCTGACGCCTGGGAAGTTGGCTAAGATGGAGCCAACCCTGGGTGACGGTAGAGTATGCCCTGGAAAGTTTCCCAAGCAATTGCAGGGCAGAAACACACTGACAGTTATGCAACCTGTTCTTGACAAAAAAAAAAAATTCATCAATGGTTCTTTTACATTCCCATTAACCCAGTTAGCTACACTAAAAATCTATTTTCATCAAGAATATATAGGGTGAGACAGATGAAGTGACACAGCAATGTTCAGTCCTGAAATCAAGTTAAGATCAGCGTACATATTCTCCCCATGTCTGTGTATGTTTCTCCACCCTCTTTCTTCTAAGAAATGATAAAGGAATAATAAAGCCATGATAAATTGCCCCTAGATGTGTGTACACTTAAGATCATAACTTGTGATCAACCTGTTGTTCCATCCAGTAGGTAGTTCCCAGTTTCACGTAGAGCTCCGAGGATTGACTTTGGACCCTGACAGTGTGTTGACGACTGAGGATGAATTAATGCTGCTTTCCATTTATCTCAGTTGGAATCAATGTCAGTTGGAAATCAGAGCTGGGACAGAGCCGACCTCATTCCAGTATACAAATTTTAAAAAATATATCAATATCAGCAACTTCTTCTCAGGTATACAATACCAGTTGATGATTGTACATGACATCCTATTTTGTTCATAAAAAACAAACACAGAAACATGTCCACAGATAAGAGTTGGAAAGCACTGCATGTATTTAATAGGCCAAAAATAAGAAGCACAAACACTGTAAACTTCAGTGAAAACGGCCATATTGGATTTTTAAGGTCAGGGTTGGTGAGGTTCTCACCACTTGGAACTTGGAAATTCCAACTTCCAAGTTCTAAAACAGAATGCAAAATCCACAGACATGATATTATGGATATAATGGGTTTCCCCACTTTCTTCTTTCTTTCTTTTATCCTTTCGGCTTTTTCCTTTTCTCAGGGGTCGCCACAGCGAATCATCTGATTCACACTTTTTTTTGATTTGGCATAGGGTTTTACGTCAGATGCCCTTCCTGTCACAACCCTTTAGCAAGGGACAGAAACACATTTTGTAAAGAGTCAGCAATGGTTCTTTTACTTCTCACCATAGGCAGTGAGAGATATGGCCTGCCTTTGATAACCCAGTTAGCTGCACTGGGGGAACAGTGACAACCTTGTAGGGACTCGAACCCCCAACCTTAGGATCAGCGATCCTGCACCCTATACCACTAGACCACCACTGCCCTTGTTTTACCACTATCACTGTTTATTTACAGAACTTTTTAAAGTTGTTGCATGATTTCTTAGGGTGTATGGACTGGGTAACATTGACTCATTAATTTTACTGTTTATAAATAAATATACTGTATAATGCACATATATACATACACACGCATTATATACACATACATACATACAGCACACACACACACACACAATATCTATATATATATATAAAAATACACACACACACACACACACACACACAAAAACATGTAATATATAAATATAACCTCCAGTGGACTCACCACCTGTGAGAGGGGTCATAGGGGTTGGGTGCAATGTGAGTTGGATGGTAGCTGAAGGCATGGGTTCTGTCAGACCAATCCTCGGTTACGGACTCTTACTCTTGGGACATGGAATGTCGCCTCTCTGGTGGGGAAGGAGCCTGACCTGGTGTGTGAGGTGGAGAGATACCGACTAGATATAGTTGAGCTCACCTCAACGCACAGCTTGGGCTCTGGAACCACCCATCTCAAGAGAGGCTGGACCTTATTCTATTCTGGAGTGGCTCATGGGGAGAGGCAGCGAGCCGGTGTGGGCATTCTTGTTGCCCCAGTCTTGGTGCCCAAACGTTGGGGTTCTCCCCGGTCGATGAAAGGGTAGCTTCCCTCCGCCTTTGGGTGGGGGGACGGGTCCTGACTGTTATTTGTGCTTATGCACCAAATGACAGTTCAGAGTACTCAACGTTTTGAGTCTTTAGGGGGTGTGATGGAGAACGATCCCTCTGGAGACTCACTCGTTGTCTTGAGAGACTTCAACGCTCATGTGGGCAACGATAGTGTGACCTTGAAGGGTGTGATCGGTAGGTACGGCCTCTCCAGTCTGAACCGAATGGTGTTTCGTTGTTGGACTCTGTGCTCGTCACAGTTTGTCTCTCACGAACACCATGTTCGAATATAAGGGTGCCCAGAAGTGCATTTGGCACCAGGACATCCTAGGTCGCAGTTCGATGATCGACTTTCTAGTCATGTTACCGGATTTGCGGCCGCATGTTCTGGACACTCGGGTGAAGAGGGTAGCCGAGTTGTCAACCGATCATCACCTGGTGGTGAGCTGGCTTCGGTGGTGGGGGAGGCTGCCTTCCAGACTTGGCAGGCCCAAGCGTGTAATTAGGGTCTGCTGGGAACGTTTGGCGGAGTCTCCTGTCCGAGAGGCCTTTAACTCCTACCTCCGGCAGAGCTACAACCATGTCCCGGAGGAGGCAGGGGACATGGAATCGGAATGGGCCATGTTTTGTGCCTCCATTGCTGAGGCGGCAGCCCATACCTGTGGCTGGAAGGTCATCGGTGCTTGTCGTGGCGGTAACCCCCGAACCCAGTGGTGGACGCCTGTGGTGATGGGGGCTGTCCAGTTGAAAAAGGAGGCCTATCGGGTCTGACTGGCCTTTGGGACTCCCGAGGAGTAGATCCGCTGCTCCTCTGCATTGAGAAGGGCCAGTTGAGGTGGCTCGGGCATCCGGTTAGAATGGCTCCCGAACGCCTCCCTGGTGTGGTGTTTTGGGCATGTCCAACCGAGAAGAGACCCCAGGGTCGACCTAGAACACGCTGGAGGGACTATGTACTGTATCTCAGCTTGTCTGGGAACGCCTCAGTGTCCCCCCCGGAAGAGCTGGAGAAAGTGGCAGGGGAGGGGAGAGGGATGTCTGGGCCTCTTTGCTTAGGTTGCTGCCGCCGCGACCTGACCCTGGAAGAAGCGAACGATGATGAATATATACACATATATAATATATACACAGGGATCCCTTGCTACTTCACGCTTCAATTAATGCGTGCATTGCGTTTTTTTTTAATAAATAAATATTCATTGAATTAAAAATAAGGAAATTAAGGAAGAATAGGTGGAAAAGTTAAAGACGGGGGCAGTGGTGGTCTAGTGGTATAGGGTACTGGCTCGCTGATCCAAAGGTTGTGGGATCGAGTCCCACTCTCCAAAAGGTTGTCACTGTCCCCCCCAGTGCAGCTAACTGGGTTATCAAAGGCGGGCCATGTCTCTCACTGTCTATGGTGAGAGGCATGTAAAAGAACCAATGCTGACTTTCGTAAGGAGTAGCTGCAAAGTCGTCAGCGTGTTTCTGTCCCTTGCTAAAAGGGTTGTGACAGGAAAGGCATCCGACGTAAAAACCTCTGCCAAATCAAACGTGCGAATCAAGATGATTTGCTGTGGCGACTCCCGAGTAAAAGGGGAAAAGCCGAAAGGAAGACAGACAGGTGGAAAAGTTAAAGAAAAGGTCACAAAAACAAGGCCAATTAGGCAAAAAAAAAAAAAAACCTAAACCAACACAAAACAAAAACCTACTCAAAATCTCCCATCAAAACTGGATACATTGCTGCCTGTGTATGTGTGTGCAGCCACACACCCCTCTGCCGGAGCCTAGCATTAAGTGTACCTCAAGATAATGTTTAATCATATTTCATACTTATATTTATGATCTATCTTTCTGTAGCTTTTATTCCATTTCTATTTCTACTTGTTCATCAATTTCATTTCACTTTAACCCTTGGACATGTTGGTATCGCAGGATGTTTACAAAAAAAGTAGTGTACTTGCTGTGGGTTATACGGACTTCGGTATTTCAAGTGCACAAGGGTGCTGTTGAACTTGTTTAGAACACAGGCTGCACTGATGTAAATCCCAGAAAAACGGAGAGTTCTTTCTTTTGTGTGTAAGTAAGCAAGTAGTAAACTTGATTCAAGAGATGCATACAAAGAACAAGTACAAATCCTAATGAATATGAATATAAAAATAAGTATACACTCTTAGGTTTATGCTGAAAGATAATAAATTTCTGTAATTGTTCTGTAATTTGTGGATCCGGGTTTTCATTCATATTACAACTCTCTTTGCTTAACTGAGTATGCATGGTAGATTGTGCCTATCTGAGCAGATAGTTAATTCATCTCTGTATATGAGACTTGCACCCATGCTAGTAGGCTTACAGTTCTGACCAACCATATTTGCTTAGGGTAACTAAAGTCCGCAAAACAGTGTAAACACAAAGATCACAGAGACAACGTCTTAACACAAGGGTAACACGCTATATAACTGAGAGTTTATAATATAAATATATATATATATATATATATATATATATACACACACACACACACACACACACACACAGTCCGTAGTTTGTAAACAATGAATGCTGCGTCATTGCGTCAGCGTGCTACGTAGGTACAGTCGGCCCTTGACATTTGCGGGGGTACGGTTCCGGGCCTTCCCGTGAATTGAGATAATCCGCGAGTTCTGTACGCGGAAGTAAAACCCCATGTATGACGTCACATGCTCGAATGAGCAGCCGGCAGTAAAATACTATGTATCTATTACTTGCGCTAAAATATGATTCTTAAACACATTCTACAGACAGTCTTACTCATTAATACAGTATTAATGTAGTAAAATATAGTCATGATTAAGAAAAACTTTCAATTTTGTACTGTGATATTTAGTAATAAAATATATAAACGTTATACAGCATATACTATTGTAATGCACTTGCTTTAAAGTCTTTTTAAATATTTATTCCAGTACAGTACCTAAGTTAATTCTGATAATGTTTGTGCATGAGATTTTATGTTCTGTAGCATGTTTAACAAATGATGCCAAAGGGATAAACTTGATTACGCTTCATGTCCTTTTACATTGAACTTGGAGTGACGTCTTGGGGTGACGTGTCCAAGATGGCGCTGCCTAGAGGGCAATGCCATGGAGTTCTCAGAGTCAAATTGTTTTTGTTCGTTTTAATTTGTTTTATTTGTTTGTTCATGTTTTGCACTATGCTCATCTATGATCGGTCGACCCCACTACAGCTATGAACAGCTTCAGCTTCGGGCAACTAAGCACACAACAACTCCTATCATGAGCTGCTATGCAATGCTATGCTATGGGAGCTCAATGCTAACAATAAGCCCAAGCGGAGTTCTCAGATTCTCCGGCGCTTGGATAGCACTTCCAGCCATACTGCTTTAAAATGTTCAGTCCCTGCAAAACAAGATGGACAAGCTTCATGCTCAGATTGCAGTGCAGAGGGATCTACAGGACTGTGTACTCTCCTCGAGCCATGTTTCACAGAAACACAGTCCTGTAGCTCCCTCTGCTCTGCTATGCTATCATTAAGCCCAGGCGGAGTTCTCAGATTCTCCGGCGCTTGGTTAGCACTTCTGGCCATACTGCTTTCAAATGTTCAGTCCCTGCGAAACAAGATGGACGAGTTTCATGCTCAGATTGCAGCACAGAGGGATCTACAGGACTGCGTTTCTGTGAAACATGGCTCGAGGAGAGTACACCCAATAAGATGAACAAACAAAACAACAAATAAAACAAATTAAAACAAACAATAGCATGCTAGCTCTGCTAATAGCATATTAGCTCCGCTTAGTTATACACGCCCGAAGATACTCTGATCTTATCACTGTAGTACAGTCGACCGGTCGTAGCCGAGCATAGTGCAAAACATGAACAAACAAAACAACAAATAAAATGAACAAAGAAACAATTTGACTCTGAGAACTCCGCAACGTCACCCTCTGGGCAGCGCCATCTTGGAGACGTCACTCCAACTTCAATGTAAAAGGACATGAAGAGTACTGTAATCAAGTTTATCCTTTTGGTATCGTTTGTTAAACATGCTACAGAACATAAACTCTCATGCACAAACATGAACTTAACTACTGTACTGGAATGATAATTGAAAAAAAAATTAATACAACAGTTCAGAGAAAACCGTCGTTTCTCAGGAGAAAGTCTTATTTCTTCAGAAGAGACATCCAGCGTTTTCTATCGCTTAGCCAGAGAAGACGCATAGCGTTTGAGTAGTATCATAGAGCTCAACTGGTAATTAAAACACACACAAAAAGAGGCTCATTGACAACTTGTGCGAGACTGAGGAAAAAGGGGCGGGACATCAGCTCAACCAATCAAGAGAATGGAGGGCAGCCATTGGCTGAATTTGAATCACGTGGTTGCTCGGCAGTCAGCGAATACTCAAACCTTGGGTGCAAAACCGCAAATAGTCAAGGGCCTACTGTACATCAAAACTCAAAATTTGACTTTTTTTGGAACAAAAAAAAAAAAGTAAAATCGAGAAAACAGATGAACGTAAGTCGGGGAGCGTCATATATATATATATATATATATATATATATATATACACACATACAGTGGTATGAAAAAAGTATCTGAACCTTTTGGAATTTCTCACATTTCTGTATAAAATCACCATCAAATGTGATCTGATCTTTGTCAAAATCACACAGATAAAAAAACATTTAGTTAAAACCACCCAAACATTTATAGGTTTTCATATTTTAATGAGGATAGCATGCAAACAATGACAGAAGGGGGAGGAATAAGTAACTGAACCATCACATTTAATATTTTGTGGCCCCCCCTTTGGCAGTAATAACGTCAACCAGACGCTTCCTGTAGCTGCAGATCAGTCTGGCACATCGATCAGGACTAATCTTGGCCCATTCTTCTTTACAAAACTGCTGTAGTTCAGTCAGATTCCTGGGATGTCTGGCATGAATCGCTGTCTTGAGGTCATGCCACAGCATCTCAAGTGGGTTGAAGTCTGGACTTTGACTTGGCCACTCCAGAACGTGTATTTTGTTCCTCTGAAACCATTCTGAAGTTGATTTACTTCTGTGGTTTGAATCATTGTCTTGCTGCAGCATCAATCCTCTTTTTAGCTTCAACTGTCTGACAGACGGCCTCAGATTTTCCCGCAAAACATCCTGATAAACTTTTGAATTCATTTTTACATTAATGATTGCAAGTTGTCCAGGCCCCGAGGCAGCAAAACAGCCCCAAACCACGATGCACCCTCCACCATGCTTCACGGTGGGGATGAGGTGTTGATGTTGGTGAGCTGTTCCATTTTTCCTCCACACATGACGTTGTGTGTTCCTCCCAAACAATTCAACTTTGGTTTCATCAGTCCACAAAATATTTTGCCAAAACTTCTGTGGAGTGTCCAAGTGCCTTTTTGCGAACATTAAACGAGCAACAATGTTTTTTTTTTTTTTAGACATCAGTGGCTTCCTCCTTGGAGTCCTCCCATGAACACCATTCTTGGCCATTGTTTTACATCTAGTTGATTTGTGCACAGAGATATTGGACAGTGCCAGTGATTTCTGTAAGTCTTTAGCAGACACTTTAGGTTTTTTTTTACCTCTCTGAGTATTCTGCGCTGAACTCTTGGCGTCATCTTTGGTGGACAGCCACTCCTTGGGAGAGAAGCAACGGTGCCAAACTCTCTCCATTTGTAGACAACTTCTCTGACTGTCGATTGATGAACATCCAGACCTTTAGAGATGGTTTTGTATTCTTTCCCAGCTTTATACAAATCAACAATTCTTGATCGCAGGTCTTCAGACAGCTCTTTTGAGCGAGCCATGGCGCACATCAGACAATGCTTCTGATCAAGACAATTCTTACCAGGTGTGTGTGTTTTATAGTGGGCAGGGCAGCTTTAAGCCATTCATCAGTGATTGGGCACACACCTGACTTAAATTGTTTGGTAAAAATTGGTGTCAATTGCTCTTTAAGTCTCCTTAGGCAGAGGGTTCAGTTACTTATTCCTCCCCCTTCTGTCATTGTTTGCATGCTATCCTCATTAAAATATGAAAACCTATAAATGTTTGGGTGGTTTTAGTTAAAGCAGACACTGTTTATTCATCTGTGTGATTTTGACAAAGATCAGATCACATCTGATGGTGATTTTATGCAGAAATGTGAGAAATTCCAAAAGGTTCAGATACTTTTTCATACCACTGTATACACACCCACACATACAAATACCCACACATATGTACTTCAGAGGGTAAATATGGGCAGCTTCAACCTTCAGAAAAAGTGGCTTGTTGGTGGGGTCCAACAATGTGGCAGTGGTAGGATTCGAGCCCCTATCCCTTTGATTAGTCACCCAGTGCACTTGGGACATGTCCAGCCCAAGTTCCAACACAGATCACCACCTGTTTACAATCAATCCCAACACTGATCGTTTAATTTAAGCTGAAAGTAAATCTGTGTTGCACAGACCTCCCTCCCATAGGCTGTCTGTATAAAAAAAGGGTCTCAAGGCACAAGCAGAGCTTAAAATAAAATATAAAGACATAATAATGAGAGCTTCAGAGCTGATGTCAGAGACAGAACAACAGCATGCAAAGGTTTTATAAGCACAGGGCCAGAGATAAAAAGCTCTTCAAAATACTTCATTTATAGTTTGTGTTCTTTTTGCACATCCTGGTGTGTCAACCTCAACATTTATGAAGTCTTTTGGGATTTCTTCCCCCAGCACTGACATGTGTTGTTCTGCTAACACAGAAGAACTGCAGAGAAAAGTTGTGTTTATGTACTGTAATAAAAAACAAAAAAAACAAAAACAAATACTGATACAGGATCATCACAAAAACGTTTTAATCAACAATAGCAGCAGCAGCAGACATGTGTGAGCATCTCCACAACTAAGTTCATAGATACTGACAGGCCTCCAAAAATAAAAACTATATTCAGGAAAATGAAAAAAATAAAAACTATATTCAGGAAAATGAAAAACGTTTTCACTTAAAAAAAATACTGAGAATAATAACTACTCCGATGAGACATTTCCACAACACGTTCGGTTCGGTTCGGTTCAGCAGCACCAGCGACAATCCCTGACTCGAGCGTTTGCTCTACTGAACTACTGACCTAGTTTAGTGTGAGCACCAATGAGAGCGGAACACCGACAGCTCCCTCCCTCTCTCCGCCCGTGATACAGCAGCTCGCACCCGGTCAACACCAAACCACAATAGCCCACCGCTGAACGTGTCGAGGTCAGGGTTAAAGACTAGCGGGTGTCCTACCTGTCTCTCCCCCGGGGGCTCTGTCACCGCGGACAGCCGCTGGATCGCTCGCCGACATGGCTGGAGCCGGTCCGCCGGGGCCCAGCACTCGGCTGCATGTGGAGGAGTAGGCGGTGATAAACGTCGGAGAGGGTGGAAGGGGGGGGGGGAAGAGAGCTGGGAGGCGGGAAGGCTGGCGAATTGACTCGCTGCTTCTTCTTCTTCTTTTTCCGTCACCTAAATTAGGCCGGTGTCGGAAAAGGCAGCGGAAGACATAAAAAACCCACACAGACCCGGGTTGGAGGCACCGAGGGGGGAAACGCGGAAGAAGAAGATTGTGGCTCCTCCTACCGTACTTTGGGCCCGCCTCTCTCGCACACCCTTCCATTCCCTCACGTTCCTGAACTAGCAAGTCACGCGAGAGGTTATGCAAGCGGAGAAAAATGCGGTCAGTCTGCAGAGGAAACCGGGTTAGTGTCACGACCCAAAAGTTGACGGTGTTGGTTTATTAGTACACGGGATGTCCTGGCCTTGTCTCGATAATGTAACTGCCTTTTAATAACTTATTATTATGATTGTGTTGTGATGAGTGTTATCATTATTATTATTATTATTATTATTATTATTAGTAGTAGTAGTAGTAGTAGTAGTAGTAGTAGTAGTAGTATTGCTACTACGATTATTATTATTATTATTAGTAGTAGTAGTATTGCTATTATTGTTGTTATTATTATTCGTAGAAGTAGTAGTAGTAGTATTGCTACTATTATTATTATTGTTATTATTATTAGTAGTAGTTGTAGTAGTATTGCTATTATTATTATTATTCGTAGAAGTAGTAGTAGTTGTATTGCTACTATTATTATTATTTTTGTTATTATTATTATTATTATTATTATTAGTAGTAGTAGTAGTAATAGTACTATTGCTATTATTATTATTATTATTATTATTATTCGTAGTAGTAGTAGTATTGCTACTATTATTATTATTATTATTAGTAGTAGTAGTAGTAGTAGTAGTATTGCTATTATAATAATAATAATTATTATTATTAGTAGTAGTAGTATTGCTACTATTATTATTATTATTAGTAGTAGTAGTAGTAGTATTGCTATTATAATAATAATAATAATAATTATTATTATTATTATTATTAGTAGTAGTAGTAGTATTGCTATTATTGTTATTCTTATTATTAATAGTAGTAGTAGTCGTAGTAGTGGGAGTGGTATTGCTATTATTATTATTAGTAGTAGTAGTACTAGTAGTATTGCTATTATTATTAGTAGTAGTAGAAGTATTATTATTATTAGTAGTAGTAGTAGTAGTAGTAGTAGTAGTAGTGGGAGTGGTATTGCTATTATTATTATTATAGTATTATTATTAGTAGTAGTTGTAGTAGTAGTAGTTGTAGTATTGCTATTATTGATATTATTATTATTATTATTATTATTATTATTAGTAGTAGTAGTAGTAGTAGTTGTAGTAGTAGTAGTAGTAGTATTGCTATTATTGATATTATTGATATTTTTATTATTATTATTATTATTATTATTATTATTAGTAGTAGTAGTAGTAGTAGTAGTAGTATTGCTATTATTGTTTATTACCATAATAATGATGTTGAAATGCTACTAAGTGCATATAGTTTCTCAGGCTTAAATCACAGCTGACTGAAGCCTGGGGACAACATGATCTGCTTGTCTGACCACCACAGGGCCAACACAGGCACACAATCATTTATCATCATACCCAGAGGCTATCGAGAATATCCTGTTAGCCCTTTTAACTGTGTGAGGAAACCCATGCCAGTGCAGGGAGAACGTGGTGTGCACAAGACTTGAATCCAGCCCTCCTCTGAGGCATAATCACTATATCACTAATCACCACACCATCATTCACCCCTAATAAAACAACTTTCACTGAAAATAATATCTTACACAATTTAATTGAAAGTACAATTTTTGAAATATTTATAAGATTTTCAGAGTTTTTGTTTTGCACTCGGACTGAAATGAACTCTGCACAAATCTCAAAATGTATGACACACAGTTTTATAGCTTATTACAGATCAAATCCTTTGGATATTTTCTAAAGAAATGCTTCCGGACAAGAGTTTAAAGAAAAAAATGTACCTTTTGTACAAAGTAGTTAATATGATCAGTACCACACATTAACTTTCATTTAAAAGGGAGCTGGATTCATTAGAATTGTACAAATGAAAAGTAAATATTTAAGAATTATTTAAAAACTTTTCCAATTGTTTTGTTTACCAATTTCTTTCACGGTATTAGTATTTAATTTACAATTTTTATTGAGATATCACATTGTTTTGTATATGCCATTGCTCCAGATATACTCAGTTCAAATATATCTAGGACAAATTTTGTAGAGTTCAGAAACGACTGGCAGTGATGTAAGCCACAGTCATGTCACCGATGAGCACAAAAGAACTAATATAATTTGGCACAATGCAATATTTAGGGTACCCTCTATTTGGACATTCACCTGTCCTGCCTGTGCCCATTGTTGGACTGGTTACTGTAAATTACACCTACATGAATAAGTATCGAACCTTCGAGATTGTTTTTACTCATGGTACAGCCTGAAACTGAAATCTTTTTTTCTTTCATGTTCTGTAACCACTTAATCCTAATTAGAGTTGCAGGGAGGCTGGCGCCCAGCCCAGCCAACTCTGGGCGAGGGCAGAGTACACCCTGGACAGCTCGCCAGGCCATCGCATTGCAGAAACACGCTGACAGCTGTGCAGCTACTCTTGATGAACGTCAGCAATGATTATTTTACATGAACCTCACACCATAAACAGTGAGAGACATGGTCGGCCTTTGATAACCCAGTTAGCTTCACTGGGGGGGGACAGTGACAAATCATTGAGAGTGGGGCTTGAACCTCCAACCTTAGGATCAGTGATCCAGTACCTTCACCACCAGGCCACCACTGCCTCTTTGTCTAACATTTAAATGTGACTGTTTGTAAATGCAAATACAAATTATAAAGGAAAAAGAAAAATGTTGGATACATAAATATTCCCCACTCTGCTTTGAGCCAACTTTGACAGCAATTACAGCAGCAGGTCTTTCGGATTAGATGGAGACCACTAATGATCAAAACATTTGAATTCGAACCACAGATTTTTCTTCCATTTGAGAATTCTAACACATTTCGATACTAGATTTTGTCCATTTCTTTGGAAGTTTTGAAACATACCTCGGACTGTTGTCCAGTTGAAAGGTGAACCTTCACCTTAGTAAAATCAGTTTTGGTCTCCATTATTTGGCGTTGAGTTCCATTCACATAGATTAGCCTATCTAAAATAGCTAAAATGAAAATATACAGAATACATTTCTAGCATTTGGCAAACACCCTTATCCAGAGCAACTTACATTTTTTTATTTGCTAAGGGCCCTGCTCATGGGCCGCACTGTGGCAGCTTGGTGTTACAACCCCAAATCTAAAAAGTAGCATAGAGCCTTATACCCCCATTTCACTGGACTATGGCATGCAAGGATCGTAGCGGAAAGTAGCGGAACGCAGTCTATGGAAGAGCTTCGGCATTTTTTCACAGAAAACGGGTGAAAATTCTACGGAAAAGTGGGAATTCTTATACCCATATTTCACTGGACTACGGCATGCAAGGATCGTGTAGCGGAAAGGCGCGGAACGCAGTCTACAGAAGAGGTAGGTAAAGGCTGTTGGGTTTTTATACCCGAGCCATAGTGGCTCATCAGGCCGGTGCTTATCCCCGGTTTCCATAGCGTGAAGCGACCAGGAGTTCAACTCCTCCTGGATGGGACGCTAGTCCATTGCAGGTTACCTTCCCAGTATATTTTTACTGGGACCCATTTATACTGCTGGGTGGTGGTCGAGTGGATAGGGCGCAGGATCACTGATCGTAAGGTTGGGGGTTCGAGTCCCCACGGGGTTGTCACTGTCCCCCCAGTGCAGCTAACTGGGTTATCCAAGGCGGGCCATGTCTTTCACTGTCTATGGTGAGAGGCATGTAAAAGAACCATTGCTGATCTTCGTAAAGAGTAGGCTGCAAAGTCGTCAGCGTGTTTCTGTCCCTTGCTAAAAGGGTTGTGACAGGAAGGGCATCCGACGTAAAAACCTCTGCCAAATCAAATGTGCGAATCAGATGATTCGCTATGGCGACTCCCGAGTAAAAGGGAAAAAGCCGAAAGGAAGACAGACAGACATTTATACTGCTGGGTGAACAGAGGCACACTTGTGGTTGAGACCTTGCCCAGGGGTCTTAGCACAGTGAGGATCTCAGTGGGATTTGAACTCACAACCTCCTGATCATGAGCGCATCACTCTAACCACTACGCCACAGGCCCCACGCAGTCTACAGAAGAGCTTTGGCATTTTTATACAGAAAATGGGTGAAAAATCCTAGAGAAAAGTGGAAATTCTTTTACCCCCATTTCACTGGACGATGGCATGCAAGGATCGTGTTGCGGGAAGGTGCGGCCCGCAGTCTACAGAAGAGCTTCAGCAATTTTTACATGGAAAATGGGTGAAAATCCTACAGAAAAGTGGAAATTCTTACACTCTCGGAACGTTCACAGCATGCGCGGAACAGGTATGGCAAAGTACGCCAAAGTAACCCTACGGAACACTTCATGGAATATTTTGGCCTGCCGGAAGCATACGGAAGTGGAGGAAGGCTTGAGGAATAACTACGGAATGACACGGAAGATGAGGGAATAATTGCGGAACGTTTGCGGATGACACAATTTTTGTTTCCGTAAATCTGCCATGCGCCAGTGAAATGGGGGTATCGACCACTGAGCCACCACAAGCATTACATTCTAAAGACCCAGAAAAAAACTGTAAAAATGTATGAGGTATGTTCAATTTTAATTTCAGGTTTTATAAAAAAAAGCAGGTTCAGGTTCGAAATGAAAGCATCAAGCAGCATTTTAGTCCAATAGTAATCAACGATCACCCCTGACTTGTCATCATTAAAAGATATCTTATTGTAATGTCTGCATGTAACCAATAGATGGACACTTTGAAAAAAATTGAAGTACTGTACATGCTGCTGCTCTCCGATTTCTCCGTAATTTTCTATGGATAGGATGTTTAGTCCCCTCCCACTGTCTTTCTTCCATTCACTAACCTCCATCAGACCTGCGAATCTTCTTAAGCGTTCACTTGTTCTCCTTATTTGTGCTTGTTTTTATTATTTATTCGTTCGTTTTCTAAGCCATTTAATCCTAATTAGGGTCATGGGGAGGCCGACTCTGAGGGCTGAGGGCCGGGAACACCCTGGACAGCTTGCCAGGCAGTTACAGGGACAATACACACAGACAACCATTCACACTCATACTCACACCTTGAGGTGATTTGAAACAGCCAATGTCTACGGTGCATGTTTTTGAACTGCGGGATGAAACCGGAGTACCCAAAGGAAACCCATTGCGAGCACAAGTTAGAACATGCGGATTTCACATAGAAAACACAAAGCATCGAACCCAGGCCTTCTTGATGTAAGAAGGATGTTCTAATCTCTGTGCTACTGTGCCACCCCTTTTATTCATTCATCGTCTTCCGCTTCTTCCGGGATCGGGTCGCAGGGGCAGCAACCTAAGCAACAAGGCCCAGACATCCCTCTCCCCAGCCACTTCCTCCAGCTCTTCCGGGGCGACACCGAGGAGTTCCCAGGCAAGCCGATAGACATAGTCCCTCCAGCGTGTTATAGGTCGACCCTGGGGTCTCTTCCTGGTTGGACAGGCCCGAAACACACCAGGGAGGCGTTCGGGAGGCATTCTAACCAGACGCCTGAGTCACCTCCACTGGTCCCTCTCAATGCGGAGGAGCAGCGGTTCTACTTCGAGCTCTCCCCAGATGGTAGAGCTTCTCACTTTATCTCTATGGGAGCGCCCCGCCACTCGGTGAAGGTAGCTTATTTCAGCCGCTTGTATCCGCGACCTTGTTTTTTCGATCACTACCCAAAGCTCGTGACCATAGGTGAAGGTTGGAACGTAGATCGACTGGTAAATTTAGAGCTTTGCCTTGCGGCTCAGCTCCTTCACCACAATGGACTGGTACAGGCTCCGTTTAACAGCAGAGGCTATTATTATTACTATTATTATTATTATTATTTTTTTTTTTTTTATTACTACTACTACTACTACTACTAATACTATTAATAATAATAATAATAATAGTAATAATAATAAATTCAAAATCAAATCAAGATCAAAATTTTCTTAAGATTTGCAAAGGCTTCTAAGTTGACTGATGTTTGGTAGCGCAGCCTGTTTAAAATATATTTTTATATACAGAGACAGAAGCTATGTAAAGAGACACCCAAAATTTCAGAATGAATATTTTCTGGTTGAAGACCAGGCTTGTGTCCTGCTGCTCGGCCATAATAGCCCGTTTGATGAAGAAAGCGTGTCACAGAT
The DNA here is from genome assembly GCA_024760905.1 of Plotosus lineatus. Lineage (NCBI taxonomy): Eukaryota > Metazoa > Chordata > Actinopteri > Siluriformes > Plotosidae > Plotosus > Plotosus lineatus. The sequence continues at coordinate 34,841,029 of CM045739.1, forward strand.
TTTGGGCTGGGTTGGATGTTTTCTACAATGTCTACAGCCTTGGAACAGGGATTTCTCTCCACTGCTCTCTTCACAGAGCAAAAGGCATCTTTCTGATGGTCCAAGTCAACCTAGTTGTGGATCCGTGGTGGCCTTACCTTCACGTTTGAATTTTTTTCGTACCGTTAACAAGGAAATGTTCAGATTGTTGTCTATTTGTCGCTGATTGATGCCACGCTCTCCCTGACCCACAATTCAACCTCTGTGAAAACCTGACAGTTCCTGAGCTCCTGGAGGGCACTTTCATACAGCAGTCTGACTCATGCTCATTAAATATAAGTCAGTAAATCACCACATTTTAAGAACACCACAATTCCATGACCAGGTTGACCTGGACCATCAGAAAGATGCCTTGGCTCTGTAAATATAGAGCAGTGGAGAAACATCCCTGTTCCAAGGCTGCAGCCATTGCAGATGACACTCAAGCATGCATCTCTGCACAGAAATGGCCTCACTGAGCCTAGAACTCAAACCTGGGACACTGAGCTGGATGTGCTAACCATTATACCACCATACCGCCTTTGGACATTCAACGTAAACAGATTAGAAACGTGTGCATGTGTTGATTTTTTTTTTTTTTTTTGACGAGACATGCGTTTACTATGTATTAGGATAGTGCAGTGGTTTGCCATTGCCTTCTGCACAATGCGAACCTACGGGCAATTTAGAACGGCCATTTAACCTACTGTGCATGTTTTTGGACTGTGGGAGGACCAAAAAGTACCGGAGTACCCAGAGGAAACCCACGCAAGCACAGGGAGAACATGCATCATGACAGGTCGCCAAGAGTCGTCCTACGACTCGGAAGGTACCAGACCAGACCAGACTGTATTGGAATACCGTAGCAACTAACATTAGTGTATAATTTGAAGGTTTCTGGCACAGCAAATTCTTTAGAAAGTTGTGCTCTGCCATTTTCAGTGGCACACCAAGCAGCTGGGTTACATTTATTTTTCTTATTATTCACATACGAGACGAAAAGGGGAGGTTGATAAACCAAATACAGTACTGTATATATCTGTGATACTGTAAAATAAGTTATGAACTTGTTTCCCGGGTGATGTTTCCACAACGTTAAGGTGATGCATACTTATATAAAATGCACGTTCCTTTAAAAACACACATTAATAATAAATAAATAATAAAAATGAATACATTTCTGTGGTATGGATGGACTATAACCCTTTACATCATGATGTTATCGGAACATAATCAACTTTGAGGCATGTGAAATAACTCTGCAGTCAAGTCCCTCATGTCCCATGTAAGATTTAACCTTTTTCTTAAATTTCTTATGAATGATCCCAATGCAGGATTTATTAATTCTATAACAGACTGTGCAATAACAGCTCTGCATCCCTGCTGAAAGTTTTAGCTTGGCCTGAACAGCACACACTTTTCAGACCAGCATTGACTGGTGTAACATCATTTGT
>CM045739.1:34852500-34885000 GCA_024760905.1 Plotosus lineatus
CTCACTCCCCCCCCCTCTCTCTGTGTGTGTGTGTGTGTGTGTGTGTGTGTGTGTGTGTGCTTATTCTTTGTGATCTCCACTCTGTAATTGAGGATTTATTCTGTCACTGCATACATTAACATTGCTTTCTATTTATTTTCAAGCCTGCCCAGTTTGACTGGGACCCTGAAACTGTCGGGTTGATCCATGGCTCATTTTTCTGGGGTTACATCGTTACTCAAATCCCTGGAGGATTCATTTCGAACAAACTAGCAGCAAACAGGTGAGTAAAATCCTCATGGCATACAGCTCCATAAACCACGTGAAAGTAAAAAGGTGGCTGATGCACGAAACTTTGGTTGTTTTTACACAATCTGCATCGACAGCAAGGACGCTTAATGTCTGGTGAAAGATAAGTCGCTAAACGCGATCATATAACGCAATATACCATTTCTGTACAGATTACTGATGTAGAAATGGTTGTTCAGGGCTGCAAGGGTTAAAGTGATGTGGTGTGTTGATGTGAGGGGTGATAGTACTCCTGTAATAAAACCCTCACAGGAAAAAGAGGACACAAGGCTGACAGAGTTAATAATGAAAGATCCTGTCGCAGATCTCTCCCTGAGACATCAGCCTCAAGAATATTACAAGTGTCACTTATACATCATTTTGTGGGAGGAAAGCATAAAATGATGAAGGTAATAGAGGAAAAAATAAGTGAATGGAGCAGAAATCGACTCCATGTTGAGTAATGGACAACATGTCCACCAAAACATCCTTCATAAGAGATTAATTTCTGTTCATCTTTCATTCCAGAATATAGACACTATATTCCCCATCACATTTTATAATCAGGATGAAACGACAGATGGCTGTCATTCACCATGAGCTCGTATTCCGAAATACTCAATGTCAAAAGCCATGAGATGCTGAAAATTCTCATTTGTGCGCAATGTTGAAAATGATCAAACTTCAACCGCATTAAAATAAACATGGCTCAATATTTCCCTCCATGTTTTCTCAGGGTTTTTGGAGCCGCCATTTTCTTGACATCAGTTCTAAACATGTTCATTCCGTCAGCAGCGAGGGTTCACTATGGCTGCGTCATGTTTGTACGAATCTTGCAAGGGTTGGTGGAGGTCAGTGCATTTAAATATACCATTAATATTTAATTTAAATTTTAGCTTGAATTTCCTGGTCTAGCCTGCTATTCTTATGGTTTTGGTATTACATTCAGGGCCATATGTGAATTTATTTTTCTATTTTATTTTATTTTTTGCTGAATTTAAACAGGCCTATCAACAAAACCTAGATAATTATTTTATATATATTATTTATATTATAATTATTTTTATATCCAGTATATATATATATATATATATATATATATATATATATATATATATATATATATATATATATATATATATATTGACTTATTATATACAAATTAATTTATATATTTCATCACGTTATCTTTTATTGGGGACATGAGGATGATAGACCTCGTCCCCTCATCCAGCAGACTCCAGGCAAAGGCAGGGTGTACTATGAACAGAATCTCCAAAACATTATGGGGCTGAAGATTGAACATTTAAAATTTTTGAAATTTTATCGTATCCTTAATTTAAAACTCAGCATTGTACCCAAAAGCAATTGTAATTAAACATAGCATGACAACAACACAGCTCCAAATGTAAAAACATAATAAATATTGATATTAATATATACAAGTGAGAAAATGACAGGCTCAAAACTCGGGTAAACAGGCTAGCAATTACACCAAGATCTGTAAAACGTAGTACAGTATACGTATCATAGTTTCTACAGGTTTTAAATGAAACATCCAAACAAAACAATTTTAGTGTGTTTTTACAATTAAATATTTCTGATGTCCTAACTGCACTATATATAATTAGACTATACTATTACACAATACACTCTATATATATATATATATATATATATATATATATATATATATATATATATATATATATATATGTGTATATATATATATATATATGTGTATATATATATATATACATATATGTATATATATACACACACACACAGACACACACACACACACACGCACACATATATATATATATATATACACATACATATAAACAGTGGTACCTCGACTTATGAGTGTCTTTAATAACGAATTTTCCATGACATGAGCTTCGATCCCACCAAAAATCTGCTCTAACCAACAAGCAAATTTTTGACTTACAAGCTCTTCTGGGGAAATGGCTTTTCCCCGTGTATTTCTCCGTGTTCCAAAGAATGCCTTGTGCAGTGCTTCTGAATTATTTTCTGTGATGACCCCTATAGGAAGAAAAAAAAACATTTTATGCGGGCCCCCCCCCCCCCCCCCAGCACCCCTCTTGTGACTATAAATAGTGTTTACTACACCATAGGGAACACAGTGAGAGTGCCACTGCCACACTTCAGGCTGGTCCAGTATGTTAAAAAAGCATGTTCACCAGAGTCATACCTGCCAATGAGCCTCATTAAAACAATAAATTAAATTAATAAAAAATAAAAAAGATAGTTGTGTAAGTGCTATTCTTAAGTTCAGCTGCACTTACTGTATTGTTTATTGACTTCTTGTTTATTCTTGTTTTATTATTATTTATTGTTCATTACAGTATTATTAATGTTATTGTACATGTGTTATTATTGTGAGTTGTTTATTGTTACATGTTTATCTTAAATATATTATGTAAAAAAATACATGTTTGTGTCAGGTTATATGAGTTTGGGAGGGGATTGGAACGGATTAATTGGTTTTCTATTGTTTCCGATGGGAATTTTTGTTTTATCTCATAAACGTTTTGACTTACGAGCTTGCCCTCAGAATGGATTAATTTCGAGGTCAAATTTGCGAATCATTTGCTATGGCGACCCCTGATAAAGGGAAAAAGCCGAAAGGAAATCCCTCACAGTATACATATTATCCAGGCTATAAACATGAACAGACGGGTTAAAGGGCCCAGCAGTAGCACATTGTTGGTATTAGGGCACAAACATTTGGATCAGTACCCCAGAACCTTAACCACTGAACCACTACAGCTCTTTGTTCTGTTCAGTGGGATAATGTTCACATGTTCTGTTATCTCCTAAAAATAAAAATATGAAGCTTATTTTCACATACAGTACATGTTTGTTCAGCTATGTTTAACCTTATTCACTATAGAAATTATGGCGAGAATCAACTTGTAATCCAAGGCAGCCGGAGAGTTCTAAGTTGAATAAGATATCGGGCCATAATGACATTTAAAGTTTTGAGAACTTAACTGTTTGAAAATGAAGTTGTTTCTTTCTGGTATGGTCACACCAGTACTCACACTTCTAGTCCCAGCCTGTGCTTCAAATGTCACTTTAGCACAGGCGTCACTTGACCCGTGTGCTCCTCTGGGTTCCAGAAATGCCTTAAGGCAGCAGTTGGCCAACCTCTAGTCTCCAATTCTAATCATTCCCAACTGACCATCTAATCAGTGACTTAAGAAGTTATTGATCCACGAAAAGACATGTGTTAGATTTTGGTAACGGTATGTAAAGTCCGTGGGCTTTTTTACACCCAAGCCATAGTGGCTCATCAGGCCGGTGCTTATCCCCGGTTTCTGTAGCATGAAGCATCTAGAAGCTCAACTCCTCCTGGATGGAATGCTAGTCTATCGCAGGTTACCCTCCCAGTATATTTTTACTGGTACCCATTTATACTGCTGGGTGAACAGAGGCACACTTGTGACTGAGACCTTTCCCAGGGGTCTAAGCACAGTCGGGGTTTCAGTGGGATTTGAACTCACGACCTCCTGATCATGAGCACAGCACCCTAACCACTACACCACCGGCCCCATGTTAGATTTTGATTGGAGATAAAACCTGCAGGAAGGTCAATCTGTAGGAACAGAGATGGTGATCATCACCACCATACAGTGTTGCCTTAATAGTTATCACTAGTATATTTGTCTATGTCAATAAACCTTGATGGATAAGGAGTAGTAAGCCACGGTCAGTCCCGAAGGACTATGCCTGCACTCTGGCTGGTGATACTCTCCAGTGCGCAGAGCCAGGATATGGAGTAATGGAGGACAGGCTGTTACCCAAGCAGCAAGTCCCCCCTTTCGGCGCTACCGGAAGGATCCAATGGAAGTGTCGATACGACCGGGTTCCAGTGCCGCTGCAGAAGTTGCCAGAATGTCACTGTGAACGAACTGCCTCAGGGGACTCCAACTCCCGATTAGAAACACGCCAACGTCTTTGCAGCCTACTCTTGCCGAAAGTCAGCAATGGTTCTTTTACATGCCTCGCACCATAGACAGTGAGAGACATGGCCGGCCTTTGATAACCCAGTTAGCTGCACTGGCGGGGGGGTGGGGGTGGGGGGGCAGTGGCAACCTTGTGGAGACTCGAACCCCCAACCTTAGGATCAGCGATCCTGCGCCCTATACCACTAGACCACCACAGCCCACATAAGGCATACGGATAAGGAGTAAATGTGAAGGAATGGCAGTAGGCGAATCAAATATTCCCAGTGTTTGATGGCTACGGTAGTATTCACATGGTATTCGCCTGCAATAGTGATTGAGCTGAAAGCTCAATCTGCACTGTTCACTGTAATTTGACTGTCCTAGTCATTAACAAAATGAACATAAGGAAACCTCTGAGAAAACTTTTGAAGCGATGACACAGTGAATGTTTTTCAATCCACTGACTATACTGTATTTTGGTCTCAAGGGTATCATTCCTAATTTGTTACCCTACTGGCCAAAGGTTTTAGCACACCCCCAGGGATTTCAATTTTATTCTTTCATTTTCTGAATCGCTTAATCCTAATTAGGGTCACGGGGAGGTTGGCTCCCATCTCAGCCGACTCCAGGCAAGGGCAGAGTACACCCTGGACAGCTCGCCAGGCCATCGCAGGGCAGAAACACGCTGATGGCTATGCAGCTACTCTTGACGAAAGTCAGCAATGGTTCTTTTACAGCCTCACACCATAGACAGTGAGAGAGTCAGGCCGACCTTTGATAACCCAGGTAGCCTGTACTGGGGGGACAGTGACAACCTTGTTGAGAGTGGGGCACTGCTCCTCCTCATAAACTTGTATAAAACAGTAAAACTCTCAGGTGATCACAGCTATAAGGAAGAGGAACCTCTGGGGCTGAAATGCAAAGTGCTTTATGTAAATTATGAATTGTTTTATTTGTACCATGCATGGTGGTGGGTAGGTCTGAACTACCCCAGATACATTTCTTATAACCCACACAGCTGAAGAGACATTCAGTGTATTGAAATATAATAAATTGGATTCAATTCTCAATTTCTGTCAGAATAACGAAAACTACTCTTATTATGTCTCAGGGAGTCACCTATCCAGCTTGTCATGGCATGTGGAGCAAATGGGCTCCTCCACTAGAGCGAAGTCGCCTGGCGACCACATCTTTCTGTGGTACGTACACCTACATAAATAATCATATATCATTGAAAGAAAGGTATTACAAACAGTATCAATTTGAGATGTGTATCTGTGAACTTACTAAGCACACTCTTCTTCTTCTTTTCCTTTCGGCTGTTCACTTCAGGGGTTGCCACAGCAAACCATCCACCTCCATCTCGCCCTGTCCTCTGCATCTTCTTCTCTTACTCCAATGATCTTCATGTCTTCCTTCACCACATCCATAAATCTCTTCTTTGGTCTTCCTCTAGGCCTTCTGCCTGGTAGTTCAAACCTCAGCATCCTACTGCCAATATACTCACTGTCCCTCCTCTGTACATGTCCAAACCATCTCAATCTAGCCTCTCTGACTTTGTCTCCAGCACACTCCTAGAATATATATACAGGAATCCCTCGCTACTTTAATTCATGCGGATTCAGTGCATCACAAAAAATATTTATCGAACCAAAAAAGAAGGAAATTAAGGAAGAATAGGGGAAAAGGTTACGAAAATGCCGAAAAACAAGGCCAATTATGCTAAAAAAAACCAAAACCCCCATCAAAATTACTTACATTTTTATGGGAGCTGCACATCTGCGTGCGCGCGCCTGTATGTGTGTATTTATATTTTATTTACATCTTATGCATTATGTTTTAATGTTTAATTGTTATAATAAGCATTTATAGCACTGAATATGTATTTATTGATATTATTTACACATATCAATGTATGTATGTGTCAGTCGGGGGGGCTGATCCTACTTTGCGGAATTCGGTGGTTGCGGGATGATCTCAATTAACCACGGAAAGTGAGGGATTCCTGTATAACGATATAACTATATACATAGACGCTCCCCGACTTACGTTTTTAATTGGTTCCGGATGGCCGAACATAAATTGAAAGTGAACATAAGTTGTTACAGTGACGTATGACGTATGATGTGTGACATATGACGCTCATACTGTACTATACCATTACCGTATCTCATAAAACACCCATAAATCAATTATTATAAACATAACATTGTAAAATAATATCAAATATATCAAATAATATCAACATTAATTTTAAATAAATTAAATTCAAGCAAAATAATTTCAAATTGATAAATTTTAATCAAATTCACTCATCAAATATCAAATACAGTATCAAATATAACCTTGAACATTGTCAATGATGCGATCTTTCTGCAATCTACTGTGTGTATATATATATATATATATATATATATATATATATATATATATATATATATATATATATATATATATATATACTGTATATATATATATATATATATATATATATATATATATATATATATATATATATATATATATATATATATAAAACTGAACTGGGAAGAAGGAGGGGCACGTTCAGTCTGTCATTTGGCCGCAGCGTCATTATGTCATTGCGTCATTACGTCAGCGTACTACGTAAGTAGTTCTAAACTCAAAATTTCACCTTCTTTTTTTGAAAAAAAAAAAACAACAACAAAAAAAAAACAACGTAAAATCGAAAAAACGTAAAACGGATGAACGTAAGTCGGGGAGGGTCTGTATATTTATATATATATATATATATATATATATATATATATATATATATATATATATATATATATATATATATATATATATATATGGGCATATGGGCAGTGGTGGTCTAGTGGTATAGAGCGCTGGATCGCTGATCCAAAGGTTGGAGATTCGAGTCCCACTCTCCACAAGGTTGTCACTGTCCCCCCCAGTGCAGCTAACTGGGTTATCAAAGGCTGGCCATGTCTCTCACTGTCTATGGTGTGAGGAATGTAAAAGAACCATTACTGATGTTCGACAAGAGTAGGCTGCAAATCCGTCAGCGTGTTTCTGCCCTGCGATGGCCTGGCGAGCTGTCTAGGGTGTACTCTGCCCTCGCCCGGAATTGGCTGGGATGGGCACCAGCCTCCCCGCGACTCTAATTAGGATTAAGCGATTACAGAAAATGAACTGATATGATTGTTTAAGAAACTGTCACTCTAGGGTGGGCCTTTACAGTCACTCCCGCAAATGCCTACCATAGCACTACACCATCGTCTCTCGAGACGTACGGCTGCCGACGACGACGATGACGATGATATATATATATATATATATATATATACATACAGTATATATCTATCTATCTATCTATTTATCTATCTATCGATCGATCTATCTATCTATATATATATATATATATATATATATATATATATATATATATATATATATATATATATATATATTTAATATACTAAATATATACATAATACAGTGATCCCTTGCTACTTTGTGCTCCAGTTTCTGCGGCTTCAGTGCATCACGGGTTTTTCAAAAATATTCATAAAAAAATGCCATAAAAAACAAGGCCAATTATGCAAAAAACAAACAAACAAACAAAAACAATAAACAACCCAAACCCCTAAGCAAAACTACTTACATTTTTATGTGAGGTGCGCATCTAAGTGTGTATTTATACAGATAAATGAATGTGTATGCGTATTTCTATTTTATTTACATCTTATGCATCGTGTTTTAATGTTTAATTGTTATTATAAGCATTTATAGCGCTGAATATGTATTTATTGACATTATATACACATATACATGTATGTATACGTCAATCAGGGGGATCGAGCCTACTTCGTGAAAATCGGCGGGGGGGGGGGGGGGTCTCGGCCCCCAGTAACCGCGGAAAGTGAGGGATCCCTAATAATATACATAATATATGATTATAATGACATAAACTTTATTTTTATTTAAAAAATTTTTTTCATGTATTTTTTGAAAACCAACGTATAACCGACAACAACTTAATTCAAAAGAACTTAAGTCGAGGTATACCTGTATATATATATATATATATATATATATATATATATATATATATATATAATATATCATATATTTTTCACGTGTTCCCATTTCCATTTTAAAATCCCAAAATAAGTTAAAACCAAGAGTGGTGGGTACTCAAAGAGCCATTAAGAAGCTTAAGCACAGTGTCAGTGTCTAGTATTAAAATGAGATGAGCACGAGAGTTTTATTTTGCAGATGTTGGTCCAGTGATAACAGCCCCACCACACCCTCAAATCCATTGAGATATTCTTTATTTTCAATAAAATTGTGCCATGACAGCCCATTATTCATAATACTCTTGACATTGCTTCTGAATGGAGGTGCTAGGTTGTTTCTGAATGTGCTATCTTTGATACGCATGAAGATGCGCATTCCTCTTGACCAAAAGCATGCTGGGAAATGATGTTCTACTCCAATAAAAGTGTATGTGAGTTGTATCTCCTCGGTAGCTTCAGACTGAGGGCTGCAATATTACAAAAATAAAATACAGTATGTATGACTGCAATAGCAGACCTGTGGCTAAGTCTACAATCATTTGGGCCTTGAATATATTGCTTGGGAGTCTTGCTGTGATTTTTGTTCAAGAGTCCTGGTTTTTGTTCTTGGTGACATGCTAACTGCTCTCGTGTGGGTTCTGTCTGACAGGCTCATATGCAGGCGCTGTGATTGCTATGCCTCTGGCAGGAGTGTTAGTGCAGTTTGTAGGCTGGCCTTCAGTTTTCTACATCTATGGTGAGATCACTTTTCAAGCTCATAATTATGTCATGAAGTTTAATCATCTTTTTAACATAGGAAATGATTCCTCATTCATTCATTTACTGAACTGCTCAATCCTACTACAGTCGCAGGAGCGCTGGAGCCTATCTCACCTGATTTGGGTAAAGGTGGGGTACACCCTGAACAGGCCATCAGCCCATCACGAGGCCAACACACACAACAATTCATACTCACAGTCAGATTTACACCTGTGGGCAATCTGGAACAGCCAATTGTCCTTATGTCCATGTCCTTGGACCATGGAAGGAAACCGGAGTAACCAGAGGAAACCCATGCAGACAGGGATGGAACATGCAAACTCCAAATAAAAACACCATAGCTGAGCTTGGGACTTAAAATCAGGACCTTTTTGCTCTAAAAGAACTTAATTGACCAATACAGTAGGCTCCCGTTTTTCATGATGGTTGGGTTCCAGCCCTTCCAGCAGATCATGAAAATCCGCGAGTTATTGACGCGGTTTTAAAACCCTATGTATGATATTTCATGTGCTAAAATGTGTTTCTTAAACTCATTCTACAGACAGTGATGATTTCCTTTTGGCTTTTTCCCTTTATCAGGGGGTCGCCACAGCGAATGATTCGCACGTTTGATTTGGCATAGGTTTTTACGTCGGATCCCCTTCCTGACACAAACCTTTACCAAGGGGCAGAAACACGCTGACGGCTTTGCAGCTCCTCTTTACGAAAGTCAGCAATGGTTCTTTTACATGAACCTCTCACCATAAACAGAGAGAGACATGGCCCGCCTTTGATAACCCAGTTGGCTGAACTGGGAGGGGACAGTGACAACCTTGTGGAGAGTGGGACTCGAACCCCTAACTTTTTAGGATCAGCGATCCAGCGCCCTATACCAGTAGACCCCGTTCATTCTACAGACAGTTGTACTCATTAATACAGTAATAATGTCGTGAAATGTAGTAACGATGAAGTAAAAACTTTTTAATTTTGCACTGTGATAATATTTATGAATAAATAAAGCGCTTAGGCTCCTTTCCAGAAGCTAGAGAAGATGCAGGGCGTTTGAGTGGCATCATCGGGCTTAAATAATCATTAAAAACACACTAAAAGAACATGAATTCACAATTCAAGCAATCATGTTGCTGACATATGCGTGAAGGAGAAAAAAAAGACGTGTACACATCATCTGCAACCAATCAGCAGGAGGGAGAAATAAAAGCTCTCAGCGATTGGCTAAATTTGAATCACGTGCCAGTTACTTCCGGGTTTGTCGCCAATCCGCGAGTATATGGGGGCACGAGCGCTGAACCGCGAATGATCATGGGCCTATTGTATAATGTAGATCACAGGGGTCATAGAATGGTTAAGAAGGAGCAATAAAAACTGACATGCATTGTAGTCAACGTTTCCTGATGCTGATGATCATTGCCTTTGAATTCATTGTGAGAATATGATTCCTTATGAATCTGAACCTCCGTTTTAATTTATTCACCCTTGAGAAGATGAACCACACTTGTAATTTATTCATTATAACAGATACAAATAACAAAAATTATATTTTGTTTATATGATGACACCAGTGTTGTGTATAATAATAGATAATTATTGATTGTTTGTGTCCCCAGTGCAGCTAACTGGGTTACCAAGGGCCGGCCATGTCTCTCACTGTCTATGGTGAACCATTTCTGACCGGAAAGAACCATTTCTGGCTTTTGACAAGAGAAAGCAACACAGCCGTCAGTGTGTTTTTACCCTGCGATGGCCTTGCGAGCCGTCCAGGGTGTACTCTGCCCTTGCGCAGCGTTGGCTGAGATGGGCGCCAACCTCCCCGCGACCCTAATTAGGATCAAGCGGTTGAGAAAATGAATGGATTGATGAATGATTGTTCATGGTAACAAACACTAATAGTAATATTAAACAATAATGAAAGTGTTTGTCCGAATGTCCTGTTGTTCAGATCGCTAATAAGCATTCAGGGTTGTCTTCATCTTATTTTGTGCTGCATTGCATTGCATTCATGTTGGGGTGAAAGATGCATCATTCAAAACACCCCCACACCCACCATTGTCACCATCTTTTGTTCCATGTCCTATAAAGCAGGGGTCCCCAACCCCCAGTCTGTGGACCAGTACCGGTCCGTGGCTCATTTGACACCGGTCCGCAAATAAAAATCTTTCATGGTACAAATTATATATATATTTTTATTCGAGCTTCCGGATCTTATTTTGAGAAACGACTGTTTCCAACCACATATTTTTGTGAGGCGGGGTTTTTTGCGGCGACAGCCACCAAAACAAGACTACGAAGTAGACTCTAGCCGGTCCGCGGAAACATATTCATACACAAAACTGGTCCCTGGTGCAAAAAAGGGCGGAGACGTCTGCTATAAAGGGCACACTCACTAAATAGAGCTACTGTATTTCTTATTTATTATCATTTTATTAGGCATTGTGTGAGGTTGTGTGGAGTTTGTAAGTTCTCCCCATGCTTGTGTGTTTCCTCCCAGTGCTCTAGTTTCCTCCCACAGTCCAAAGACCTGCACTGTAGGCTAATTGGTTTTTCTAAATTGCCCCTTGTTGTGAGTGTAAATGGTTGTATGTGTTGGCCTTGTGGTGAGCTGCTCAGGGTGTACCCGCCTTGGCCCAGAATTGGCTGTGATAGGCTCAAGGCTCCCTGCAACCCTTGCAGGATTAAGTGGGTCGCTGATTGAATGAATTACGGAACAATTTACGTGAAAATAAACTAAACTAAGTCTATGGCTCCTACATGTCATTCATGCTTAGATTATTGCAGCCTGGAGTAAACTGCATAAAAATTGGAAGGTAATATGACATCTTGACAAAAAATTTATCCTAAGGTTGGGGGTTTGAGTCCCCACAAGGTTGTCACTGTGCCCCCCCAGTGCAGCTAACTGGGTTATCAAAGGCAGGCCATGTCTCTCACTGTCTATGGTGTGAAGCATGTAAAAGAACCGTTGCTGACTTTCGTAAAGAGTAGGCTGCAAAGCCGTCAGCGTGTTTCTACGACCTGGACAGGGATGGGCTCCGCCAGGCCAAATCAGCCCAAGTCTCGCCATGAAGGCGCCCCAACGACATCCTCGGATGTTAAGGGATAAGTGAAGTGAAGTGAATATATGCATGTACATATCTCGTATCATTAATTGCCTATTTTGGACATTTAAATGAGCAAGTGAGTCGGTGCCTGTTCATACATGAAAAATAATATATACACCGAGTGTAGTCGCTAATAGTACAGTTAAAAAATTTTTTGCATTTTATTTCAAATTATTAATGGATTTCTGACCCAGGTTATTCAATGTAAATAAACATAACCTATGTTTTTGAATATTTGTACTCTTTAGGTGTTTTTGGAATCATTTGGTATATTTTCTGGCTATTACTTGCCTATGAAAGCCCAGCTGTGCACCCGACTATCAGTGAAGAAGAGAGAATATACATTGAGACCACAATTGGTGAAGGGGTCAACCTCATGAGTGCTACTGAGGTACAGATTCAGAAACCAAATGCCAAAGCAAACTCATTCACAGATGCTTTAAAAACATGGCTTCCATGATTGCGTTCCCTTCAGAAATTTAAGACTCCGTGGAGAAAGTTCTTCACCTCTATGCCAGTTTACGCCATTATTGTGGCCAACTTTTGCCGCAGTTGGACCTTCTATCTCCTGCTTATAAGCCAGCCAGCTTACTTTGAGGAGGTTTTTGGTTTTCCCATCAGCAAGGTCAGCACTGTTTTTATTCCCTTAATTTCAACTAATTTCAGCATCATTACAATGCATTCATGTGTCAAATGTGAATATAATTCTAATTATCTTTTGAATATTACCCTATTTTCTCCCAATATTGTAATTTCCCAATTTCTAGCCATTGGCTACCATTTTTCTTTCACACAATACTGTTAGGTTTACAAAAAGGGCAAACTATATTTGTGTAATCTCTTAGGTGGGCATTTTATCAGCAGTGCCCCATATGGTGATGACCATCATTGTGCCGATTGGAGGACAGCTTGCAGACTTCTTGAGAAGTCAAAAAATCCTGTCCACCACAAACGTGCGCAAGATCATGAACTGTGGAGGTAAGCACTAATTTATACACATGGCACTGGTTATGGTGAGCATTCTGACCTCACAGCAAGAAGGTCCTGAATTCGAACTTCATGGTATTGGTTATGGTGAGCATTCTGACCTCACAGCAAGAAGGTCCTGAATTCGAACCTCATGGTATTGGTTATGGTTAGCATTCTGACCTCACAGCAAGAAGGTCCTGAATTCGAACCTCATGGTCGGCGAGGGCGTTATCATGGGTTTACACTGGTGACACGATATTTGTGATCTCCACGATTCGAAAAAGCATGGGTGTGCCATGATTTATGAGCATGCTTGGAGCACGATTGGTGTAAAAAAGGAGGTGGGGTGCACCCAAAAGATGAAACTTGAAGGAATCGAGTTTCCAAGTTCATTAAGATCCCCAACGATGGCGCATCAAGATCTGCTGACAGTCACAAATTTTTCTATGATCAGCACCATAATCAGAAATCTGCCAAGTTCCCTCAGTCGATCCTATGACACCCCAAACACTCCTAAATCCCTCAAAACATACAAATCATAGACACGGTGGCCCCAAAATAAACCTAGGGTTACTTTGAATTATTTTGTGTGTGTGCATTTCTGTCCATGCTTGTGTGGGTTTCCTCAGGGTGCACAGGTTTCTTCCCACAGTCAAAAGACATGTACATCAGGTCACATGGCTATTCTTAATTGCCTGTAGATGTGAATGAGACCTCATGTTGCAGCCCATGAGCTGCCCTCATTGTAGAGAAAATTATAAATAAATAGTGTGAAAGTGACATGTTGAATAATTATACATGTGATGATACACTTCCTTCCTGAACATGTGACTGTCAGGATTTGGAATGGAAGCCACTTTGTTGCTGGTGGTGGGATTTTCACATACCCGTGGAGTAGCTATCTCGTTTCTTGTTCTGGCAGTGGGATTCAGCGGCTTTGCAATATCAGGTAAGAACATGAAAAATATGCATTATATATTAATATCTACCATAACCATATAAATAAAATAGTGTTTTGTATCCCAGGTTTCAATGTGAATCACCTTGACATTGCTCCCCGTTATGCCAGTATACTGATGGGCATCTCTAATGGCGTAGGTACACTGTCTGGTATGGTGTGCCCTCTCATCGTTGGAGCACTGACCAAACACAAAGTGGGTGCTGTTCTAATTGTTTGTATGTGAATGTGCATACAGTGGTTTACAGGAAAGCACAGGTTTCAAGGTATAAATGTTTTAATGGTAGACAGCAGCCATTAAATAATTAGGTGAAGTGAAGTTCTTTGAACCCTTTGGCATCAGACTACAGTCGGCCCCTACTTATGAAATTAATCCGTTGCAGAGCCTTTTGCGCAGCGCAGGAGTTTCATAAGTAGGGGGCGCATTTTACTTGTTAAAAGCCTGATTCGTTCCAAGGCTCCCAAGACTACCCCATAAACCCTTTAATAATGATAAAAGTACACCAATTTAAACATTTTATTAACATATTAAACCATTTTATTAACATATTTATTAATTAAACCATTATTAAACATTTTTTATTAACACACACACCTGTCTCTCTCTCTCTCTCTCTCTCTCTCTCTCTTTCTCTCTCTCTCTCACACACACACACACAAAATAGAGTACACATTAAATGTGTATTTTATACACATTAAATGTTTATTGTGGCACTGCGGCCACGCCCACAAGCAGGACGCCTTTAAGACGTGGAATTCAAAGCGCATTCCCTGCTTGACAGATCGGAGGTCCAAACTCAACTTTACCTTGATTCCTTATGCGCCACATTTGAATTAAACAACTTAAAACACTAAACTAAAAACTAAAGAGTTAAGCTTCCTTCTGTCTCTATCTCTCTCTCTCTCTCTCACACACACACACACACACACACACACACACACACACACACACACACACACACACACACACACACACACACTCTCTCTCTCTCTCTCTCTCTCTCTCACACATACACACACACACACACGCAACAGTTGACGGAACAATTCTATTTAAATGTTTAAATGGACGGGATGTTGTATTTAAAGCGGAATTACAGTACCTGTTTGAAAGATCAGAGGTCCTCATTCAATATTAACTTGCTTCCTTGCGAGATCGGAGGTCTTCTCCAACAGAGTACTCTGTTTTAATATCGTGCCGAAATAATCTCCTCTGTCAATGTATTTCCGCTTTAAGGTTTCCTTCTGGTTCAATATCGTCCTGATTGTAGAGGGGTTTCGGCGATAATGAAATACAACGCTGCATGATCAATCTCAAAACAAGCCAACATTTAAGTCTCCTTCACGCGGGTGACAAACAGGGAGTATGGGTACAGGAAGTTCAGCTGCGTCATCCCTCCTAGCCAATGGGAGGCCAGCGGGTCGGGATGTTGGGAGACAGCCAATGAGAGAGCAACTCGCGCATCGTGAGAAATTTTGATTGGCGCATTTGAATTTTGAATGGCACATTTCGTAAGAGGAGGTTGTTTTCGTATCCCGGGGACGAAAACTTAGGAAAATGTTTTTCGTATCCCGGAATGTTTGTACCCAGGGGGTTTCGTAAGTAGGGGGCCGACTGTACATTGATTATCAGTAATGACTGACATCATGTGTGATGGCATGCATTTCCTTTTTCTTAAACAGACCCGTCGTGAATGGCAGAACGTGTTCGTGATTGCCGCCATGGTCCATTATTGTGGAGTGATCTTTTATGCCATCTTTGCATCGGGTGAAAAGCAAGACTGGGCTGACCCTGAGAACACCAGTGACGAAAAGTGTGGCATCATCGGAGAGGACGAGCTTGCTCAGGAGACGGAGGCCAGCTTTGACAGCTCCCTCAACACAAACAAGATGAGGTCTTATGGCGCCACTACAGAGAACTCAGCTGGCCAGAGAAAGGCCTGGAAAAATAACAGAAGTGTGACCACACAGGACGAAGATGAAAAAGGATCATCACATTATGAGAACGGGGACTATCAAGAAAATAATCAATGACATTTCGGGTTCATAATGAACCCAGGACTCCTCCCACCTTATCGGTGTTTTTTTGAGGTGATGATATTAAATATATTAACATCTTTGCTGTACCTCCACTGGATCCATGCAACATTATCCATGTGGCTGTGCAACACGATAACAGCTTTTTTGCAATTCATTTTATTTCCTTTCTGAAACTGTATTAATTCATCAATGAGGTCTCAGTACAAAGTATATATTTCCTATCAGAAATAGAATACCTTTTTAATTTTTATTAAAATTTACACTTTAGTGTCTCGGAAATGAAAGGATGTTGAACCCTTTTACCGCCCAAACCAAGGCGATGCTGTATAAGTCTGGAGGCTGTGCTGACATTCCATGATTTGAAGCCTACTGTTTTTATTTATTTATTCTTCTTTGATAATCTGATATACTGTATATCAGTTACCGTTATTCCTTTTTCGAGTCATTCATTGGACTTAACCTGCTTAAATTTCAATCAAAGTGCAAAAATAGGGGTTCTGAATCTTTGGACCGGTTAGTGTACACACCCTTTCCTTTGGTTTTTAAGGCCTGTTGTTGTAACCTATGCAATAAAAGGGAAATGTAAAATCTGTGTGAATATTTATACGAAATTCTAACCCAGATGATTAGCTTTCCTTCTTCACATTGCTCATGCGCATTGCTAATGTAGTGGCAACCTGCAGCTTTGATTCCAATCCTGGAACATCAACCAAACCGCCTGCATAATTTTAATGTCATGAATCTTCTCAAGGTTTAATGTTGACTTTGACTTAAATTTGCACAAGGGACATTGAAATAATATAAATATGGCATTTAAGTTATTTATTTATTTTTTTAAATTACACAACTGTACGGATTTAACACCCGAGCTCAAAATGTAATAATTAATGTTCAGAACCAGCAATGTGCCTCTTTTATAAGCACAGCGTAGCTTTATTGTTCGTGTACATGTATCAATAAAATGGATGTTAAAATATGAAGATATTGCAAATATTCCCCTCTGTAACAATTTAATTTAAGGAAAAAAATAAAGTAAATGTTTCACTTTACATTATCTACATATTTTCTTTGATGTCTTTAATGATGATTTTCAGAGTAGGTTGTATTAATGATATTTGTTGTGTGCGTCCATACTGTATTTAAAGACGCACACTGACTTCAATAAATAAATAAATAATACAATCTTATCTCTCGGTAATAAACTGGAATCACCCACATAGTATTTATGAAATCATTTGCTAACACCAATACTTGAGTGTTAATGACCCCTACGCGGGATACGGCGATAGTAGTAAGCATTACTTGTTTATATTTCATTTGAAGCTGGATGCTTTGTTCTGTCTCTTAAGGCGGCACGGTGGTGCAGAGGTTAACCCATCCACCTCACATCAAGAAGTCCCGGCTTGAGTTCCAGACCCAGGTCTTTCTGTGTGATGTTTGCGTGTTCTCCCTGTGCTTGTGTGGGTCTCCTTTGCGAACTCCAGTTTCCTCCCACAGATTCCTCCGAAAACGTGCACAGTAAGCTAATTGGCTATTCTAAATGACCCACAGTTGTGAATGGCGGCATGTGTGTTGGAGCTGTTCAAGGTGTAAACCACCTCTATCCAGCGTCAGCTAAGATGGGCGCCAAGCTCCCCGCAACCCTAAATAGTATGAAGCAGCTTTGAAAATTAACGGATGAATGTTTCTTGACACCTGATCTCAGAGTTTCCTACCTTCTGATGCTCGGTATAGCACAGTGCTTCTCAATTATTTTCTGTGGTGCCCCCTGTAGGAAGAAAAAAAAATTCACGCCCCCACATCGCCCCGCGAGCGACTATAAATTGTATAGTTGGTCTATAAAATTGTTATTAGTACACCTCTGCATAACATTATATCTTTATTAACATTAAAAACAAAAAAAGAAAGAAATATAGTTCAACTTACAATAAAGAAAAACTTCATTAACATTGTTTTTTTTAATCTGCACTTGAAAAGATTTAAAGTGCACCAATTAAAAAATGCATCCTTATTTAAACTCATTCAATTTTACTTATTTCTTAATATCTCCGTCTCTCTCTCCAGCGTTCTCGTCGTTCCTGTTAGAAAGTTTTCCGTGTTGTTTCTTGAGGGGGTTGTTTACTGCAACTTCATATCGTTTGCTCATGCGAAAAACTGCTACACCATAGCGTGACAATGAGAGCACCACCGCCAGCTAGTGGAGTGGAGGTGCAATTACACACAATTCTCGTACACTATTCCAGAAAAGCATGTTCCTCAGGGTCATACGCGCTCCCCTGGCATCACACTTGCGCCCCTCCTGGCACGACTATTTGAGAAGCACCGGTATAGCACTATGTATACGCGATGTCATTTCTCCAAGTCACAATTCGTGTTAAATGTCATCATTGTAAACAGACAGAGAACTCAAACAAGTTGTAATACACGTGAATAAGAGGTACAGAGCTGAGGTGGTTTTTCCCGGAAAGCCTTTGAATTCAACCAAAATGAACCGATAATGAAAGATAAAATAAGTAACTCAATAACGCTGATCATAGTGAATGTTCTGCCCTTGTACTGCCCGGAACTGTCGCCTTTCCCGGGTAATTACAGTGTTTTCATCACATTGTTTAGACACTGATTTTTTATTTTATTTTTTTTTTCTTTTGTGGTGCTTCTATTACACTACTAATGAGCCGAGTGAGCAAACAGTGATAGTAAGTAACTAGAGCCTCTATCTTGTCAGCTGTTCATGTTATCATTACTGTTCTGGTCGTCTGTGCTTGTTTATCCTGAATTGATTAAATTGGCTCATCCAGTCGTTATTAATTGCTAAGGAAACTGCTGGTTTGTGTCATGTAGAAGTAAACATCCTTTTCTTTATCACTTTTTAACTTAACTGAACATTTTATTCCAACAATAGCATTTCATCCTATATTCCGTCTGAGTCTATGTGTTCAACACTCACAAATACTGCAGCCATTCTTTCATTCAATAATCTTAAATTATTTGCATTTTATGTAAAGTACGTCTTACGGTTAAAAAAATAAATACAAACCTTCGAGTAAACACTCTGTTACCATAATCGGTGGCACCACACCATGATCATGAGCCTGCTTTTAGATAAACCTTGTAAAAGTTCAAGGTCATGGGTCATATTATAGTCTGACACAAACGCATTTTTGATGTTGTCGGCTCATGTTTAAGGAGCAGTTTTCCAGTTTAAAGAGCTCTTTGATTGTTTTATCTTCCATTTATCTTGAGTAACTTTATGATTTTATGATTTGGTGTCATTCTAAAGCAGTATGTTGTGCATATATTTACTGTGAAACCAATTGTCATACACTATGACCTTCAAAATATTTCACTGTTGGCAGAGAACAGTGTGTTTCCTGATTGAAAATCTTGTAAATATTTAACAAAAGATGGGTAGAATTGATCATGGAATGATTGTAGATTCAGAAACTGAACATATTATGACAATTTTGGTGTTTTTCTATCGGGTGATATGTGTTAACAATAGTGAATAGAATCCATCATGAGAGTGTACAGTCGATTATAGTATAGCCATGGATGTGTATGTGTGTGTGTGTGTGTGTGTGTGTGTGTGTGTGTGTGTGTGTGTGTGTGTGTGTGTGTGTGTGTGTGTGTGTGTGTGTGTGTGTGTGTGTGTCCTTCTCTCAAGGCCAACTACTCCCTCTTCCCCTCTTCACTCTCTGAGCGACAACTGCACAAACAGTAAAGAGCCAATGGCAAAGGTTTTGTTTATTTCAGTATAGTTTGTATATTGACTCAGAAAGGCCCGCTTTAGATGGAGCAACAGCCAGTAAATGATTAAGAGCTTATCCGCAACTGTAACAGCACTGCTCTTCATCATATTCAGGTTAATTTTACTCACAGAAGTGTGGAGTCTGATGACTCATGGTGAGCAGGATGTAACATACCACAAACGCCCATGTTGGCGCGAACGTATTTCGAGTGGAATCTGAAGGAATAATAATATCTGATTATATTATTTTTAGCTAAATATTACTTTCCAAGATTTGCATTCTTTTGAACATAGTTAATGCTTGAAAGCAGTATACAGTAACTCGGACTTCTGCTATGTCATCAACTACAAATAAATACTGTATAAATATTATCGTACCCTCTACTGTTGAGCATTTGTAAGAATTTTTACACGGCGTCAGTGAAAAAAAAAAAAGCCAGTTCTGCACGTAGGTAACACTTAACTGACCCTAGTGTATAAGTGGGTGTGTGAATGTGTGTATAAATGGTGACTTCCAAATCCGGGAAAGACAAACTAGCTCAACAAAACTTTGATTTGAACAGGCTATTGATAGTGTCATGGACTGTGTGATATTCCATTATAGAAAATGCATAGATGGAATCCATGTGTGTGTGTGTGTGTGTGTGTGTGTGTGTGTGTGTGTGTGTGTGTGTGTGTGGTCTCTGCTTGGGAGTAAGTTATGCTGGGCTGATATCTAGGGAGGTGATGGCGCTTCCATACTTGTGGGGCTATCAGCCAAGGTTTAGGGGATGATTTGAGAAGCTGGCTGAAGGAGTAGGGGAGGACTATTATCCCTAATGGAGAGAGAGTTTAATTAATAACTACTGTCCCCTTTCCCCGTGACCTGATCTGTCCAGA
Source organism: Plotosus lineatus (assembly GCA_024760905.1). Lineage (NCBI taxonomy): Eukaryota > Metazoa > Chordata > Actinopteri > Siluriformes > Plotosidae > Plotosus > Plotosus lineatus. The sequence continues at coordinate 34,873,251 of CM045739.1, forward strand.
CCAGGCTCCTAACAGAAGCAGATATTTGTCCATACTTGTTAAAGTTTCGAAGGAGCATACATTCCATGAAACAGATTGGAAGCAGATCAAGCCAAAGAATAATAAACATAGGTAAGAAAATATATTTTTTAAAATATATATATATATATATATATGTATATATACACACACACACACACACACACACACACACACAAAAAAAGAATAATAAAAAACGCAATGATTATACCGTATACTGAAACAAGCTGCATGCTGAAAGAACCGGCACTGCAGGTTTTAGTCCTGAAGGAGTAACAATGGTAGAAAATTGTGAGAAATGGAATGTGTTTGGTTCTGAGGGATGATGTGAATATGCTTCTGCAATGCTTTGGTATTTTTAAAAAAATAATATTTCAGAGGCGTTTTTTATTTATTTTTTTTAATAGTAATAAAGGAATTTAGAAGAATCTGCATTTAATTATTCTGAAAATAGCAATCCGAGCAGAGGAATTGACGTGCACATGCGCTCAGGTTTAAATTATGTTCAATTGTGTTCAGTACGAATATCTGAAGAATCAGTTTCAGTACATACATTAAACACACGATTGAACCGTAAACAGTTTACAGTTACTCGGTCCTTTGATACTATTCTAACTTGAAGTTAATTGTAATTGTATTTTATTATAAATATAAACTGATAATATTTTTTCAAAGCTTGAACAAAATGACCGAAAGAGTGAATGACCATTTTTCATCTTAAAAAGATTTACCTGCAATTATACACTCATCCTATACATATACAGTACTGTGGGATTATCATCATAGGGCCTTCAGTGTCGTTAAAATGTTGTTTTTCTCAGGTAAAAAGATTGTACGTAGTATAACCATTCGACCTGGGATCAAGTCCCGGGGTCGGTGAGGGCATTTGTGTGTGGAGTTTGCACATGTTCTTTCTGTGCGTGTGCAGGGTTGTCCCTGGGTACTCCAGTTTCCTCCTAGAATCCAAAGCAGTGCACATTAGGCCAATCGGCTGGTCCTCATTTCCACTACGCATAAGTGTGAATGTTAATGTTTTGGCCTTGCAACAGACTGGCTAGCTGTTCAGGGTGTAGTGCATCTTCACGCATGGTCGGCTGTGAAAGGCTCCAGCCTCTCCACTACATTAGCAGGATTAAACATTTCTGCAAATGAATGAATGACTGAATATATTTTTAATTATATTTCAGGACCTTTTTGAAATGAACCAATAGTTAAAAGGATCGTAAACATACATTAAATACAGTAATCCCCCGCCACTTCACGTTTCCTACTACGCGTCCCCGCAATATCACGGCTTTCCCATTGGGAAATTAAAAAAAATGAAAGATTACAGTACAGTATTCAAAATTCACATGCACTACATTCACCTACGCTACCCAACATGCTCTGTTCTCCTGCTTGACTTGAGCGTTCTCTGATTGGCTGTGAATCCAGCAAGCTGATTGGTCGAGATTATATTTCTCAGCATCCAACAGCTTCCTGTCTTTGTTTCATCGTACTTGGTCTCCTGCATTTTTGGGTCCGACCGATATGCTCCCGGCGTCACAGGAAGGTCATCGAGTGAACGTTTGCGTCTGTGGCTCGCCATTACACCATTAACAGGTCGACTGTGCGCTACATTAAGAATTAGGAAGACAAAATACGCATATCAGTCGGACCCAAAGATGCAGGAGACCAAGTACGATGAAACAAAGACTTTTACTAAGCTCAGGGGAAGCACTGGGGTGTTCACCGTAGTGGTGAGGGAAAAAACAGTGTCGAGCACGGAGTTCCTCTCACGCGCTGATGGCTGAGTGAAGTCATGAATTCAAGTGCGCTCACTGGATTTCGCCTGCGGGTAACAGCCACGCCCCTCACCTGCGCATGCAGAAAGAGAGAGGACTTAAACACCCCCAACTAGCCCAGACCATAACAGTAACAGCCCAATGAGGCCGTTGTGAAAATGGAAAATGCCTTATCGTTGTGCATTACGGCCTGCCATAAAAATAATGTGAGTTTGGGCACTAACATGATACGTACTACTGTAAAGCAAAGGCTCTGGAGGCGCTGACGAGCCCCAAGCAAGCACCAGTACCGCCAGTGATTCTCCTCCTTGACGTGGCTGTGGATTTGTTATTCATAAGGTTTGTTATACAGTATATATATATATATATATATATATATATATATATATATATATATATATATATATATATATATATATATATATATATATATATATAGGATTTTCTGAGTAGATCCTTCCGTAGGAGAGTGCTCAATACTTTTTGGTAGAGCAAATAAACAAAAATAAAAGGACAGGACAAATCAGGTGATTATAGAAGAATATTATTATTATTATTATTATTAATATTATTCTTCTATAATCACCTGAAGAGAGAGGATGGTTTCACCACCCCTCGAAACAGATCTGTAGTGATAAATGGAGTTTCAATCGAAAGTCTTTGTCCTGTCCTTTTATTTTTGTATATATATATATATATATATATATATATATATATATATATATATATATATATATATTGTCATTATAAGGTGTATAATTTATTTATATATTAATACATATTGATTGCATGAAATTAACATGCTTCGCATATCGCAGAGAGGGCTGGTCCCCATTAATCGCGACTACTGTACATCTAATATTTGGTGAAATGTGTAATAGCTGGTTTCAACTTAACTAGAAACGTTTGTTAATAATCACCAGGCTTCTGGTAGAATTCTAGGAATCCTTCACCTTCTTGATAATTTTTTTTTTTTGGCAAGTTGACACGGATCACACTTTTAAGTAAATCGACATATTTTTGAAAGTGTTGAGGTCAGGACTTTGGAAGGGTGATTCCAAAACAATGCAAGCCTGCTTTATCCACTCGACACCAGAAATTGTCTTTTTCATTTTTCGATCCACTTTATGTAATACACCAGTTCTACTGCGAGCAAAACAGCTCCAGAGCATGATGCTACCACCACCATGCTTAAGAGCTAGTACAGTGTTCTTGCGGTTGAATCCCTCACCTTTACTGGGAGAAAATGGGAATCGTTTCCTCAGACATTTTAAGTTGTTCCATCTGGAAATCTATAAGTGACATGAAAAAAAAGTACAGTGATACCTCTGCTCACGAACATAATTGGTTCCCAGAAAGTGTGTGTAAGGCGAAAAGTTCGTCTTCCGAACATTTATTTCCCATAAGAAACCATTAAAATGAGAATAATCCGTTCCCAGGTCCCCATAAAACATAATTTTCTACTAAATAAGCCTTAAAACTACACAAAAATATACCTTATTTTATGTATAATAAATGTGCTATTGTATTGTAATTAAAAAAATAAACTGTACTGTATAATAAAGTCGTTTTATTTACCTTTGTGATGGTAGTTGATGGCTTGATGGAATGGAGTGGGAGGAGGAGGGAGGGAGGGACTTACTGTTTGGAAGGAGAGTTTGGAAACGCCTACTGTTTGGAAACACCCTTAGCCACACACACACCCTTAATAGCTTCCTTGTTCTTAAGGATGGGAGCAATGGTAGACTTAGCGTACTGGTACTGGGACGCTGAGTCACACAAACGCACACCTCGTTCGTGTTTTTCAATGATCTCCGCCTGTGGTGGGGTCTTTTCCGGTCCCATAATAGCAAAAGTACACTCAATATGGTCCAAAATGTCTATCAAACACAAACCACTTCCGCACTCAAAGAAAGGGGGTGACGAACTGGGACGCCGTGAGAGTGCATCAGCTTCTCGTGGCCGCCACCGTGGCGCTGTTCGACCATGTGGTTTGGTTCGTCCGCCGAAAACTAGTTCATCAGCAGAGACTATATGCTCGCAAATTTAATGTTCTTGAGGCGAAAAGTTCGTGAGCTTAAGCGTTCGTCAGCGGAAGTTTTACTGTACTCGAAATATTGGTGTGGAAAACTATGTCAACCAAATATTTGTTCCCTTTGTGTATTAATCATTCACTAGTTGTCTACAGCAGAGGTATCCAACCTTTTTTGTACCAGGGACCAGTTTTATGTATGAAAATGTTTCCGTGGACCGGTTATCGTCTACTCCGTAGTGTTGTTTTGGTGGCTGTCACCGCAGAAAACTCCGCCTCACAAAGATATGCGGTTGGAAATGGAAGAAGGGCTTTCTGTGCTTCTGTGGCAATGTCAAAAAGTCTTTTTTTAAAATAAGATCCGGAAACTCGAATAAAAAACTATAATTTGTGCCATGAAAGATTTTGTTTGCAGACCGGTATCAAATGATCCACGGATCGGTACTGGTCCGTGGACCGGGGGTTGGGGACCCCTGGTCTACAGTACAGTGGCAATGTTCATTCATTCATTTTCTATGGTGCTTAATCCTAATTAGAGTCAAGGAGAGGTTTATCTGAACTGACTCAGGGTGGGGCAGTGGTGGCCTTGTGGGAAAGGTGCTGGATCACTCATCCTAAGGCTAGGGGTTCAAGCCCCACTCTCAATGATTTGTCACTGTCCCCCCAGTGCAGCTAACTGGGTTATCAAAGGCCGGCCATGTCTCTCACTGTCTATGGTGTGAGGTTCATGTAAAAGAACAATTGCTGACTTTTGACAAGAGTAGCTGTTTCATGTATGTCAGCATGTTTCTGCCCTGCAATGGACTGGCGAGCTGTCCAGGGTGTACTCTGCCCTTGCCCGGAGTCAACTGGGATGGGTGCCAGCCTCCCTGCGACCCTAATTAGGATTAAAGGTCTCTCATTGTCTTTGATGAGAGGCATGTAAGAGAACCATTGCTGCATAGCCGTCAGTGTGTTTATAGCCTGGAGAGCTGTCCAGGGTGTAGTCTGCCCTTGCCCAGAGTTGGGCGGGATGGGTGCCAGCCTCCCCACAACCCTAATTAGGATGAGCGGTGAAGAAATTGAATGAACTTTCCCAGATCAATGTCTGCCGACTGCTTTTTGGAAAGTGATTTGACTAATCAGACCGTGCTGTTCCTGTCTATTGTCCATGTGTAGCATCGACCAATAGATATTATTCACCCAGTCAATTTCAATTCAATATTTGAATCAATAAAACAATTAGATTAGACCATAAAAATCTAATTTTTCTTTGCATTTTGTATGTTTTAATCTAACAAATTCATTTCATCTGAATTTTCCCAGACCCATTTTCCAAACCACTTTGTCCTTTATACATGTCTTTGGATTGTGAGGGGGGGAAGGGGCAACGATGACACACCAGGCTCGAACCCTGTGCCGCACTCATGTAAAATACACAGTACTACGAAATGCTTCACCACAGACTGGGTGAACATCATTAAAAGGGTGCTATTTAAGAGGGGCAGTGGTGGCCTAGTGGTATAGGGCACTGGATCACTGATCATAAGGTTGGGGGTTCGAGTCCCACTCTCAACAAGGTTGTCACTGCCCTCCATCCTTAGTGCAGCTAACTGAGTTAACAAAGGCGGGCCATGTCTCTCACTGTCTCTGGTGTGAGGTTCATGTAAAAGAACCATTGCTGACTTTTGACAAGAGTAGCTGCATAGCCATCAGCGAGTTTCCACCCTGCGATGGCCTGGCAAGCCGTCCAGGGTGTACTCTGCCCTCACCCAGAGTCAGCAAGGATGGGTGCCATCCTCCCCGCGACCCTAATTAGGATTAAGTGGTTACAGAAAATGAAGGTGGTACTCATCATGCCTTTAGTGAACATTTGCTATGCAGCTTCTCTAATATAAATGATAAGAAGAACTATCTTTCCTCACAGACTTTTCACAACAATAAATGATCATTCATTTATTCGTTCATTTTTTAAGCTACGTAATCCTAATTAGGGTCGCGGAGATGCTGGCGCCTATCTCACCTGACTCTGGGCAAGGGCAGAGTACACTCTGAATGAACAACTTGTCAGACCATCACAGGGCCAACACACAAAAAACTATTGACGCTCACTCCTAGGGGGGATTTGGAATAGCCATATAGCCTACCGCGCATGTTTTGGGATATGATATGATGAGGCATCATATTCAGGGTGATTGTAAATTAGTTAGCAAATTTGCCTCACAGGAAGAAGGTCCTGGGTTCGAATCTTGGGCTTGGTGAGGTCGCATCCCTGTTTGCATGTTCCCTGTGCATTTGTGGGTTTCCTTCAGATACTCTGGTTCCCTTCGACAGTCCTTTAGGCTTACTGGCTTTTTCAAATTGCCCCAGATGTGAGTGAGGGTGTGAATGGTGGTTGTGTGTATGTTGCCCTGCAATGATCTGGAAAGCTGTTCGGGGTGTACCCTGCCTTTGCCCGGTGTTGGTTGAGATGGGTTTAAGCTTCCCTGTAGGTAAAGGTAAAGTCTGTTGGGCTTTTTACACCCAAGCCTAGTGGCTCATCAGGCCAGTGCTTATCCCCAGTTTCTGTCGCAACCAAGAGTTCAACTCCTCCTGGATGGGACGCTAGTCCATCACAGGTTACCTTCCCAGTATATTTTTACTGGTACCCATTTATACTGCTGGGTGAACAGAGGCACACTTGTGGTTAAGACCTTGCCCAGGGGTCTTAGCACAGTGGAGGTCTAACTGGGATTTGAACACACAACCTCCTGATCATGAGCCCATCACCCTAACCACTACACCACCGGCCCCACTACACAGCCCTGCAACCCGAGTAAAATTAATCATTCAGCAACTGCATGGGTGGGTAAGTGAGACTGGGGGAAAAAAAACCCCCAACATTTTGTAAATGATTCCACTGTGTTTTTATTTATCTTTTAAACAGTGCCCAATATTTTTGGAATAGGAGTTGTGTTTCACACTTTGAAATTACTGGTGTTAGTTATATTATTGTGTACTGACCTCACATATATTTTTTCCCTTCAGGATTAATCCCATCATTCAGGTTTTGCATTGAGTCCTCAGGCATATTTTGGCCTGAAGGCCACACAGAGGTTTCTGGATGAATGAGTGGATAGGACCTGACATCAATGTTGTGGGACCTCTGCAGATTCCACCAAGTGATGGCTTCTCCCTGTCAGAGGGATCACACTTCTTCGGTAAGAAGATCCGTATTTAGATACGCAAAAAAAAAAAAAAAAAAAAAAAAAAAAAATTTCAATAAAATGTGATAATAATAAAAAACAATAAAATTACCACGGGACACTCTCATTACAAAGAAGTGAACATAAAATAAAAATGGTTAGGATTTCCAAGTCAGGAGATATAACAGTGCTGCTGTTTCTCTAATTGAAGTCATACACGAGCATCAGTGGGTTACGTGTCTTTTTCCTTCTTTCTTTCTCTATCTTTTTATTTTTTTTTTATTATTATTATTATTTAACTTTTCCCGATGTCAGTATGCAGTGCATCTGAAAATCCTGTGTGGAAGTGACTCTGCTTTTTACAGTCCATCCACGCATAATAGATACAGAAATAAAGCCGTCAAGTTAATGAGCAACTGTGGCAACCTTTGTTCCCCCTTGGCCAAGATTTAAGTCTTCCTCGAGTGGCTGACTTTTATGAAAGGAGAGTTTATTTTCAAAGAAAAGGAACAAGAAGAAAAAGGAGTTACTTTTATGAATTGAAAAATGTTTTCTGTTGGTCATTTTTGGCCCAGAGGCAGATGATTGGTATCCACACTGGGTCTTGCTGAAATGTTCATGGGGCAGGAAAAATCTTCAGGTTGGTACATAATGTCTTGTATAGCATTTGAAGGAGCAAATGGACTTATTAATTTACTTATTGATTTATTCTTTAATGCAATATTTTAAGTGTATTGGATAAAGTATGTAGAGAATGTTCACGTCTTTACATTTTCGAGGATCCCCTATGGATAGTTTTGTTACTGAGTAACTTCTGTTGAAATCGTGCTGACAACATGTGTCCTTGACATCTGTATGCTATAATGAATGAAAAAAATCACAGATTTTACACATATTTTACATTTCATTCAATTTGATATTACATTTAGTTACATTTTGTAGCTGTATCGGTCAAATTTCAATCTAGTCCACTTATATCCCTTTATATTGTTGAAGCCAGAGGGAGGACAACACTGCATTTTTATTGGTAATTTGTATGTAACACCAAATTTTCTGTAACCGCTTAATCATAATTAGGGTCACGGGGAGGCTGGTGCCTATCTCAGCCGACTCCGGGCGAGGGCAGAGTGCACCGTGGACAACTCGCCAGGCAATCGCAAAGGGCAGAAACATGCTGATGGCTATACAGCCTACTCTTGAACAAAAGTCTCTTGCAGTGACAACCCATAGAGAGTGGGGCTTGAACCCCCAACCTTAAGATCAGTGAGCCAGCACCTTTACCACCAGGCCACCACTGCCCACATCAATCTTCAAATTCATTCATGTATGGACACAAAGTTCATACCATTTCTTTTTTTGTAAATAAATTCATTTAAATAAGTGTAAAATAAACGTACTTCAAGAGGTTACTCGATTGTACAGTGAACATGTTCACATGGAATCTCACCCCTCAGAGGAAAAAACGGGTTGGTACCGTATGTAACTGGAAGGCACACCAATGGTCCAATGGTACGCACAGAACTGTAACTGTTGATGTGTGATTCTCAATTTAAGAAGTAAGAAAAACAAGAAGTTCCACTTTAATTACAAAATTTAATGTAAGATCTTTATTGCAAGCCTTTCTATTTGACCCGTTGTTATGAATCATAAGGAACACAAAAAGTCACAAATTTCACACACATTGCAATTTTGCAACCAATTTTACAGAAAACTTTCAATATTTTTGTTTTTTGCTGAATGTATCAGAATTATATTGTCAGCCATGTTGAGTGAGGGCAGTGGTGGCCCGGTGGTAAGGTGCTGCATTACCAGTCCTAATGTTGAGGATTCAAGCCCCACTGTCACCAGGATGTCACTACTGTTCCCCCAGTGCAGGCCATGTCTCTCACTGTCATTAGTGAGAGGTGTGTTAAAAATAAATAAATAAATAACTAACCTTTGCATAGCTGTCAGTGTACTTCCAAACTGTGATGAGCTGTCCAGGGTGTACTAGAGTCGACTGAGCCTGCCTGTGACCCTAACAAGGATTAAGTGATTAAGAAGATGAATCCATGCAGTCTGTTTTGGGCAGGGATAGGTTTGTAATTCTTTCTATTTTTTTGTAAATTATTAAGTCAAAAATGTGAGTCATTAAATTTGGCCCAGTTTCAGAGAAAGAAACAAAAGTCTATTTTATATATATATATATAGCGGTTCTTTCTTTTTTTCTTTCTTTTTTTTCTTTTTTTTTTAGTAGACCGCTTAATCACATGTTACCAACACTTATCATCATCATCATCTTCCTCCACTTAATTTCCCATCCTACTCTTAATGGATATCCCCGCCGCCCAGCAAAGGAAGCTTATTTCAGCCACTTGTTTCCACAACCTTGTTCTTTCTGACACTACCCAAAGCTCGTGACCACAGATGAGGGTTGAAACATAGATTGACTGGAAAATTGATAACTTTACCTTGCAGCTCAGCTCCCTCTTCACCACCACTGACCACCACAGGCTCCGATTTACAGCAAAGGCTGCAGCGATCCACCTGTTGATTCCTGCTCCACCCTTTCCTCACTCATGAACAAGACCCCTAGATACTTGAACTCCTCCACTTGGGGTTGGACCTCATTCCAGACACGGAGGACGCATTCCACCCTTTTCTGACTGAGAGCCATGGCCTCAGACTTGGAGGTGCTGATTCTCATCCAGGCCGCATCGCAATCGGCTGCGAATCGCTCCAATGAGAGCTGGAGGTCCTATATTGATGAAGCCAAAATAACAACATCATTCACAAAAAGCAGAGACGAGATCCTATGGCCACCAAACCAGAACCCCTAAACACTGTGGCTGCACCTAGAAATTGTACCCATAAAAACTATGAACAGAATCGTCAACAAAGGACAGTCTTGTTGGAGTCCAACCCTCACCGGAAATGAATTCAACCTGTTGTTACCAATGCGGACCAAACTCTGGCTCCGATGATGCAGAGACTGAACGGCCTGCAGCAACAGGTCCAGTACACTGTACTCCCAGAGCACACCCCACAAGATAACCTGAGGCACACGGTCAAAAGCCTTCTCTAAATCCACAAAACATATGTGGACAGATTGAGCAAACTCTCATCGTCCCCTCCAGGATCCTGTAGAGCATATATAGAGTTGTTCAAGAGTGCTGCGGCCAGGACAAAGACCACATTGTTCCTCCTTAATCTGAGTTCAACCCTCGGTGGGATCCTCCTCTCCTGCACCCCTGCATAGACTTTCCCGGGTAGGCTGAGGAGTGTGATTCCACGATAATTAGAACACACCCTCCAATCCCCCCCTTTTCAAAAAGAGGGACTACCAACCCCTGCTTGCCAAGTCAGAGGTACGACCCTCGATGACTACGCGATGTTGCAGAGACGTGTCAACCATGACAGTCCTACAACATTCAGAACCCTGAGATATTCAGGACGGGTCCACCCATCACTGGGGCTGAGGTAGTCAAAAACTCTTTGGTGGTTGTGCTCCGGGAGTTGATGAGATCCGTCCTGAATATCTCAGGCCTCGGGATGTTACCCCAGGATCTTCCTCCTCCACAGGGGATGTGTTGGTGAGATAAAATACATATTACTTAGCATGTTGCTATTCAGTTCAGATGAACAAAGTTGGGGGTTAATATATTAGGAGTTGGATTAATATTTGCACCTTTTTTTATGAAGTTTTTAGAAAGTTTTTATGAAATGCACATGTGAGATGTTTTGGCGACAAAGTCAGAGAGGCTAGATTGAGATGGTTTGGACATGTACAGAGGAGGGATAGTGAGTATATTGGTCGAAGAATGCTGAGATTGGAACTACCAAGCAGAAGGCCTAGAAGAAGACCAAAGAGGAGATTCATGGATGTGGTAAAGGAGGACATGAAGGTAGTTGGTATAAGAGAAGAAGATGCAGCGGATAGGGTGAGATGGAGGCAGATGATTTGCTATGGTGACCCCTGAAGGGAGCAGCCGAAAGGAAAACAAGAAGACTTAAAGTTTTTTATGAAATCTCAAACGATTTCTGCTTCCTTTTCCCATGCTTGTACAAATGTCTGTTTTAAAACTCTTCTGAGGTGTGGTGCTAAATGTTACTACTGTTAAACAAACAGGTAACAGTACTACTGTTTGTTATGGTTTTGCTAAATACTGCTTTTAGGTAAATTAACACTACATGCCTATCTGCAGGCTGTTAACTTGAGCGTCGTAGTTTGATGACATGTCTCAACTGACAGCCTGCCACTGTCTCATCCTCTTTCAGATATTCTGGCAGAGCAGAGCAACTCACTGCTTCAGGACCAGGAGGTCTTGCCTTTCGGCAACTATCCAGGCATGCAGTACTCTACAATGGAGCATTCCATGTCCTCGCCATCATATTACTCCAATCAGCACTACTATTCCCAGTACAGCACAGAAGAGTGGTGCACCCCATCCCCTATAATGGAACTAAGGAAAGGGCCACTGGATGGGAGTTTTGAGACAGAGATCGAGGAGCCAGCCCCTGTTGTTCCGATTGTATATAAGAGACCCAGACATGCTGCCCATTCAGGCAGGTTCAAGGGAGAAGAACTCTGTGTGGTGTGTGGGGACAAAGCCTCAGGGTACCACTATAATGCTCTCACATGTGAAGGATGTAAAGGTGAAGAACACAGATCGTTATGTTGGCTTGACGTTATGGTGTGATGTATATTGCTGTATTTCATCAAGCCACTGAAGTTTGTGGCTATATGCACCTGTAAACTCGAACATTTCTATA
>CM045739.1:34890000-35222500 GCA_024760905.1 Plotosus lineatus
CTTTTAAGGTGTCCTTCTGCTTCAATATCGTCCCGATTGTAGAGGGGTTTCGGCTATACTCCTTTGCGATCTCGCTTAACCGCGTCCCACTTTTGTCTTTTTTTATTATCTCCTGCTTCACTTTGATTGATAACGGAGCCCGCTTCTTCTTTTCGGTGTCACCAGGAATCACTTTCTTGGGGTCCATGATGGATTACGAAATATAACACTGCAATGATCACTCTCAAAAAACTCACGAGCCAACAGTCCTGTTCAACTCTCCTTCACACGTGTGACAAACAGGAAGTATGGGCACAGGAATGGGTACAGTTCAGCTACCTCCTGGCCAATGGGAGGCCAGCGGGACGGGATGTTGGGAGACAGCCAATGAGATAGCAACTTGCGCATTGTTTGAATGTTTGAATGGCGCATTTGAATTTTTGAATGGCGCGTTTGGCGCTTTTCGTAGGAATAGGTTGTTTCGTATACAGAGAACAAAAATTTAGGAAAATGTTTTTCGTAACCTGGATTTTTCGTATTCAGAGGTTTTCGTAAGTAGAGGGCCGACTGTACTCCCTGACACTGTGAACCATACAGACTTCAGTGTATGCCCCATTCAATGTAGTGTAGTGAAGAGCACATTAATTAGCCAAAGAATCCTCAGAAACTTTTTGTGTATGCAAAAAAAAGTGAATGCAAGTGAAGGATCACCCATGATGCCTTGAAGCTGAGGATGGTAGTTGAGAATGTACCTGAAGTTTCAGTTTGAATGGAATGAAATGGGCTTCTCGGTGATGAAGCATAATTAGGCATGCTGCAGTGTGTGGAGCTGACAGGTAGAGTGAAGAGCAGGCTGTACTCAGCTCATGTTGCTCATAAATAGTGCACGAACGTTTATATAAATGTTGCAGGCAGCAGGCACTCAGCATTCTGCCTGTTCCCACTGCATGTCGAGTCACACAGTTGCTAATCTGGCCTGGAAAGAATCCAAAGTCTGTTTTAAAGTATTTTTTAGTCACTGAGATGGTTGTTCCCCGGAACCCATTCGTGCACCTGAAACACTAACACTAAAAACAATTGTCTCTGTATTATAATTCAGTAAGTCAACATCTGTTTCTCCAGCTGCAGAAACATCTGTAAAAGTGATTTTAAAATGCGTAATAAACATCAGAAAACTGTAAAAATATATTTTCAGCATGATGTTCACTACACTGTTTTGTAGTCTTATAAAGTAAATGCCATTGTGGCATCGTGGATAATATGTCTACTTATAGCAAGAAGACTCTGGGTTCAAGCCCATTACCAGGCGTGTCTGATCCGTGTGTTTCTATGTGGAATTTCCATGTTCTTCCCATGTTAGAGTGGGATTCTGGGTGCTTCGGCTTCCTCTCACAGTCCAAACACATTAGGCTAATTGGCTGTTCCAAATTGACGTGAGTGTGATTGGTTGTGTGTGTTGTCCTGTGATGGTCTGGCGGTCTGCTCAGGGTGTAGCACTCCTTTCCCCCAATGTTGACTGAGATAGGCTTTAGCCTCCCAATAACCTGAGTAAGAAAAAGTGGTGCAGCAAAAGAGTGATGGAGTGACTGAGTGTATCATGCCTTCATCTGGAATCAACTGAGATGAGCTCCAGCAACCCGCAACAAGCTGAATAAATTATGTCATACATTCATTTTATGAACCGCTTAACTCTAATTTCCTAATTGGGGTTGCGGGGAGGTTCTCAGCGGACTCTGGGCGAGGGCGGGGTACAACCTGGACAGCTCGCCACATCACTGATGGCCAACACTCATGTGATGATTCATACTCACACCTAGGGGTGATTTGGAACAGCCTATTAACCTACTGTGCACGTTTTTGGACTGTGGGAGGAAACTGTAGTACCCGGAAGAAACCCACGCAAGCATGGACAGAACATACAAACTCCATACAGAACCTACACACACACACACACACACACTCCTAGGTTCCTTAGGATGAAATGGCTCAGAAATTGAATGGATGAATGGATGCATTATTGGGTGACTGATTGATTGATTGATTGATTGATTGGTAGATTGATTGATTGACTGAGTGAGTGAGTGAGTGACTTAGCATCATGTAGCTATTTCAGATATGGGATGATGAAAATATTAAAATAGTTTTAGCTTCTTTATACCTGCAACACACATACTTTTTTCCCTGCCTGTACTTTTTTCCCTTCACTGGCATCACGTTAGCATAGTGATTAGCACTTCTGCCTCTCAAGAAAGCCCTGGACTTGAGTCCTGGATACGGGCGTGGGTTTCCACTGGGTATGTTGGTTTCCTTCCTCAGTCTATAAACACGCCCATTAGGCTAACTGACTGTTCCAAATTGACCATAGAAGTGTGTGTGTGTGTGTGTGTGTGTTTCCCTTTCAAAGCTCTGATGAAGTCTTCAGGGTGAGCCCTACATTTGTCCAGCTTTGGCTGGGATAGACTGTTCCAATTTCTTTGTGCATCACATTATATTTTGAGCGAGGTCCTCTCTATAGATTCTTGCTGTTGGTATTATTATTATTATGGTACCTTGACTTATGAGTGTCTTTTATAACAAATTTTCCATCATATGAGCTACGATCCCACCAAAACTCTGCCCCATCCAACGAACAAAATTTTGATTTACGAGCTCTGCTTGATAAATGGCTTTTCCGGGCTGATTAATCTCTGAGCTCCGAGAATGCCTTGTGCAGTGCTTATTAATTATTTTCTGTGATGCCCCTATAGGAAGAAAAAAAAACATTTCACACCCCCCACCCCCAGCACCCTGCTCGCGACTACTGTGTAGTGTTTACTACATTTCATATTATCTGCCACCTAGTGTAATTGCGCATCCTCTACAGTAAGTGGCAATGGCACTCTCACAGCATTCCCGACACCATACTCAGTGAGAGCGCCACTGCCACCTACTGTAAAGGATGCGCAATTACACATAATTCCTGTATAGTGTGGCAAAAAAGCATGCCATGGCATCACTACTAGTTGAGAAGCATTGGCCTTGTTGGGGCTCAACACAAGCCTTTTTTCACTGTCATTCGTAGCGTGCACATGCACAAAATTAATTCTCCTCCTCATTTTTTGTTATGCACCACCTTATGCCTGCCCACATGACATTTTTATGCCCACGTGACATCTTTGCCACAGTCGATGATTGGAAGGGTTAGTTGACTTATTGTTTTTTCTTGTTTTTTTTATTATTAATTATTTTTCATGTTAATATGCATGTATTATTATTATTATTATTATTATTATTATTATTATTATTATTATTATTATGAAATACAGTGGTACTTCTCCATACGAAATTAATTCGTTACAGAGCTTTTTTCGTAACCTGCATTTTTCGTAAGTTGAACCGCATTTTACATGTAAAACACATGATTCATTCCAAGGCTCCCAATACTACCCCATAAACCCTTTAAAAATTATAAAACCATACTTTTTAAGACCTCCTTCTGCTTCAATATCGTACCGATGGTAGACGGGTTTGGCCATATTCCTTTGTGATATCACTCGAGCCCATTACTTCTTATCACTCGCACCAGAAATCACACACGCACACGTGTGTGTGTGTGTGTGTGTGTGTGTGTGTGTGTGTGTGTGTGTGTATGCACGCGCGTGCGTGTGTGCTCATGTGTGTTGACCATGTCTTCTTAGCAGAGTTATAATCTTACAAATGTTTATGGAAGGTTAAAAGCCTGAGTCAAGAAATAAAGCATAAAACAACAGTAACTCTGTGCTTTACACGAAAAGCATCATGGTGGATTCAGCTCTATAATAGGCAATGCGAGGTTGCTGCATCATTCCTCCTAGGCAATGGGATCCCTGTCCAAGATGTCGTCAGGTGGACCTGTCCAAGATGGCGTTCAAGTGAAAGCAACATGAACGACAGCTCAGTTGTTAGCCAATGGGAGGTCAGCGGGGCGGGATGTTTGAACGTCATTGATGGGAGAGCAGCTCGTGCATTGTTTGAATATTTGAATGGTGCGTTTTAATGTTTGAATGGCACATTTGAATTTTTAAGATGGCGCTTTCGTAACGTGAACTTATTTCGTGTCCTGAGATAAAAATTTGAGGAAAATGCTTTTCGTAACCTGAATTTTTCGTTTGGTGAGACTTTCATAAGGTGAGGTACCACTGTATGTATTGTTTTTACATGCTTATCTTTAATATATTAGGTCAAATATACAGTGATACCTCAGCTCACGAACATAATTGGTTCCCAGAAAGTGTGTGTAAGGCGAAAAGTTCATCTTCCGAACATTTATTTCCCATAAGAAACCATTAAAATGAGAATAATCCGTTCCCAGGTCCCCATAAAACATAATTTTCTACTAAATAAGCCTTAAAACTACACAAAAATATACCTTATTTTATGTATAATAAATGTGCTATTGTATTGTAATTAAAAAAATAAACTATACTGTATAATAAAGTCGTTTTATTTACCTTTGTGATGGTAGTTGACGACTTGATGGAATGGAGTGGGAGGAGGAGGGAGGGAGGGACTTACTGTTTGGAAGGAGTGTTTGGAAACGCCTACTGTTTGGAAACACCCTTAGCCACACACGCACCCTTAATAGCTTCCTTGTTCTTAAGGATGGTAGCAATGGTAGACTTAGCGTACTGGTACTGGGACGCTAAGTCACACAAATGCACACCTCGTTCGTGTTTTTCAATGATCTCCGCCTGTGGTGGGTCTTTTTCGGTCCCATAATAGCAAAAGTACACTCAATATGGTCCAAAATGTCTATCAAACACAAACCACGTCCGCACTCAAAGAAAGGGGGTGACGAACTGGGACACCGTGAGCATGCGTCAGCTTCTCGTGGCCGCCACCGTGGCGCTGTTCGACTGCGTGGTTTGGTTCGTCCGCCGAAAACTAGTTCGTCAGCAGAGACTATATGCTCGCGAATTTAATGTTCTTGAGGCGAAAAGTTCGTGAGCTTAAGCGTTTGTCAGCGGAGGTTTTACTGTATGTGTTTGTGTCAGGTTATATGAGTTTTGGAGGTGGTTGTAACGAATTAATTGATTTTCTATCATTTCCTATGGGAATTTTTGTTTTATCTAACGAACATTTTGACTTATGAGCTTGCCTTCAGAACGGATTAATTTCGTAAGTCAAGGTACCACTATATTTGTTTGTACAATTTTCTTATTTTTACTTACTTCTCTGTGGGATCACTGCGTCTAGGATGAGTTTATAATGTTCAGTTTAGAGGTCTGGAGGCTCATTTAATTATTTTCTTTAATAGTTTATCACAAATCCCCCAGTGCAGCAACTGTATTATCAAGGCCAGCCATGTCGCTCACTGTCTACAGTGAAAGATGTAAAAGAACCATTGCTGACTTTTGTAAAGAGTAGGCTGCACTACTGTCAGCTTGTTTCTGATCTGTGATGGCCTGGCAGGCTGTCCAGGGTGTACTCTACCCTCACCCAAAGTCAGCTGAGATGGGTTCCAGCCTTTCCACAACCTTAATTGGGATTAAGTAGTTCAGAAAATTAATGAATGATGAATGGATGTACCAAAAAATGAGCTACTAATAGCTATGGTGACTAAAAATAATAATATTATTAGGGAGTACAAAATTGAAAAAAAAAAAAAAAAAAAAAAAAAATCAGTCTTTGTTGTCCAATTCATGATATGCATCTCCTTGACCGTATTCAAAATCCAATACAAAGTGGTGTGTTTTCAGTGAACATCTGCATAATTATTCATATGTTGTACAATCTGTTTGGATTGGTCTCTTTTAACCAGGTTTGCTAACAGAGATCCAGTGCAAGTCCAAAAGGCTCAGGAAAAACCCCAAGGCCTCATCAGAAGATAGTATAGGAGACGATACGGAGGTGGGAGACAGTGGAGATGTTAAGCATGTCACTTCCACAACGAAGACCCTAAAGGTGAGTGCACAATTCAAATATGCAAATGTAGTGAGTGGGCAGTGGTGATCTAGTGGTATAGGGCGCTGGATCGCTGATCCAAAGTTTGGGGGTTCGAGTCCCACTCTCCACAAGGTTGTCACTGTCCCCCCCCAGTGCAGCTAACTGGGTTATCAAAGGCCGGCCATGTCTCTCACTGTCTATGGTGTGAGGCATGTAAAAGAACCATTGCTGACTTTCGACAAGAGTAGGTTGCAAAGCCGTCAGCGTGTTTCCACCCTGCGATGGCCTGGCGAGCTGTCCAGGGTGTACTCTGCCCTCGCCCGAAGTTGGCTGGGATGGGCACCAGCCTCCCCGCGACCCAAATTGGGATTAAACGGGTACAGAAAGTGATGATGATGAACAAATGTAGTGAATGTAATTTTATATTTAAGGATATTTATTCCTGGAATTGATGCACGGACATGCAAATCTTGGTTTTGCTCAAATCACAAGTTATAGCTAATAAAGAAAAATAATAAAGAGATATATACTGCACACGATAATATTTTCTCAGACCTTTAGCCTCGATCACAGCATGTAATCTCCATGCCAGTGTTGCTCATTGGCCAGGTTGAGGCTCAGCAACATTAATGTGGTAACAAAACAAAGTCAGCTGATCAACTCAATGTACCGAATGACCAGGTTATAATATCATTGGACGTTTTCTGAGGGGCAGTGGTGGTCTCAGAGGGGCAGTGGTGGTCTAGTGGTATAGGGTGCTGGATCGCTTATCCAAAGGTTGGGGGTTCGATTCCCACTCTCCACAAGGTTGTCACTGTCCTCCCCAGTGCAGCTAACTGGGTTATCAAAGGCCGGCCATGTCTCTCACTGTCTATGGTGTGAGGCATGTAAAAGAACCATTGCTGACTTTCAACAAGAGTAGGCTGCAAAGCCGTCGGCATGTTTCCGCCTGGCGAGCTGTCCAGGGTGTACTCTGCCCTCGCCCGAAGTTGGCTGGGATGGGCGCCAGCCTCCTGGCGACCCTAATTAGGATGACTTTATGGCCTGGTTCAATTATTTCCTCAGTAATTTCAGTTGTCGGTGAGAAATGAGCCCAACCCAGGATGGAAATAAATATTATGTTGCTTAAGTTTGTTGAAACAATACCATGGAGACTGCCTGTCGGGATCAAAGCGAAAGACTCTTCAAGAAAACATTATTCGGGAAGTCATAATACACAGATTTAAATGCACGTGTATTTAGTCACGAACTTCCTTATAGCATTATCCGTCTTAAAAAGCATCCAAGTACAGTAATGGATTTCAACCAGGATGAGCACTGCTGATCGATATTACCTTCCATATTATAGTCTTCTCTCATTCATTTGCTGAACCGCTTAGGGTCACAGGGAGCCCGGAGCCTATCTCAGCAGAGACTGGTGAAGGTGGGGTATACCCTGGCCTGAGCACACAATCATTCACACACACATACACTCACACCTAGGGGCAATTTGAAACAGCCAATTAGCACAATCTGCATGTTTTTGGACTGTATAAGGAAACCAATGTACCCAAAGGAAAACCCAGGCAAACAGGAGAACATGCAAACTATGTGTCCCCTAGCCTGGGATTTGAACTCAGGACCTTCTTGCCTTTTTCTAACCACTATGTTTTCATGCCACCCAATATCATATTTTATAGTTAAATATATTTATTTCTTGTAGGAGAAAGTGGAACTAAGTCATGACCAGCAAGCGTTATTAAGTTATATTCTTGAGGCGTACAACAAACATCGTATACCTCCAGATATGGCCAAGAAACTGGTAAGCCTGCTTTATTGAAATTAGATATTACAGTATATTCTTAAATATATTTTAAAAGAATTGTAAAAAAAAAAAAACTTCCTTACAGAAGGCTGTAAACATACTTGAAACCAATAAACTGGATTCTTATTTTCATTTATTGACTGCATTATTTGAAGACTTTAACCTCTGCTACTGCTAAAGTGAGTGAACGACTGCCGAGCACAGCCGATGCTCAGTAAATGTTTTGCCACAGATTGAACGGTTAGGTAATCTCAGTTATCAGGACTCACCACCTTACAACATGTACAGTAGTAATTTGCTGAAGTGTTCCACTTTTTACAGCTCCAAGAGCAGTTCAGCACAGAGGAGAACTTCCTTCTTCTGACTGAGATGGCAACCAGCCACGTTCAGGTCCTGGTCGAGTTCACGAAAAACATCCCAGGTCGGAATCCTATGAAGGAAACCAACAAACACTATCAGTTAAGTGACGTGCTTATAAAAGTTCCTAGTAGTAGCTTCTTGATGATTTCTGAGCAGGTTTCCAGTCTCTGGATCATGAGGATCAGATTGCTCTGTTAAAGGGTTCAGCGGTTGAGGCCATGTTCTTGCGTTCGGCTCAGGCTTTCACCAAGAAGCTGCCACAAGGACACTCAGAGGTGCTAGAGGAGCGAATTAGAAAGAGCGGTAGGTGCATGAACATGTCCATCGTTCAAGATAAGTCTGCCAAGACTCTTAATTTTCCTCTATCGTAATCTAAAAGAACTACTACAGGGAAGTAAGTTGAAATGAATGAGTCCACTGTATGATAGAAGAGTTTGAAAATATATCGTAGATGAACGCTGAAACTAGAAACTGAACTAGAAAGTGAATCCTGTGCGAGTTGGACCAGGTAGTACTGATCAGTCATGATTTCACCTGAGTCGGTATAATAGTGTGTTGTACGTCTTTATCTTATATAAAGGTAAGGTAGGTAAAGGCTGTTGGGTTTTTACACCTGAGCCGAGTGGCTCATCAGGTCGGCGCTTATCCCCGGTTTCTGTAGCGTGAAGCGACCAGAACCTCATGAATGGGACGCTAGTCCATCGCAGGTTACCTTCCCAGTATATTTTACTGGTACCCATTTATACTGCTGGGTGAACAGAGGCACACTTGTGGTTAAGCCCAGTGAGGGTCTTAGTGGGATTTGAACTCGCAACCTCCCGATCATGAGCGCAGCAGCACCCTAATCACTACACCACCGGCCCCGCTATATAAAGGTAAACACTATGATTATTGTTTCGCTCATAAACTTCAGGTTTATACCTTATTAAAAATGTAACATGAAGTGACTTCAAAGTAAACACACAGAAATGGGACTGAAACCTAAGACCTTCTTGCTATAAGGTTCTAACCACAACAACATGCTGCTGCCCTCATGGTTTAATTCAGCTCATTTTCTGTAACCACTTAATCCTATTTAGGGTCGCGGGGAGGCTGGCGCCCATCCCAGCCCACTCTGAGTGAGGGTAGAGTACACCCTGGACACCACGCTGACGGCTATGCGGCTACTCTTGTTGAAAGTCAGCAATGGTTCTTTTACATGAACCTCACACCATAGACAGTGAGAGACATGGCCCGCCTTTCATAACCCAGTTAGCTGCACTGGAGAGGTGGGGCAGTGACAACCTGTGGTGAGTGGGGCTTGAACCCCCAACCCTAGGATCTGTGATCCAGCTCCTGTACCACTAGGCTACCTCTGCCCGGGTGCCCTTATGGTGTTCAGTGTATAATCAAGACTTCAAAGTTAAAACTGAAAAAGGAAAGACAATTAAAGGATTTGAAATTTCAGCAGAATGTATAGTACACCGCCCTGCGATGGCCTGGAAAGTTGTCCGGGATGTACTCTGCCCTCGCAGGGAGTCGAGTGGGATGGGCGCCAGCCGCCCCGCGACCCGAATTAGGATTACGCGGTTACAGAAAATGAGTGAATGTATAGTACACCATCTCTTGTGTGTGAACAGTATAATGACAAGTGGAGAGAACACACGCGCTCACTGACCTATCGTGTGGCTCCAGCTGGCACGTATAACGTCACATGTGACGCTCAAATTGTTCTTTTTGCGCTAAAACTATACAAAATTAGTCATACTATTTTAATTTAAATAACATCACTTATAACTACCGGTAATGTTGGCAGCATGGTGCCGCAGTGGTTACCACGTCTGCCTCACAGCAAGAGGGTCCAGGGTTCGAGTCCCATTTCTGTGTGTTTTTGAATAAATTTACTTAAAAGCCGTTTCCTGTTACACTTTTAATGTTATAAGTCTGCATGTTTTTTTTTTTTTTCTTTCTAAGTCTTCCTCAAGAATTTCTGTGTGAAGTTTGCATATGTTGTCTCTGTTCATGCATTGGTCTGGCAAGCTGTCTAGGGTGTACCTCACCCAGAATCGGCTTAGACGAGGCACTAGCCTCAGTGCGACCCTAAATAGGATTGAGCAGCTTAGAAAATGAACGAATGAATGTCAAAGCTCAAATTTGTTGTTGTTAATTCGGGTCGTGCTTACCCGCACGGAGTTGCAACCAATAATGAATGAATGCATCTATAACCCAGATGAGATCTGTACGATTTTAGATTTCTCACTTATAGATTATTTTTTGAACTTTCACAAAATTTGGCAAGTAGCATATTTACAAGTTCTTAATCTCTGATTCGGAAAATAGGTGAAAGTCACCCCAACTCAGTTTCATTTGCAAACACTGTTATCACAATAACTCTGTTTCACCGCTCTCCTGCAAGCACATCTGGAAAATAACAAACATGGGCTTGAGCTAATTTTAGATGAAGCATAGGCCATAACTTCGCAAATGATTTCACTGTTTTTGTTCAATGAAACATCTGTACAAATTCACTTTATTCCACAAAACATTAAAATAACTGGTGCATGTGTCTTTATAACTGTGTATCCCGAAAGCTAGATATATATATACAGTCGGCCCCCAAATTACGAAGACCCCTGTGTACGAAATCCCCGGATTACGAAAAACATTTTCCTGAGTTTCCGTTCCCGAGATACGAAACAACCCCCTCTTACGAAAAGAAATTCAAAATTCAAACGCGCCAATCAAAATTTCACACGATGTGCTAGTTGCTCTCTCATTGGCTGTCTCTCAACATCCCGCCCCGCTGGCTTCCCAGATAGAGACGGAAGGAAGCTTCACGCTTTAGTTCTTAGTTTAGTTTTTTAAGTTGTTTAATTCAGTAAATGTTTAATAAATGTGGTTGCATTTGAGCTCATCTGGAATTTCGATCCCTCAAGGAATCAAATTAAAGCTGAGTTTGTTCAAGCAGGGAATGCGCTTTGAATTCACGTGCGCACACGTGCGCGAGAGAGAGAAAGAAAGAGAGACAGAGAGAGAGAGAGAGAGAGAGAGAGAGAGAGAGAGAGCGAGAGAGAGATAGAATAACGCTTTAGGTTTTAGTTTAGTTTTTTAAGATGTTTTAATTCAGTAAATGGTCAAGCAGGGAATGCGCTTTGAATTCACGTCTTGTGGGCGTGGTCCAAACGCTAGAATGAACATGTGCATTGTAATGTGTGTGTGTGTGTGTGTGTGTGTGTGTGAGAGAGAGAGAGAGAGAGAGAGAGAGAGAGAGAGAGAGACAGGTGTGTGTGTGTGTGTGTGTGTGTGTGTGTGTGTGTGTGTGTGGGTGTGTGGGTGTGTGTGTGTGTGTGTGTGTGTGTGTGTGTGTGTGTTAATAAAAATGTTTAATAATGGTTTAATAAATAATTTTCTTTTACTTTTATCACATATTTCATACAAAATTGGTGTACTTTTATCATTTTTAAAGGGTTTATGGGGTTTTTCCAGTCCAAAGACTGGAGCCCTGGAACGAATTAGGCGTTTAACATGTGAGATGCGACCCCTACTTACGAAATCCCCGCAATACTTAAAGGGCTCTGGAACGGATTAATTTCGTAAGTTGGGGGCCGACTGTATTACAACACAATTAATTGTATGTAATTACTGTAATGAAAAAAATATCAAATACATCTCGATGCTCAGATTTCATTTTATATATCACAGTTAAACACAACAATTACAGAATCTTCAGCTGGAGTCGATCACAGCTGACTTTAGATGAGAGACGAGGTATATCCTGAACAGGACACCAGTCTATTGCAGGGCTAATACCATGCAATCGATCAGTCACACCTACGGACAGTTTAGAGTCATCAGCGTTGGAATAAAAAATCATTCATTCATTCAATCTCTGAACCGCTTAATCCTACGTCAGATCATGGGGAGGCTGGCGCCCATGTCAGCCGACTTTGGATGAGGTACACCCTGGATGGCTTGCCAGGCCATCGCAGGGCCAACACTCCCACAGCCATTCATACACACACTCACACTTATGGGTGATTTGGAACAGCAAATTAACTTACTGTGCATGTTTTTTGGATTCTGGGAGGAAACCGGAGTACCCGGAGGAAACCCACACAAACACGTAAACGTCACACAGAAACACCCGCGCTGGGAATCGAACCCAGGACTTTCTTGCTGTGAAGCGGACGTGCTAACCACTATGCCACTGTGCCACCCAGTAATAAAAATAATAACTGTAAATAAAATTTTAAATGAAACATTTGCACACAGGAACCTTGCACTGAAATCCAGGCAATGGGGATTTGTGTCAGCATGTTATTTATAAAAGTGCAGATATCATTATTTATCAGTTCATCTGTCCTTCAGTTGAGTGATAGGTATGTTTGCGTAAAGACATCATAAAGCGCTGACCTAGATGCAGATATGCGTGGATGGTAATTAGCATATTATTATATATTTCATATCAATGGTACAACAAAGTTCATTACACAAACTAATGTTTATTAATGTATTTATTCATGACGGTAACTGTGTCCACATTGTGTTGGTTATATTAGTTACATCCTGTGTTAAATAGACATTTTATGATCACAAGACTATATAGATGCCATTCTAACATGATTATAACCTTTATAAACACACACACACACACACACACACACACACACACACACACACACACACACACACACACACACACTTCCATAACTGATTCACTCAATAAGTAATTTGTGAACTGCTTAATTCTATTTGGTTTGTGCAAAGGAGGAGTACACCCTGAAAGGTTCGCCAGACCATTGCATGGCCAACACACACACACAACCATTCATACTCACACTCACACCTAGGGGCAAGTACAAACAACCACTTAGCCCAGTGCTTCTCAATTATTTTCTGTGTCGCCCCCTGTAGGAAGAAGAAAACATTTCACACACACACACACACACACACACACACACACACCCCACCGTCCCGCGAGTAACTATTATAAGTCATATTATTTGTTTATAAAATTGTTATTAGTACAACCTCTGCATAACATTGTTCAGTTCAGTTCATTTTCTGTACCCGATTAATCCTAATTAGGGTCACGGGAAGGCTGCCACCCATCCCAGCCAACTTTGGGCGAGGGCAGAGTACACCCTGGACAGCTCGCCAGGCCATCGCAGGGCAGAAACACGCCGACAGCTTTGCAGCCTACTATTGTCGAAAGTCAGCAATGGTTCTTTTACATGCCTCACACCATAGACAGTGACAGACATGGCCGGCCTTTGATAACCCAGTTAGCTGCACTGGGGAGGACAGTGACAACTTTGTGGAGAGTGGGACTCGAACCCCCAACCTTTGGATCAGCGATCCAGCGCCCTATACCACTAGACCACCACTGCTGCAGAACAGTATGTCTGTAGTAACATTAAAAACAAAAAAGAAAAAGAAAGTTCGACTTACAATAAAGAAAAACTTCATTAACGTTGTTTTGTAATCTGTAACAGAAAAGATTTAAAGTGCACCAATGTGCCTGAAATTAAAAAATACATAAATAAGTTGAATGAGTTTAAATAAGGATGTGTTGTTTTTTAATTTCAGGTGACTGTTAGAAAATTTTCCGTGTTGTTTCTTAAAGGAGTTGTTTACGTACTGCACTTCATATCGTTTGCTAGTGCGAAAAACCGCTACACCATAGCGTGACAACGAGAGCGCCACTGCCAACTAGTGGAGTGGCGGTGCAATTACACTTAATTCTCGTAAACTACTGTACAGTATTCCAGAAAAGCATGTTCCCCCGACATCATATAACCCCCCCCCCCCATCATCATACTCGCACCCTTCAAGGGGGGCACACCCCACTATTTGAGAATCACTGTGTTAGGCAGATGTGCTAACCACTATTCCACCATGTCGCCAACTTCCATAACTATAATTTTGATTTTTGGAAATTTTTAGAATTTTGCTTTTCCCTATTTCTCCCTTCTTTCTTCAGCTCTTTGGATTAACATTAACTCAGATCTTGTTGAATGTTGTCAGGTTTCATGTAAACAGGATGTTTCATGTATAAACTGTGTCTGTACAGTACGAAGGTAAATTAGGGCGAGATGTACAGTACATGACATCAGGGATTAGCTTATTGGAGCCTGTTTCAATGCCACTGATGTATATACTGTACTTAATTAGTGATCACTGCCACGTGTTTGGATGTCATGTCATGGCTCAAACACAGATTTGTTCATCATTTACACGCCAATCTTCACTCGGTTTAAGCTAACTATACAAATCAAGGACAGCATTTGTTAAAACGTACTGAACATCTCAGCAAAATTGAATTTTAAACTCAGGTTTCAGTTTTGTTTCCCCTTCAGTGGGCGATGAAGTTTTGTCATCTCAGTGTGATTGATATTTCTATACAGCGAATGCACTGTAGAGGAAACTGTCACTTTGTCCCTCTGAATTAGCTCAAAAATATTCACACCAAAGGCCATCCAAAGAGAAAAAGAAAGCATCTGTCTAAAGAGGCCATTATTCTCTATTGAAACATTGAGCGCTCTATTGTCCCGCTCTCTCGGCTTCTCTGGGCTCCTGACATTTCTCTGGTTTGAAGGGCTTTTGATGTGTCTGTGTATGCGGAGTCTTTTTCTCCGTCCCTCTCTTTGGTGAAAGATGGTGACAAATGTTATCCCTCAATCTGAAAGGTTTTGCATTGATATCTGAAAGAAGCTAGCACCTAGCAATGATTGCATCTTTCTGAAAAAAAAAAAAAAAAAAAAAAAAGACGGCTTACCATGACATATTCTTGAAGATGCTGGGTCATTGGTATTGGTAGCGAGTTAAAATGAGTTGAATTTCACCTCTATGATGACCTTTCACTGAGGGTTTCTCTGATTGGCTGATTCGAATGGGAGATCATCTCCTGGCTCTTCATGCTGAATGCTTTACATCAAAATAGAGCTCTCAGCTCTCATACCCAACAAAGAATAATAATTACACCAATGATAACGATAAGGACAAAGACCTCACACAAAGCCTGCAAGCCCTTCAAAACAAGCTCCAAATGGATGGCTGTTTCTGAGAATCCTACTGAATGAGGAAACACACACAGCTGTGCATGGAAACACCAGATTCAGATAAACGTGGCCCGGTACTGAGGGACAATGCTTGATTTATGGCTCTTACTAATCCGCGGTACGTAATCTCAAAATAATAATAATAATAATAATAATAATTATTATTATTATTATTATTATTATTATAATTATATTAATACTAATCAACATGCAGTCTGTCTCCCCACTGAATACATCTGAATATGTATTCTGTATTAATTTCAGTTCAGTTCATTTTCTGTAACTGCTTAATCCTAATTTGGGTCACGGGGAGGCTGGTGCCCATCCCAGCCAACTTCGGGCGAGGACAGAGTACACCCTGGATACCTCGCCAGGCCATCGCAGGGTGGAAACACGCCGACAGCTTTGCAGCCTACTCTTTACGAAAGTCAACAATGGTTCTTTTACATGCCTCACATCATAGACAGTGAGAAACATGGCCGGCCTTTGATAACCCACTTAGCTGCACTGGGGGGGGGAAGCCTTACAGTGACAACCTTGTGGCGAGTGGGACTCGAACCCCCAACCTTTGTATCAGCGATCCAGCGCCCGATACCACTAGACCACCCCCGCCCCCCTGTATTCATTTATAAAAAAGTAATTTTTATTTTATAAAATGTCTCGATAGAACTGAGTCAATAACTATGCTCAAACACAGCCTGTGACTTAAACAACATTTAGTGAATAATTTTTGAAAGAATTAGTGAGACAGATACATGTACTGTACTTCCCTACGCACTGGTTTATACTGTATGTGATGTATCATACTGCCTCCTAGTGGTCATGTTCTTAAAAGCGGCATATTCCATGTAATGTATCTACAATCTTCTTTTTCTTCTTTTTCTTTCGGCTGTTCCCTTCAGGGGTCGCCACAGCAGATGATCTGCCTCCATCTCTCCCTATCCTCTGCATCTTCTACTCTTACTCCAACGACCTTCATGTCCTCCTTCACCACATCCATAAATCTTCTCTTTGGTCTTCCTCTGGGCCTTCTGTCTGGTAGTTCCAACCTCAGCATCCTACTACCAATATACTCACTATCCCTCCTCTGTACATGTCCAAACCATCTCAATCTACCCTCTCTGACTTTGGATGTCCCTCTGATGTACTCGTTTCTGATCCTATCCATCCTCGTTACTCCCACAGAGAACCTCAACATTTTCATCTCTGCTACCTCCAACTCTGCCTCCTGTCTTTTCCCCAGGGCCACTGTCTCTAAACCATACAACATCGCTGGCCTCAACACCGTCTTGTACACTTTTCCCTTCATTCTTGCCGATACTCTCCTATCACACATCACACCGGACACTTTTCTCCATCCATTCCAACCTGCCTGCAGTAATGTAATGTATCTACAATACAGTACAGTATTGGTTGTGATTCTGGAAGACTGCCTGATGGATCTTGACGGATTGACCAGCTGTCATTATAAATATCTTCATGATTTCATTGTTCAATGGAAGCAATAACAGGGCTGGATTAACACTTGAATAATTGGCCGGGTACATCCTAGACAGCTCAACAAACCATTACAGGGCACCATATACACACACACACACACACACACACACACACACACACACACACACACACACACACACAAAACTATTTATACTGGCACTCACATCTCGGGCAATTTCGAAGAGTGAATTAGCCTAATGTTCACGTGTTTTGACTGTCAAAGAAAACCGGAATTCTGTCTTCCTTTCGGCTTTTTCCCTTTTACTCAGGAGTCGCCACAGCGAATCATCTGAATCGCACATTTGATTTGGCA
Organism: Plotosus lineatus; assembly: GCA_024760905.1. NCBI lineage: Eukaryota > Metazoa > Chordata > Actinopteri > Siluriformes > Plotosidae > Plotosus > Plotosus lineatus. The sequence goes on from CM045739.1 coordinate 34,906,901, forward strand.
GAGGTTTTTATGTCGGATGCCCTTCCTGCCACAACCCTTTTAAGCAAGGGACAGAAACACGCTGACGACTTTGCAGCTACTCTTTACGAAAGTCAGCAATGGTTCTCTTACATGCCTCTCACCATAGACAGTGAGAGACATGGCCCGCCTTTGATAACCCAGTTAGCTGCACTGGGGGGGGACAGTGACAATCTTGTGAAGAGTGGGACTCGAACCCCCAACCTTTTTGGATCAGCGATCCAGCGCTCGCTAAAACCAGGACCTTCTTGCTGTGAGGTGGAAGTGCTAATTCTCACACTACTGGGCCACCCCGTCAAAATACTACAGTTATAATGATCAAGGCCTTGTGGTGCGATACTCAGACAGTGAGGCAAACATGTGGCTGCAGAGACATGTACTAAACCACACCTGTACTGGTCAAGTGCTTCAGTTCAGTTCACATCAGACAACACCATGGGAATATAAAATGGGGGGTTGTTTCAAATTTAGCAGTGGTATGGTTGGTAAGAGTTGGCAGGACTGAGACGTTAAGAAATTGTGGCCCTCCTGTGATGTTTGCATTCATCGGATCTAGATTTTGCACAATATACTGTGCTGCTCATAATAAGATTTCGTGTTTTACTTGATGATTTGTTTGGTTCCATTACAGCTTTATTACAGATTCCCTGAATTTTTACCCTGTTAAAAATTATTCCAAGACCAGTATATAAACTCTTTTCTTCCTGCTTCCTTGGTTTAATAATCTCATGACTCCAAGCTGTTTTACTTTACGTTCTTAGTGATTAATTTATTCTCAAGAAAAGCCCAGAAACGGGATCTAAAACTTATTAAAATGTGTGACATATAAAACATTGAATCTTCTGCAAGCCCAGTATTGTCATCATTTTCTGTTTCAGTTCATTTTCTGTAATCGCTTAATCCTAATTAAGGTTATTATTTTTTTTTTTATTTTTTTTTTTTTGAAAGTCAGCATGAACCTCACACCATAGACAGTGAGAGTCATGGCCGGCCTTTGATAACCCAGTTAGCTGTACTGGGGTGACAGTGACAACCTCTGGTCAGTGAGGCTTGAACCCCCCAACCTGAGGATCAGCGATCCAGCAACCTGTACCTCATTTAGAGCAAATTTTTAGATATATAGTGTATATTATACAGTATTAATAAAGTAAAATGTGCGCAGTGGTGGTCTGGTGGTAATGGGTGCCAATAATTGATAAAAATAATTGAGGGTGATCCAGAACCTATACCACTAGACCACCACTGCCCCCAAGCCCAGTATTACTCAAGTAAAAAAGAGAAAACTTTATTTTCAGTCTTATTTAAAAGCAATTTGCATTTATTTAAAGCTTCAACATATTTATGGAATACAGTGTAGTGGCAGATTTGAATAGTTATGAATTTAGAATAAAGTCGGGTTTCACGCGGGTGACTGCATCATTAACCTTTTTGCATTCTGATTTTTCTTTATTTTTGAATCAGGAATATCAGAAGAGTTCATTATCCCCATGTTCAACTTTTACAAAAGTATTGGGGAGCTGCAGATGATACAAGAGGAACATGCTCTCCTCACAGCGATAACTATTTTGTCTCCAGGTGTGTAGATTTCACTCTTAACAATATCCTGGTAAGCTGAACTGAAATATTTTCCCCATGTGTCATTATGTCAAAAATATAATAAGAATAATCATAACAATAATAATATTAAAAAACACAACCTGTCATTCAGGATGGACAGATCGATAGACAGACATACTGACAGTCAGACACATAGACAGACAGACACACTGACAGTCAGACACATAGACAGACACACACAGACAGACAGACAATCAAACAGACAGACAGACAGACAGACAGACAGTCAGACAGACAGATAACTTTATTAATACTCCAAGGTAAATATGGTTGTCATAGCAGCAAGCCAGGCATAAAAGGTGCAATCTAAAAGAAAATAAAAATACACATATACATACAGCTGAGATATAGAAATGTGAAAACAAAAATATATACAAAAAATAAAAACACTGAGGCAATAAAAGTATAAATGGCAGAGGTCCAAAACAAATTTCAAGGTGATACAGAAGTGAGATCCATTCAACCAATCAATCAATCAACCAATCAACCAACGAAACAATTAATCAATCAATCAATCAGTATTAAGATTATCCTTGTTTTTATTTTGGTAGACCGGCCTTATATTAAGGACCAGCAATCTGTGGAGCGACTTCAGGAAGCCATGCTAGAAGTATTAAGGAAGATCTGCAAGCTGAAGCACCCTCAGGAACCACAGCATTTTGCCCGACTGCTGGGTCGACTGACCGAGTTACGCACCCTGCATCACCACCATGCTGAGATGTTGGAGTCATGGCGCATGAGTGACCACAAGTTTAACCCTCTACTTTGTGAGATCTGGGACGTACAGTGACTTTTTCAGAGAAAGAGAAAGAAAGTGAGATGTTAAAAAAAAAAACTTTTCACATGCTGCCAAATGTGGGATTTCAGTTCCTGAGCGTTAAAGTATGTCTTATCTTATTACAAGTGTGTTCTCAAGACTGAAATAAAATGTTGACTGTAATGAATATTGTATGGTCATCTGTCACTAAAATGCTTTAGAACTGAGATACGTATGATATAATTGCAAAATAAATATGATTGTTCATAAATGTGTGGATTTTGATATTGCATGTTATCATTTGCATGAATAGTAGAAATAATTGGCAAATTATAGCAGAAATTCTGAATTTAAGAAGTTAGAGGCAATGTATTTCAATGTTAGAAGTACAAAAGCACATTAAAGGTACACCTTTAAAAAAAAACTCAATTCACTTCCTTGCTCATTTTATTCAACAATCCTTTGTACTACATAAGAGATAATGTCCCGTGTGCCTCACTGTTCCATATTGTTTTGCATCTCATCGATTTCATTGGTGTTATCTTTTACCGTCATGGTATCTTCACACCATGCTGAAACCTCCACGTTTGTCAATCCGGCTTGGGACAGGCTTTGGCGGAGTTTATCTGTAATCAGGGCTGGATCGATAAGTTGACGACTGAAAAATCAGTTAAAAAAAGGAAAGGAAGGCATTAAGATTGCAAAACATCAGGTCAAAATTGGCACTCGGAATATTCGGACACTCAGAAAGCAAGGAAGACTTCAACTTCTTCAAAATGAAATGTTACTGTATGTTTGCGACATTCTTGGTCTGGCAGACACTCCTGCAACTGCCGAATTCCACGAAGTAGGATCAACACACACACACCCCCCCACACACCCCCCCGACTGACACATACGTACATGTGTACGTGTATATACGTGTACGTGTACGTCTTAAGTCGGGGTGAAGTTATCTGGTCTGGTGAGGAGAAGACTCACAGAAAGGGAGTCGGGTTCCTGCTCAGCAAACATGCCAGAGAAGGACTTTTGGGTTACAACCCAATTAGCCACAAAATTATTCTTGCACGTTTCAAAGGCTAACCACTCAATCTCTGTATCATTAAAGTTTATGCTCCGACTGCAGATAGTAGTGAAGATGATGTTGTTTCATTCTATGATAAACCTGAAGCCACAATGAAATATATCAACAAGAAGAACATCAAGATAGTCATGGGTGATTGGAATGCAAAAATTGGTTGTGATAACTCTGGGTATAAAAGCAGTATGGGAAGATATGGTTCTGGAGAGCAAAACGATAGAGGGAGGCGATTATTGGAGTCACCCTAAAGCAAACTATATATTGCCAATTCTCGTTTTAAGCAAAAAGAAACTCGGAAATGGGCCTGGACAACACCAGACGGGACCAGTCACAACATCATCTACTTGATTCTAATTGAAATACAATGGCTTACGGCCATTAGAAACTGTAGATCATATCAAGGAGCGGATATTGCTTCGGATCATAGCCTCAACCTCAGCAAACGTCATCTGCACCAATATTGAAGCGCTCAAAAAAACGACCTTATTCGCATCGCGTTTACCACTAAGCTTGGGGAAAATATTGACAGTAATAGAAGTCCCCAAAATTTGGAAGAAAGAACTGATAAAAAGCAATGCGCAAAGCAGCGGAGACTATCCCTTGTGTTCAGAAACCAAACAACAAGTGGATTACGGAAGACACGTTTAAGCTATCCACCGAGAAAAGACGAGAGAAGTTTAATATACACCAATCACCAGAAAAAAGTAGCTTGTATCGAGAGCTTTGTAATAAGGTCCAGAACTCTGCACGCAAGGACAAAAAGAACTGGTTGAAAGACAAATGTCGTGATATCGAGAGGAGTGCTCAAGAGAAAAAGTCATGCAAGGTTTATATGCTTATCTAAGATCTCAACAAGAAGTGGAAACTGAAACTCTGTGTGATAAGAGATGCTGATTGTAAGACGTTCCAATCAAAAGAAAACGTTTTGAGGCGCTGGACTGAGTATTGCACTAATCTCTTCAAAAATGAGATTGATGATAGTGACTTCGTGCAAGAACTAAGGACAATCACTCCTCCCTTGGTCTCGCATGGGGACACAATCTTTACTCTGAAATCAAAGCTGCTGTAAAGAAGATGAAACCAAGGAAAAGCCCTGGGTCGGATGGAATTCCAGCAGAACATCTTCAAGCAGGAGATGACACGGTGATAGAATAACTTCAAATCATTTGCAACAATGTTTGGAGAGAGACAAGATTGCCAGAAGAATGAACGAAGTCAATCATTGTCACTCTTCCAAAAAAAGGCGCTCTCGGTGAATGCAAGAACTTTCGCATACTCTCCCTTATTAATCACATGTGCAAAGTCTTCCTTCTTCATACTTCAAATTGCAGAGATATTTTCATCAAAACTAAGGTTCCAATCATCCACACTTGTGTATACAGTATTCTCCTATACGCAGCTGAGACATAGAAACGCCGCAAAGATGACATTCGAAGACTTAATGCGTTTGAAATGTACTGCTTCAGAAATATTCTTAATATCCGCTGGTTTCATCATGTCCCCAATACCGAAGTCATTCGCTGTATTAAGACGGATTACAATCTGCTGCAAATGGTCATATAATGCAAAATGAGTCTTTTTGGCCACATCTGCCGGATGACAGACAATCATCTCATCAAGCAAGTGCTGTTTGGCATTACTGAGAGCCAGAATAAAAGATCCCAACAATGTAGAAATTGGAGCGATGATTTTGAGGAGTGGGGTAGGAGCAGTATTGCTAAACTTTCCAGAATAGCCCTGAGCAGAGCCGATTGGAGAAAATCGACAAAGCTGATCATCGACACCTACGGGTTCAGAAGGACCCAGGGAGATAAACGAACGACGTGTCTCACTGTGCCCTGGTTGTCCTCCACGACGATTTGCTGGGTCCGCTTTCTTGTCCGTTGGACTAATTTGGCAGTTTCTTCCACACAATCCGCCAGAATCCAGTCTTTGCATGCGTAGGTAGATAGGTCCTACTCTAACCGTCTGTCTTGAGGCATGCACACATGACAGTGGGGACTGATGTTGGCTTGGGCGCCTAACCTCATCACAGGTCCAAAAGACCAACCCACTGCCGTTTAGGCTTGATAGTTCTACTTTACCAAAGCCAAGAAGATTATCACTGCCCTAAGGTGCAGCAGCGGGATCTAGAATCCCTTTAATTAATCAAATAAATTAATGACAATGAGCAGCCCATTGTGCTTCATCATGCTTATTACATAGTTCTCAGTAAAGCAATCAATAATTCGACACAGAATTCATTCATTCATTTTCTAAGATGCACGAACCTAATCAGGATGGCTGGTCCCCATTTCAGCTGATTATTTTTATTGATTTCAAAATTATTTTACTGCTTCAGCTAATTATGGGCTACATAGCATCTGTTTTTTTTTTTTTATATATATTAAAAAGTATCAGCGACTGTATAACTAGATACACATCGTGGGTGATCGACGAAACAGCTGCCAGTCAGATCTGTATATTATTAAAATGAAAAGAAGACCTCGACAGCAGTGCGTGTAAACTACTGAGAAGATAAAGTCTTGTATCAAACAACAATGGACAAAACGTCCAATGGCTAGACGGCAACAAGAAGTATCCTCAGTTTCGAAATGATAAAAAAGGGTGTCATTCAAAGTAAAGTTGATTTAAAAATAAACTTGGGGTGGGAAAAAAAATACCCATCGCGTCCTTTAACCCTAGTACTCATTTAATCTCTATTTCCTGATACTGAAACAAACACTTATGCAGCACATAAACTTCAAAAACATCTTCATCCTCTGAGGGATTTTCCACAAGCTTTCTTATCACTTCTTCCTTTTGGGTATGACAAATCATTAATAACAACTTAACGGTAACAAACTAACCTAATTATCCACACACAGAGGAAGGTTTTAGCATTATAAGGCCCACCTCCAGTATTTAAAGCTTCTGACTCTTAACATGAGGAGAAACAATTTTCACAGCAGTGTGGAGAGATACTATGGGCGGAACGAGAGAGAACAATTCCAGGTATTTGAAGTGCACATCTTAATAGTTTATCATTATTTTTAAAGAATTCAACTATAAAATAATATATGAATGACATCATTGAAATTCTTTCTGGTAAAAAACATGGATTTACTGTTTCATTGTTTTAATTATTTTCATTAACATTTATCTTTTTATTATTGTTGTTATTATTGTTGTTGTTGTTGTTGTTGTTGTTGTTGCCCCTGGATGGCCTGGCGAACTGTCCTGGGTGTACTCTGCCCTCACCCAGAGTTGGATGAGATGGGCACCAACCTCTTGCAAACCTACGTAGGATTAAGCAGTTCATAAAATCTATGGATGGATGAAATAATAATAATAATGAAAATAATAATAATAATAATAATAACAATAATAATAATAACAATAATAATAATTGTAGTATCTTTTTACATAATTTTTAAAAAATAAATTTATTATTATTATTATTATTATTATTATTATTATTATTATTCATAATTATAATAATAATTCATCCATTCATTCATTTTCTGAACCGCTTAATCCTAGTTAGGGTTCAGAGAGTCTCAGCTGACTCTGGGTGAGGGCAGAGAACACTCTGGGCAGGTCGCCTGGCCATCACAGGGCAAAGCACACTTATGGTGCTGCAGCTAATCTTAATGAAAATCAGCAATGGCCCTTTACAAACAGTGAGAGACATGGGGGCCTTTATATTCTTCTTCTTCTTCTTCTTCTTCTTCTTCTTCTTCTTCTTATTATTATTATTATTATTATTATTATTATTATTATTTTATTATTATTTAGCAGCCAGGCTTGGAAGGCATTCAGAGAATAATATATGAATGACATATCATCATTGAAATTTTTTTGGGTAAAAAACATGGATTTATTGTTTCATCATTTTCATTATTTTCATTAACATTTATCTTTTTAAAACACCTAATTTCATAAAAATATTTTATTTTACACGTCTGTTATTTGCTGCTAATTGTATTCATTATTATTATTATTATTATTATTATTATTGTGATTATTGTTGTTGTTGTCCCTGGATGGCCTGTCGAAACTGTCCTGGGTGTACACTGCCCTCACCCAGAGTTGGATCAGATGAGCACCAACCTCTTGCAAACCAATTTAGGATTACGCAGTTCATAAAATCTATGAATAGATGAAATGATAATAATAATAATAATAACAATAATAATAATAATAATAATAATAATAATAATAATAATTATTATTATTATTATTATTATTATTATTATTATTATTATTATTATTATTATTATTATTGTTATTATTATTATTGTTGTTGTTGTTGTTGTTGTTGTTATTATTATTAATCGTAATAATAATTCATCCATTCATTCATTTTCTGAACCGCTTAATCCTAATTATGGTTCAGGGAGTCTGGTGAACATCTCATCCAACTCTGGGTGAGGGCAGAGAAAACTCTGGGCAGGTCGCTTGGCCATCACAGGGCAAAGCACACTTATGGCGCTGCAGCTAATCTTAATGAAAATCAGCAATGGTTATTTTACATACAGTGAGAGACATGGTGGGCCTTTATATTCTTCTTCTTCTTCTTCTTCTTATTATTATTATTTTATTTTTTATTTATTTATTTTTTTTTAATTTATTGGGCAGCCAGGCTTGGAATGCATTCAGAGAAGTTCCAATTATTCAAGATGAACCCCGAAAAAGGTTATCTTTTATGAAATGGTTCTGCTGTGCCATCGTTGGAACACTGGTGTTTGCTCTTACAGTGCTGAGTAAGGTAAGCTGTGTTGTTAAAAAACATACATGTACAGTAACAGTGCAAAACTGCACTTCTAGAACCTAAAATGCCTTCACAAATACTGATACTGGTTTTTAGTAAACAGTCAAATGTTCTGTGGAGACAAACCTTTTATTGTTTTAAAGTAATTTTGGATCGATAAAATGTTTTTCTATCAACTCAGCGATGCAGAAGTCATAAACTGAACAATATAAAAATTTGGTTGTCAGGGGTATGTAAATGTTACCGTGAACAAAACCTGACCTTGAAATTATCATTATGTCTGAGTAGACATCCTTTCTGATTTTGGTCACGCTTGGAAGCAATGTCAGCACGAGTGTTCCTGAAGGACAAAAGGCGATTCCTCTGATGAGTATCGGCTGTGTGTTGGTTGGACCAAATATCCTTCTTCTGCTGAAGAGTCTATGGAAGTTTGTTTTCAAAAGTGCAATAAAACCATCCAAGAAAACAGCCATGTGGGTAGGTGTATTAATTAGGAAGCAAATAACTATTTGATGCGATTTTTTTTCATGAAATTATTCAATAGCAAACATTTTTTAAAAACTCATAAACTTTTTTTGTACTTGTAGGTGTTGCTGGTTGAATTTTTGGTGTCGCTTGGAGAAGTTGTACTGACAGTAGTGGCCATGCCATACTTTGACATTGTCACTAATGTGATGATCTTGAACTGCGTGAGCATCATGTCAGCAGTGTTCCAGGTAGTCGATCAATTTCGCGCAAAACGAAGAAGTGAAAGCGATTCAGACCAGCCAAAGTCCTGCAAAGTGGAATGTGGAAAGTGGTGCAGACCAATTAGTTCCATCATCTTCATTATTGTGGGCTACATCCTCTTCATGATAAGCTACTTTGTAATAGAAGAAAGCCCTTCTCAAGTCAAAAGATCTGTGGGTCTGGCCATTATAGGAACCATTCTCATTTCACTGAACTGGTGGGAGAACTACAGCAGTCTGTTCCCATTTTTCAAAGACATCTCCAATGATATAGCCAATTCCCAGAATGTAGTTTGTATTCTGTCCAGTGTGGTGAAAATTCTGGTTACTGCTGCTGTGGTTGGATGTAGCATTCCTTTGTCAGAATGGCATTCCCTAAGCTTGACCCCTTCAAGTGTTAGCACGTTTGTCTTTGGTTTGATGTTAATCCAGATTGCTTCTTCTGCAATGTGTCGATGGTTTGTAGTGGTAGCCTGCAAGATGCATGCTCTCCGTCGTTGTTTTGTTGTGCCCATGTACCTTGCTTCAGTGACTGTGTTGATTGTGTGCTTGAGTCCACTTTTCAATTTAAAACTCCACCTCAATTCCGGCAGTAATGTTTGCTCTCAGGCTTCACCTATTTCAGTTTTCTCACTGATGACAGACATGAGATGCACAATTTCTTCTCGTCATATTGTGTCAGAGATGCATGTTGGAGGATTGGTGGTTCTTGGCATGTATGCCCTTAGTTGGTGGCTTGGATTCATGTTAAGTACTTGTTACATCTGGCATCTAAAGATTCAGCGCATTGAGAGGACTCACGACTTGTTTGTGAAGCAAATGTATGAGGGAGCATTTCTGGAACAGTCTATGCTCCTCAATACACATTTTGCGACCAAGAAGAAAATGGAGAATGAAAGGTATACACTTAAATCCTGATTACATGACATGACTATAATGTATTAAACAGAGTGAAAGGCAGAGGGAATAGTTGACATGGCTGTGTTTTTCCTCAGATCACAAGGACCAGTGACCGTTTATTTGTGCGCGACAATGTGGCATGAAACATACGATGAAATGATGAAAATAATAATTTCAATGTTCAGGTACTTTTTGAATGTAATATAAATGAGGATATGTGCACTTGGAACATAAACTTTTTTCATTAAAACCAAATCTTTGTAACCAGGCTCGACCAATTCCGTCCAAAATCAAACACCCACAGAGATGCTTCCTTCGAGTTTCATATTTACTTTGACGATGCTTTTAAAGACGTGAAGAATGGCGAAGAGCGACATGTAAATGAATATGCTGAGATCTTAGTGGAAGTAATCAAAGAAGTATACATGTAAGTATTAGTACATTTCATTCATTCATTTTCTGTAACCGCTTAATCCTAATTAGGATCGTGGGGAGGCTGGCACACATCTCAGCCGACTCTGGGTGAAGGCAGAATACACCCTGGACAAACTCACCAGGTCATCGCAGGGCGGAAACACGCTGACAGCTATGCAGCTACTCTTGTCAAAAGTCAGCAATGGTTCTTTTACATGAATCTCACACCATAGACAGTGAGAGACATGGCTGACCTTTGATAACCCAGTAAGCTGCACGGGGGGGGGGGGGGGGAGTGACAACCAGTTGAGAGTGGGGCTTGAACCCCCAACCTTGGGATCAGTGATCCAGCACCTTACCACCAGGCCATCACTGCCCTACCACATTCCAAACAAATTTTAAAAAAAATTACATAGATAAAATGTGAACATAACCCAAGAAATGTTTGGTCACGTATTAGGATCTTTAGTCAAGACGACCCGTGTATATTCAAGATGAAGCCCCATCTCCCTCAGCAGAAGCTCATCAGCACACCATATGGAGGTCGACTAGAGTACGCACTTCCTAAAGGCAACATAATGATGATTCACCTCAAAGACAAACAACTGATTCGACACAAAAAGAGATGGTCCCAGGTAGGCTCAAGGGCAGGGTACCAATTTATAATGAAATCCACTTTTTTAAATTTAAGATCCAACATGTAATGGTTAGGGCCTGTTTTATGCAGATCATGTACTTATATTACCTCCTTGGCTGGAGACTCAACAACAAATATTTCAGGATGTTTGAGAAGGGGGAAAATGTGGACAAACTCAGAAAAAGCCTAAAGGTAATGAACTAACATTGGATGAACATGGGTCCTTCCAGAAGCAATTTATAATACTGTACTTTATTAACCGTTTTGGCTCTTGGTTGAAGAAAGTCCTTCTGCCCATTGTCAGGTCACTGGGAATTTAAATCATGTCAATGTCATTGGTGGCCAGGCATCAAGAGACAAATCTAATCTTGTTTTATAAATGGCGTATTGTCTTACCCAATTACAATGACGCTAACTATGCTAATTATGTATGTCGTAATGTTTATATCTTTTATAAACTCCATATACAGAGAGGGTTCAAGTTTAATCATATCGTCTGTTGTTGGTAGTTAGCATGTAATGAAAAGATTTAGACAGTAGTTTGGAAATGCAATTTTAGAAAAGCAATTTTGAAAGATTTTTCCTAAACAACAACAACAACAAAAGCATTTTTTCTGAACTAGGAAGAAAAAGAGAACACTTACATCTTAGCCCTGGATGGAGACACAGATTTCCAGCCATCAGCTGTGATGTTACTGATTGACAGACTTAAACTCTACCCAGAGGTGGGCGCTGCCTGTGGACGGATTCACCCCACTGGCACTGGTATGATGAACTACTTGTTCTGTTTGTTTTCAGTTATCAGGATGGGTAGCCTGTGTGTCTTGTGTGCGCTTCACAATAAACACTGATACGAAGAATTCAATAAATCTTGGGGACATTGTAAAGATAGCTTTTCTCCAAACATATTTGAACAAGCTATGTTTACACCCTCTTTAATATAGTGCCTAGAGATAAGCTAAATGAGATATCCTTGAATTAAAAACAAATAAATTGAGATTTTTAAATCATGTAATCAACAAAAAAAGTGAATAGATGTAATATTATTTTGTGAAGAAAGTACGCATGCATTTAGCCTCAGAAGCCGGTACTGTCTGCTATAACATAAATTATTTTGTGTCCACATTTGGCCTAATTGTTGAAAGTCTGTGGCTTATAATTATCGACCTTTTTGCAAGATGGCTGTGTTGTTTATTTTTACAAAACAAAGCCCTGCCTAAAGTTTGGGCAGCACTGTTATGTTGGGTTTTTTTTATTGATCATGGCAAATTACGGGGAGGCTGGAGCCTATCTCAGCCAATTCTGGGCAAGGGCAAGGTACACCCTGGACAGTTTGCCAGGCCATTGCAAGGTCAACACTCACACAAACATTCGTACTCTTGCTGTGAGGTGGACGTGCTAACCACTACGCCACCGTGCCACCGCCAAATTAAAATTGTCCTCTCAAAACTAGGACAGTTTATCACCAAGGATATAGCCATGCGACCTAAAAGAAAAAGTTGATGTAACATTTCTTTGAGTTTCAATTAATCACTGGTATTTATACCGCTGAACCATTCAGGTCATGGTAGACACCTTAGCCAATCCTAGCTGACTTCAGCAAGAGGTTGGCTACACTAGGAAAAGGTTGATTATCCAACAAAGGGCTAAAATAAACACAAACAACTGTTCACACTCACATTTGTAGCTCTGAATGGTCCATTGCTGCTGTTAGGGGCATGTATATAAATGTGAGTGTGTAAACGGTGTACACAATTACATTCAGAGTGTGCTGTAACTAGTGTCACATGGTTTGACTCAGCTGTAAGGGGGTCTGGAAACTTCGAGATGGACCTGGTTGCGAATGCGCCCTGGTGGCGGGTCGGGTGATTCAGAAACTTTGAGAAAGGAACTTTGCAGAACTTTGGGGAGGTATTGGGGACCTGGTGCCGACTGGCTCCAGCCTCTTCCCGTCTCGTCCAGCCTCTTCCAGTGTCTTCGAGGCTCTCTCAGTCTCTTTGGCACGCAGATCATCTAAGGAAACTCATCGCAGCGGATTATCTCATCCAGGGCGGATCATGGAAACTTCACCCACGGTTCGTCGTTTGGGACCTCATTGCCAAAGTCCATCGTCCACGTTCACCCACAGCCAACACGAGGATTTCAATAATTTGTTTCCTTCGACACGCGTGATTCCAAGCCTTTCCACACGGAAAGTTCACCCAATCATGAGGGTCCAACCTAGAACCTTCTTGCTGTAAGACAACAGTACTAACCTCTGGACCACTGTGGCCAACATACCTGAAAGGAGCTCAGTGCCTTTGATTCATCACTATCCTGCCACGTCTCTCACTGTCTATGATGTGAGGCATGTAAAAGAACCATTGCTGATGAAAGTCAGCAGAGACATCAGCGTGTTTCTGCCCTGCGATATCCTGGCGAGCTGTCCAGGGTGTACTTCTGCCCTTGCAAAGAATCAACTGAGATTGGCGTCAGCCTCCCTGTGACCCTAATTAGGATGAAACAATTCCAGAAAATGAATGAATGAATGAATACAGTGAGGATACCATGGTTCTTAACGCAATCTATATGAAGGTGGATAGAAGTAGTGCCTCTCCAGTTATACAACAACCTTATTAATGAGCAGATTAAAGCAAAAGGTTGCATAGGTTTACTTTGAAGCTTTGTACAGGACAGTCTACATGATTTCAGATTCATTCAAGTGGCTGATGCAGAGGACTATATAAACGCACCCATATCTGATACAGTGGGAAGCATTATTGTGTGCTAGCCCTCGTTTCTTTCATATGTTGTGGCCTGGTGATAGGGTGCTAGATTACTGATCCCAAGGGTGGGGATTCAAGTTGCACTATCATTGGGTTGTCATTGCATTCCTCCCAGTGCAGATAACTGAGTTATCAAAGGCTGGCCATGTCTCTCACTGTCTTTGATGAGACATGTTAAAGAACCATTGCTGACTTTCAACAAGAGTGGGACATTGAGTTGCCCTCAGAGTGTTTCTGCCCTTCAATGGTCTGGCGAGCTGTCCAGTGTGCACTGTGCCCTTGCTCAGAGTTGGCTGAGATAGGCACCAGAATCCCCATAACCCCAATCAGGATTAAATGGGTCAGAAAATAAATGAATGAACTTTCCCGTGTTTGACCCTGTTTGTTTTCTGTGGATTTCTGGTCTCTGTTCAGCTTTGATTGTTCTGGTTACATTAGCATGTTTCCAGAACTGTGTTCCTGAATTATATACTGTACAGTAGTGGTGTTTTGAATATGATTGCATGGGTTCTGTAAAAATTTTTTAAAACACCTCATTTTGCTCTGTATGATTGCATCTGCATCTTGGGGCATGGGAATTTGCCCAACCTGTCCACATGTGTTTTGAGGATCTGGAGAAGGCTTTCGACCGTGTCCCTTGGACTATCCTGTGGGGCATGCTCCAGGAGCCATTGCTACAGGCCATTCGATCGCTGTATCACCAGAGCCAGAGTTTGGTCTGTATTGGTAACAACGGGTCGAATTTGTTTCCACTGAGGGTTGGAGTCCACCAAGGCTGTCCTTTGTGAACGATTCTGTTCATAATTTCTATTGAGGTATTGAGGGGTTCTGGTTTGGTGGCCATTGAATATCTTCTCTGCTTTTTGCGAATGATGTTGTCCTTTTGGCTTCATCAAGTCGGGACCTCAAGCTCTCATTGGAGCGACTCACAGTTGCGTAGGCGGCCGGGATGAAAATCAGCAACTCCCAGTCTGCAGCCATGGTTCTCAGTCAGATAAGGGTGGAATGCATCCTTCGGATTGGGAATGAGGTCCTGCCCCAAGTGGGGGAGTTCAAGTATCTTGGGGTCTTGTTCACGAGTGAGGGAAGGATGGAGCAGGAGATCGACAGATGATTTGCTGCAGCCTCTGCTGAAAAGCGGAGCCTGTGCTGGTCTGTCATGGTGAAGAGGGAGCTGAGCCACAAGGCGAAGTTCTCAATTTACCAGTCGATCTACGTTCACCTATGGTCACAAGCTTTGGATAATGACAGAAAGAACAAGATTGTGAATACAAGTAGCTGAAATGAGCTTCCTTCCTTCAAGATAACGAAGGCAGAGCTCGGAGTAGAGTCACTGCTCCTCCTCATTGAGAGGGGCCAGTTGAGGTGGTTCAGGCATCTGGTCAGAATGCCTCCCAACCGCCTCTCTGGTGTGGTGTTTCGGGCATGTCCAACTGGGAAGAGACCCAGGGGTCGACCTAGAACACGCTGGAGGGACTATGTCTCTCGGCTTGTCTGGAAAAGCTTCCTTGTCCCCCTGGAAGAGCTGGAGAAAGTGGCTGGGGAGAGGGACCTTTCCCCTCCCAGGCCCACTGTGCAGAGGATGATTCTCCTTCAGTATGAACCATCTGCATAGTGTATTAGCTCACAGAATCTATGCAGCCGTGGACCATTTATTTCATTCAGGTGAAGCATCTCTGAAGCGTCAGAGAAAAAAAACGAATAAATTTGTGCATGACTAATGGAGCCACATACATTTTTTTTTGTTTGTGTTGGAGAAACTCCACCCCAGAGCACCAGGAGCACCCCAGTGTTCTCAACAGAGGTCGACAGGGTGGTCTCCATCCCAATGTTCTCATAAAAGGTCAACAAGGTCTCTTCCACTCAAGAGTTCGCGTCAAGGGTCAGTAAGGTGGCTCACTCTCCAGAACTTATGCCAAAGAGCAACCGGAAAGCCGACATGTCTGTAGGTAAACTGTTGTGTGTCATGATAAATATAAATCAATGTTGCCGTAAAAGTATGAACTTCAATGTTGTATGGAATCTGCACCTAAACGTGATGCTGGCCTGCATGTGAGTATGACGTCCACCTGACCTGCCCCGCTCTTCTTCATGACTTTTAAATCTATTTTTTATCATATATAAACAGGTAGCACAGTGGCACAGAGGTTCGCACATCCACCTCATTGCAAAAAGGCATGGGATTGATTCCCAGCTCGGGTGTGGTGTTTCTGTGTGGAGTTTGCATATTGGAAGTTCTGGTTTCCTCCCACAGTCCGAAAACATGCACAGTAGGGTAATTGGCTGTTTCAAATATACCCTAGGTGTGAATGCGGGTATAAACGTTTGTGTGAATGTTGACCCTGTGATGGCCTGGCGAGCCATCCAGGGTGTACCCTGCTCTTGCGCAGAGTCAGCTGAGATGGGCGCCAGTATCGCAGCGACCAAATTAGTATTCAGCGATTCAGAAAATGAATGATGAATACACAAACATACTTCTTTAAATGATTCTTGTATTTTTGTATTTGCCAGTATTTTGTACTATTGTAAATTCCACAGATTACTACTGCACTTTATAGAGGCAGTGGTGGCCTGGTGTTAAAGGATGCTGGATCACTGATCCTAGGTTTGGAGGTTCGAGTCCCACTTTCCACAAGGTGGTCACTGCCCCGCCCCCACCCCCAAGTGCAGCTAACTGGGTTATCAAAGGCCGTGTTATCAAAGGTCATGTCTCTCACTGTATATGGTGATGTGGTCATGTAAAAGAACCAAGAACCAAGAACCATTGCTGATTTTCGTAAAGAGTAGCTGCAAAGCCGTCAGCGTGTTTCTGCCCCTTGCTGAGGGTTGTGTCAGGAAGGGTATCCAACATAAAAACCTATGCCAAATCGAATATGTGAATCATTAATATAACTTCCATGAATATGGAAGCAGATGATTCGCTGTGGAGACCCCTGAAGAAAGGAAAAGAAGACTACTGCACTTTATCGTATTTTTTCTGCAGTCTGTTTATATTTACAGTGTCGACGTTTCAATTTGCCATGTACTTGAATGACAATAAAATTGTCAAAGTTTAAGTCTAAACATGAACGGGTTGCTCCGTGGAAGATTATGAACTCATATCTGACTATGAATCTACAACTGACAATGATTTTCTGTCAATGAATGACTGTGTTATGATAGTTTTGTTTAATGCTAAATCTTGTTTAATGTTGAATCTTTTGTCAATGAGAAACCTTTTTTAATGCTGAACCCATGTTGACTTATGAACCCTTGTTTTGTTTTATGATAAAACTTTGTTTAATGATGAATGTGTACTTTATGTTAAAGTTAAGTGAGAAAGGAATCATATGTGTGCTAATGAACTGTTGAGCAGTAGTCGTAGTAATAGTTTGCATAACATTGAGCTGCTGATCATTTTAGCTGATTATCCTGATTAAATTCACTGTCACAAAGTAATTAGTGTCAAGAACTGATAAAGACAAAAAAAAAAAATTTTAATATTGTCGGACTGGTCTATTCAGGCGGGGCAGTGGCGGTCTAGTGGTATAAGGCGCCGGATCACTGATCCAAAGATTGGGGGTTCGAGTCCCACTCTCCACAAGGTTGTCACTGTCCCCCCCAGTGCAGCTAACTGGGTTATCAAAGGCCGGCCATGTCTCTCACTGTCTATGGTGTGAGGCATGGAAAAGAACCATTGCTGACTTTCGACAAGAGGAGGCTGCAAAGCCGTCAGCGTGTTTCCGCCCTGCGATGGCCTGGCGAGCTGTCCAGGGTGTACACTGCCCTCGCCCTGAGTTGGCTGGGACGGGCACCAGCCTCCCCGCGACCCTAATTAGGATGAAGCGGTTACAGAAAATGAACTGAACTGAACTGGTCTATTCAGTTTTTGGGATCAGAAAATATTGACTTCACAAGCAGTGAAAAGTGATCTGCAAGGCTGTGTTCAATGTATAAGTCTAATCCCATTTTTAGAATATTCAAATTGTATCTGCACTGATTTTTGAAGTCCGAAAATAGTGACAATCCAGAGAAAATCTGATTTGTGCAAATTAGATTCAGGTGACATTTAAAGGTTGTTTTTTTTTTTCTAATTATAATTAGGCTTCTACTGATGTAGCTCAAACTGGTTTCAAAATGTATTGCAAGACTCAAAACATGGAAATAATGATTTCAAAGGGCAAAGCAGAGTGTGCTATGGACTATGAACTGCAATGCCAGCTGTGACAGCTGCACACTATGTAAATACATCTACTCGTGCGACTGGACACATCATCAGTGATGTTCCTGGAATCATTGGGTGTTTCAGGTCTTTCAACATGATACACCCTCATTCAGGTGACCCAGCTGGGACTGATCAGACCCCGGCTTGTGTCCAGTTGGCACACTTGCTACCACGACTCCATGGTTCTCCTCTCTTGAGCCACAGCCATCTTGAGGCCCTCTCTGCCGCTTCGGTGGTATTGCGGATGGCACTTCTCCTCTGTTGCCCGACGATGCCTAGACAACCCAGAGCCTTGGTGAAGGACCGGGCTGCAAAGCCTCTGCAGCCAACCTCTACTGGAAGGCACTTATAAAAGCCGTTCCAAAAAGGGTCAGAACCGAGAGGTTTCATCTATAGATACAGTGATACCCTAAGTTACCATTTAAAATGATTGATTTTACCATATAAAACATGGACATACCAACTCACCAGAACAGGTGTGCGAGTGGGGCCGGTGGTATAGTGGTGAGGGTGCTGGGCTCATGATCAGGAGGTTGTGTGTTCAAATCCCAGTTAGCCCCCCCCCCCCCCACTGTGCTAAGACCCCTGGGCAAGGTCTCAAACACAAGTGTGCCTCTGTTCACCCAGCAGTATAAATGCGTACCAGTAAAAATATACTGGGAAGGTAACATGTGATGGACTAGCGTCCCATCCAGGAGGAGTTGTCTTCCTAGTTGCTTCACGCTACCGAAACTGGGGATAAGCACCAGCCTGATGAGCCTCTATATTTCGGGCGTAAAAAGCCCAACATACTTAACAGGTGTGCTAGATGTCAGGCTTAAACACAGGTTTCACTTGCAGGTGATCAGTGCCACCAAATTTGGATCACCATTTAGGCACCTTAGAACTAGTCTGAAAATGACTACAAAATGTCAAAGGTGAATTGTCTGAGATTTGTTGGTATACTGTAGTACGTTACACGTAGACACTGAAGCAAAAAGGGTGCCATTTTCTTTAACACATAAAAATTAAGAATTAAAATACGATGTCTTTTCAAATCACTGTATCGTATACACCAGGGGTCACCAACATGGTGCCAACGGGCACCAGGTTGCCAGCAAGATCAACATGCGGTGCCCGCGGGCATGTTCACTACTATTTTTAGAACAGGCTCCATAATGCCACTCTCCATTGAGCGGCATCTATTTTTTTTTTTTTGCTATTTTTTTAATCAGATCAATAACTTCACATAGATGAATATCATTAATTATTAATAATAACATAAAATTATAGGTAAATTGAGCAAATTAGTTATTTCAGAAGTGATGGTATGGTGGTCTAGTGGTATAGGGCGTTGGATCGCTGATCCAAAGGTTGGGGGTTCGAGTCCCACTCTCCACAAGGTTGTCACTGTCCCCCCCCCCAGTGCGGCTAACTGGGTTATCAAAGGCGGGCCATGTCTCTCACTGTCTATGGTGAGAGGCATGTAAAAGAACCATTGCTGACTTTCGTAAAGAGTAGCTGCAAAGTCGTCAGCGTGTTTCTGTCCCTTGCTAAAAAGGGTTGTGGCAGGAAGGGCATCCGACGTAAAAACCTCTGCCAAATCAAATGTGTGAATCAGATGATTCGCTGTGGCGACTCCCGAGGAAAAAAGGGAAAAAGCCGAAAGGAAGACAGACAGAAGTGTGTATCGTCCTGGAAGCCCTTCGCATTAATTGGGACCCAAGAAGTAGCTCTCAGTTTCAAAAAGGTTGGTGACGCCTGGTATACACACTGTTTCTCGAAAGAATAAGCAGTTCGATGAATGAATGAATGACTGTATAGTATGTTGGTAAGTACAACTGTAAGAAAGCTACTAATCCCAATCCTTGTTAATATTGTGTATCTGAAGGGCCCATGGTGTGGTATCAGAAATTTGAGTATGCAGTGGGCCACTGGCTGCAGAAGACAGCAGAGCATGTGTTTGGCTGTGTGCTCTGTAGCCCTGGTTGCTTTAGTCTCTTCAGAGGTGCCGCCCTCATGGATGATAATGTCATGAAGCGATATACCACCAAACCAACAGAAGCCAGTCACCATGTACAGTATGATCAAGGTATTAGCTGAGCTAGATCTTCTCAATCATCTCATTGTTATTTGTAATTTGGCAAATAGTAAATTATGAATATATAAGCAAGGTGAATGGGTTTGGATTGCTGTGGATACAAGCAGTGTTGTTCAATGACTCAGCACTACAACTGCAAACACCTTGAAGTCATGAACAGTTTTCATCAGTGAACAGCGGATAACTTCAGCAAACGAGACTTGAGAGAATTTCTTCTTCTCACTATATTTTTTTGACCACATTGTTTCATGAAAAAAAAGTCGACAATCAGGCAGTGGTGGCCTGGTGGTAAAGGTGCTGGATCACTGATCCCAAGGTTGGGGGTTCAAGCCCCATTCTTAACGGGTTATCACTGTCGTCATCGTCGTCGTCATCCCCCAGTGGTCTGCCAAAGGTCGGCCATGTCTCTCACTGTCTATGGTGTGAGGTTCATGTATTCATGTAAAAGAACCATTGCTGACTTTCGACAAGAGTAGCTGCATAGCCGTCAGTGTGTTTCTGCTCTGCGATGGCCTGGCGAGCGGTTCAAGGTGTACTCTGCCCTCGCCCAGAATCGGCTGGGATGGGCACCAGCCTCTCCGCGACCCTAGGATTAAGTGGTTACAGAATATGAACAAACAATGATCAATGATGAAATGGTACATGGAAAAAAGTGAAGGGAAATATTAATTAATTAATTTATTTATTATTTATTTACAAAAGTTGACTTGGCAAGTTTTAAAAATGGACTCCTCATTTCCTCATAAGGTTACATCCTCATGTCTCAGGCCATTTTTCTTTCCCAATATTACCACTGATTTAGTCATAAAGAACTGTGTAAGATATACATACAGTGGCAAGCAAAAGTATTAATATCCCACCCCACCCAAATAACACTTTTCCTACTTTGTTGCCTTACAAGCAAAAATTAAAAATTAAAAATTTTGTTGTTGTTGTTGTTGTTGTTTGTGTTTATCATTCACCTTAAAAATGAAAGCACTCCTTGCTCAATCTGTGAGATTGGACCTCTCTAGGCTCATTTGTTGTGGTCCATTCTGTGATGATGTGTCTATCTATCCACATAAACACACACACACACACACACACACACACACACACACACACACACACTTTTGTCTGCTTTGTGGGTAATTGCTTCTGCTTGTACTATTGTGTGAATCCAGGTGAGGACCGCTGGCTCTGCACTCTCTTATTACAGCAGGGCTGGAGGGTAGAGTATAATGCTGCATCTGATGCCTACACCAATGCACCACAGGACTTTAAAGAGTTCTACAACCAGAGACGGCGATGGGGACCCTCCACCATGGCAAATACTATTGATCTGCTTGGTTCTGGCCGCCTGACCACACAGAGGAACAGTTCTATCTCTAAACCGTACATAATTTACCAGGTCATCAGCATGGGTGCCTCAATTTTGGGTCCAGCCACTATCTGCCTGATGATAGCAGGTGAAGAGATCTATACTTTTGGATATTTTAATTTTCAAAATGACAAGTTCATGAATAGATCTTATCATCGTCAATACAGTTGAATAAGCCTTATGAGCAATAATATTTGATATTTTTCATTTACAGGGAGCTTCACTTTCATAATGAAAATGGATCCAAATGCTGCCCTGATTGCAGCCACCGTGCCTCCTTCAATATACCTGCTGCTGTGCTTCAAGCTGAAAGCTGATACACAGATCCAGATAGCAGCAGTCATGAGTATTTTCTATGCGTTCCTCATGACTGGGACTATTCTCGCCATCATAGGTAATATTGTTTTCAGTATCCTCATCATGTACTCTATCGACAGCTCCATTTAAATAAATGATGTATTTTTATTCAGTTTTAGTACTTTACTCAGATTTTTAATATGCCTGATTTCCTCGGTTTCTCTGCGTGTCACAATGTCCTACCATTACCCTTGTATACTTGAGTTGTATCTTCAAAAACAATCATGACAGAGACGTGCTAGTAGGATTATACCTATATGAACAAGGTTCTTCTCAAGTTCCTCATATGAAATATTGCTAATTTGAGGATATCACTCTTTATCACCTTCCATCATTGTGAGGGATGCCAGTGATGTCGCAGGGAGGCTACCGCCCGTCACAGCCGACTCCGGGCAAGGGCAGAGTACACCCTGGACAGCTTTCCAGGCCATCGCGGGGTGGAAACAAGCTGACGGCTGTGCAGCTACTCTTGTCAAAAGCCAGCAATGGTTCTTTTACATGCCTCACACCATAGACAGTGAGAGACGTGGCCGGCCTTTGATAACCCAGTTAGCTGCACTGAGGTGACAGTGACAACTTTGTGGAGAGTGGGACTCGAACCCCCGACCTTAGGATCAGCGATCCAGCACCCTACACCTCATTGAGAGCAAATGTTTAAATATATATACTGTATATTATACAGTATTAATAAAGTAAAATGTGGCCAGTGGTGGTCTGGTGGTAATGGGTGCCAATATTTCACTCAATATTTTATTGTGAAACAGTTTTTGGTTTGGAGACCCACCAGCCAAGCAGATATTCACCCCAATATAATCTGTATTGTTTCCTCTTAGGTGACATAGTGAAGAGTCAGACATTTATGACCCCCAGTGGCCTATTTCTGATTAGTATGACACTGCTGTACCTCATCACGGCAGCTCTTCACCCTCAGGAGTTTTCCCTGATCATCTATGGGTTACTGTATTTCCTCTGCATACCCAGTGGCTATCTCCTGCTTTCTATTTACTCCATTGTGAACTTGAACAATGTCTCATGGGGAACCCGAGAAACTGGTGGCAAAATGGAAACTGTAGCAGTGGGTGCCATCAAGAGGCAGTTCATACAGACTGCATGCTGTAAATGCCCCTGCTGGACTAGAAATGACTCGACTAGTGAAAATGAACCACTACTGAAATCCGTAGAGTCTGAGGAGCAAGATCTTAAGGACCACCCAGATTCGAAAGAAATTGAGAGGTAAATAATAATTCATTAAAGAATTACATCATCAGTTTTATAAGCCCACAAGGATGAAAATAATTATAAAAATGTTTAGAACACATTTTTTATTGTCATTATTCATTCATTCATTCATTCATCCATTTACTTATTTTCTGAACCACTTAAGCCTAATTAGGGTCACAGGATGGCTGGTGCCCATCTTAACTGACGCAAGGGTGGGGTATACCATGAACAATTCGCCAGGCCATCACAGGGCTATATGCTTATTATACATATTCTAAACGATCAGAATCAGCTTTATTTGGCTGGTTTGTGAACATAAACAAGTAATTTGACTCTGGTTCAAATTACTCACTTTACAGAGAAGCATTCATGAAGGTTTCACAAAATGGCAATAAAATAACAAAATGCAAAATGCCAGTATAGAAAATAAAAAAATGTATAGTAAAGAACAGAAGCTGCTAAATGCTGTAAAATACATAAATACATACATAAGAGTATAGTGCAGAATTTATTATTGACACTTGGTGCAGACCAGTATCAAGTATTCATGAGGTAGAGTAGTGGATAATACCCCAATTTCACTAGAGCACGGCAGACTCGCGGAAGCAAAACCAGAGTCATCCGCCAACATTCCTCAGTCATTCCGTCATCTTCTGTTTCCTTCCATACGATTCTGAAGGTATTCCTCCTCTTCCGTCAGGCCAAAATTTTCCACGAACGTGCTTTTGAACATGTTCAAAAGCCTGTTCACGGTAAAATTTTCCAACAGTGTTCCCTCACGTTCCACAGTGCTTCCACAAACGTTCCGTCCTTTCCGCAAACGTTCCATGATTGTTCCTTTTATTCCGCAAGTCTTGCATGAACATTCCTCCTTCTTCCGGGTGGTCAAAAGTGGCCACAGAATCCCCACGGAATACTCACGGTAGGTTTGTGGAATACATGTGGAATGGTTGCGGAATGGTTGTGGATAACACGGAAGACTTGCGGAACACTCAAGGAAGTCACTGCCACTATAGATATTAAACTACTCCAGTTCATTTTTTTGTTTTCCTGTTGATGTAATAAAGTTTTAAAGTTATAATCACTGTGGTTTGGACTTGTATGCATGGTTTTTAGTCTGGAATGATTTATTGAGGTGCAAATAAAAGGAACGTATTGACATTATTGATATTAAACATATTAACATCTGTTAAATCTTAAATTAATTGTAAATTATAAACATATTGCACATTAGAAACCTGTGGTAAATTACAAACATAATGTTAAATTTTAAATTTACTGTATATTATAAACATATAGTAGGAATGAGAGAACGAGCTTCCTTGATCATTCTGCGTATAGGCAGACTCAGGAGCAAATCCTTTGATCTTTGCTGATTTTTCCTCATTGAAATGTGGTTACGCCAGGTATTCCTCAGTCATTCCTCAGTCATTCCATGTTGAACATGAATGTTCCGCCTTCATTCCACCCGTTCCGAGATCATTCCGTGGGTCTTCCTTCTAAAAAGTAGTAGTACCGCTGTCATTCCGCAAACGTTCCGTCCTTTCCATGAACGTTCCGTGAATTATCCGAAGGTGTTCCTTTGCTGTCCGCACTGGTTCCGAAGGTGATCCGAGCACTTTTACGCATGTATTCCAACATTGTACCACGGTCTTTCCGTGTCCTTTCCGAACACTCCGTGATTGTCCGAAAGGTGTTCCGAAGGTGCAATTTTCCGTAGGTTTGTGACCCATTTTCCATGTAAAAATGCTGAAGCTCCTCCGTAGAGTATGTTCCGCGCCTTTCCGCCATGATCCTTGCATTCCGTGCTCTAGTGAAATGGGGGTATAAAATAAATGTGAACAATGGGTTATTACATATTCAGCAATAACAATACTTTTCCACAACTCTCAGCACAAAATCACAATTTTAGTTTGTTCTATTGTTTTCTGAGAACCTAAAATAAAAATACTTTAACTAAACAGTAAGATATTTAATTCCCCATATTAGATCAGCTTCTCCCTTACAAAAAAAAAAAAAAAGTTTACCATACCCATGTGTTCAAATAAAGCGCAGTGGTGGCCTGGTGGTAGGTGCTAAATTGCTGATCCCAAGGTCGCGATTCAAGCCCTACTATCAACGGGTTTGTCTGGGTTATCAAAGGTCGGCCATGTCTCTCACTGTATATGAGAACCATTGCTGACTTACATTTTGAGAGTCGGCTATATAGCGTGTTTCTGACCTTCAATGGCCTGGTGAACTGTCTACAGTGTACACTGCCCTCACCCAGAGTTGGCTGAAATGGGCGCCTGCCGCCTCGTGATCCTAATTAGGACTCGATGGTTTTAGAAAATGAATAAAAGAATGAACGTGTTTTCATATCTGTGATTTATCTACCAATACTACAGTATTGTTTAACTTTTCCCCCCTCATTGAATGTATTTAGTAGGTCAAACGAATGCCTCATACTACAAGCTCCCAGAAGTAAGTGCCAATTTTTACAGTAGAGTTTGCGAAAAATATTTTATTTGAACTTCACTTTATCATTCGTATTTTACATGCTACTTTTATATATTCCCACCAATTTCTTTCACACCAAAATATAAAGGTTGGACTGAAGATCTGCAGATGAAATATCATGATTTTCCATTTTACCAGGACATACTCTCAGAGGTAAAAAAAATTATGGGTTTTTAAAATGTCTGCAAAATGTACATTATATTTTAGCATTTTGAGCATACAGTATTCTACATGTTTTCTTTTGGTGTTCTAGGATGAAACTGAGTTTTGGAAAGAGTTGCAGAAACTGTACTTAGAACCTCTTAAAGAGAACGAAGAACAACAGAAAAAAATAGCAGAGGAACTCAAAGACCTGAGAAACAAGGTAAGACTGAGTAAAATATGTCAACATCATAAAACATTCCAAACAACATGCAAATTATAGTTGATCAAAAATCTAAGAGCTATTCTATTATTTAGGTGGCATTTGTCTTCTTCATCTGTAATGCTCTTTGGCTGATGGCCACCCTTTTTCTCCAAACCATTGGCAGTGCAGTCACCATAAATATTCCTAAAATGTTTCCAAATGGGACTATTTCAAAAAACGAAACCTTCTCTGTTGATCCAATATCACTGATGTTTCTTCTGAGCTTTGCACTGCTACTCTTCATGCAATTTTTTGCCATGCTTTATCACAGGTAACTCAACTCATTTCAACTTTTATATTTAAGTAAAACTATATTTTATATACACTGTATATGAATTAAATATAATTTTTTTTAATGGTCACCACTCACAAAATTATTTAAGATATTGCATAATATCAATGTGTGAGTGTGAGTATGAATGGTTGTGTGATTCCTGGCAATGCGATGGCCTGGCAAGCTGTCCAGGGTGTACCCCACCCTCGCCCAGAGATGACTGAGATGGGTGCCAGCCTCCCTGTGACCCTAACGAAGATGAAGTGGTTCAGAAAATGAATGAATGAAAGATAATATTAATGTATATTTTATTGATATTTTGGCATTAATGGATTTTTTTATGCTATATTTGATGCTTTCTCTGGGAGGTGGACCATGTCATTCTAAATTATGTTTTACCGAATGAAATTAAATATTCTTATGTCAGTTTAAAAATATATTGATGATGCGTGGAATGAAAATTTGAGTTTAGTCGGTAACACTTTTTAAGGCTGTGAGTTAATTTCTAATTTGGTTTTGTTCTTGTTTTTATTTAGAATCTACACGTTAATCCATTTTGTGGCCTACATGGACACTGAGAATAAAACTGTTCAGAAATTGTCAGCTGAAATGACTCATGAAAACGTGGTATGTTTCCTGAGAAGTTTAAATCAGTATGAAAGAAATATAAGTGAAACAACATTCGTAAATGTTTGTTATGATGACTCTGTAGGTTCCTGTATCTTCTGAAACGGATGTCCTGTCTAACACACCATTGGAAATGGTTCCATGAACATCAAGCCCAGTTGCCCATCTCAGTCGACTCTGGGCAGGGGCCGAGTACACCATGGACGGTTCGCCAGAACATCGCTCAGCAGCAAATTCAAGAAAAGATTTCTAAAATGAAAAAAAAAAAAATGTTTACTTAAGTAGAAGTTTCTCACTTCCCTCTGTTCATAGAATTCCTCTACATAATACTACAAAAAGAAAATTGTTCATTTGTTCATTTATTTGTTGAACTGCTCAATCTTACGAAGGTCGCAGGGAGGCTGAAGTCTATCTTAGCTGACTCTGGGCAAAGGCCGAGTACATCCACAAACACACACACACACACACATATATATATATACACACACAAAACCATTTATACTCAAACTCACACCTATGGGGCAATTTGGAATGGGAAACTAGCCTAATGTGCATGTTTTTGGTCTGTGGGAGGAAACCAGAATTCACTGAGGAATCCCATGCAAGCACAGGGATAACATTCACTCTACACGGAAATGTTCTCACGAAGCCTGAGACTTGAATCTCGGACCTTCTTGGTGTGATGCAGATGTGTTAATAACTATATCGCCATGGCACCTACAAAACTGTTATTTACAGTAAATTTATTAAGAATACAATTCCTAATCCATAACCTAAATGACAGATACTGATGTACTTACAATATACTGTCCTATAATATGCATGGCATACAGTAGAAATTAATTCTATAACATCTCTTGTTGGTTGTTGTGTTGGCGAGACAAACAAGAATTTATCTCCCCACCTTCACCACCTTCACCTATCCCGTGGTCTGGTTGACCGTTGGGGCGCCACTACACACTCAGCAACCACCTTCTGCCATTCCTTTCGATCCTCAGCCTTCCGCAGCAGGATGTTCCAGTCAAGGCTGGTCATCTCCTTGATATTGTATTCCCATCTCTTCCTCTGCCTCTGCCTCTTCATATCCTTCCGTGCACTGTTCCCTGCAGATGGCCTTGGCCAGTCCCAAGGATCTTGTGATGTACCTGAACCAATTCAGCTTTCTTCTTTTGACGAGAGTCAGAAAGTCCACGTAAGGTCCAGTGATGTTTAACTCTGGCTTTCATATTTTCATTGGTTACATGGTCACTGTATGAAATACAAAGGATTTAGCGGAAACATCTCATCTCGAGGGCCTGTACCCTTCTTTCAATGGCAGCTGTTAAGGTCCAGGTCTCACACGCATACAGAAATATAGACATAGCCAGGGAACGCATCAGTCTGATCTTCGAACTGGTGGTGATATTCTTGTCTTTCCAAATGACTTTTAGTTTAGTCATAGCCACTGCAGTCTGCGCTAACCTTGAGACTACGTCTGGCCTGGATCCCTTATCTGATACTATGGCTCCCAGATATTTGAAGCTGTAAACTGTCCCCAGTTTTTTCCGTCTATTGTGATGTCAAACTCGATGCCAGTTTTTCATCGGCTGGGTCTTCGCTGCACTGATTTGCATTCCATTAGCTGTGGAGGCGTCTTAAAGGAGAGTTATTAAATTAATTAAACCTTGTTCTTCTCCAGCTAGGCCATAACCATTAAATATCTCTCCATTAAAGGCAAAAGATGCTAACTATTTAAAGTTATGTTTTCACATCAAATCTTGCGATGTACCACATGTAAAGCTTTATAGGGACATATCAAAAGTAAATAGACATCTCTGATTACAGCGTTTTATCTATGAAACACATTTGTTCAAAGCTTATAATATATATATATATATATATATATATATATATATATATATATATATATATATATATATATATTCATTCACTCATTCATTCATTTTCTGAACCACTTAATCCTAATTACAGTCATGGGGAGGCTGGTGCCTATCTCAGCCGACTCTGGGCAAGTTCAGAGAGTACATCCCCGGACAGCTTGCCAGGCCATCGCAGGGCGAAAACACGCTGACTGCTATGCAGCCTACTCTTGAGAAAAGTGTATATATATATATATATATATATATATAAATTACATATAATTTAAGTTACAGACGCTCCCTGATTTACATTTTAGTTAGGCTCCGGACAGCCGAACTTAAGGTGAAAAAAAACCTAAGTTGTTACTGTATGTTCCAGTGACATATGACGTTCATACTGTACTATACATCCATAAATACCATCACCATATCTCATAAAACACCCCTAAATCAATTATTATAAACATAACATTGTAAAATAATATCAAATATATCAAATAATATCAACATTAATTTAAAATAAATTAAATTCAAGCAAAATAATTTTAAAAAGATAAATTTTAATCAAATTCACTCATCAAATATCAAATACAGTATCAAATATAACCTTTAACATGCTCAGTGATGAGATCTTTCTGCTTGTAAATGGTTACAATGGTCGATGGAGCCATTTGGAAGAAACTTGCAATAGTCGCATGTTTTTCACCAGCATCAATTTTCTTGATAATAGCCATCTTCATTTCTAACGAGATGGCTTGTCGCTTTTTCTGATTACCACTATAACTAGTTGGCTTACGCTTCTGACCATCCATATTTGCTTAGGGTTACAAAAGTCCGCAAAACAGTGTAAACACAAAGATCACAGAGATGACGTCTTAACACAAGGGTAACATGCAGTGAACTGGGAAGAAGGAGGGGCACGTTCAGTCTGTCATTTGTAAACAATGGATGCAGCGTCATTACATCATTGCGTCATTACGTCATTGCGTCATTACGTCAGCGTACTACGTAGGTACGACTTGTACTACAGAGAGCACGCTAAACTCAAAATTAGACAATTTTTTTTAATGTAAAATCGAAAAGTACATAGAACGAATGAACATAAGTCGGGGAGCGTCTGTATCTTTTATTTTTTTTAACACATATACTTATAAAGTGTTATATATTAATGTATATTGGTTTATAATATATACATGTATCATTTAATTTATATTAACTGGGTTTAAATCAGTGGAATAATATTAGACAAGTTGAATATTGCCCAAGTTCCAGATTTCACAAATTCCAATTTGAGGGACTGTCACATTACACTCTCAACGCAACTTTAACTGCAGAAAGTTTTACAGCGTTATGGGTACAGTGGATTGCAGCATAACTTCAGGAAAGGGGAAAAACCAGCTTGGTGAGAGAACAATACTGTACAGTACTAATCAAAAGTCTGGACACGCCCATTCATTCTAACTGAAATAAAGGGTGTCTCCAAACTCTTGACTGGTACTGTATGTATATAAAAATTCAAAAATGATGGTGTCTATTTACTTTTGAAATGTCCCTGTATACATGCACCAGTATGTTAAATTAACACACACATCAGTCATGACTATTTAGTACGATCTATTTAAGTGCCTGATATTAACATTTTTTTTCTGATTTATTTATTGATTCAGAAAATCAGCAAACTCATTATTAGATTATTAGATGACTCATCAATCAAATGACCATATATGTATGTATTTTTATTATTAGAATAAAAACATGTTCCTAATAATCAGGTTTGCTTTCTTTGAATTCTTAGTGCTGGAATGTTCTTTAAAACTATAACCACCTGTGTGATGTAGCCATTCAATTGCATACACATGAGATGTATTACTTACCGGCCTAATACTATTAGACTAATGAGAATTCTTAAAGAGAAAATGTGTTGTTTTGTTGTCATGCGATTTCACATGACAATAGGAGCTATTAAAATAACTTTTTTTAAACACAGAACATCTTCTATTCCTCTTGGCTGCTCCCTTCAGGGGTCACCACAGCAAATCATCTGCCTCCATCTCACCCTATCCCTGCATCTTCTTCTCTTACGCCAACTACCTTCATGTCCTCCTTCACCACATCCATAAATCTCTTCTTTGGTCTTCCTCT
Organism: Plotosus lineatus; assembly: GCA_024760905.1. Lineage (NCBI taxonomy): Eukaryota > Metazoa > Chordata > Actinopteri > Siluriformes > Plotosidae > Plotosus > Plotosus lineatus. The sequence continues at coordinate 34,937,600 of CM045739.1, forward strand.
AGGCCTTCTACCTTGTAGTTCCAACATCAGCATCCTACTACCAATATACTCACTATCCCTCCTCCGTACATGTCCAAACCATCTCAATCTAGCCTCTCTGACTTTGTCTCCAAAACCTCTAACATGTGCTATCCCTCTGATGAACTCATTCCTGATCCTATCCATCCTCGTTACTCTCAAGGAGAACCTCAACATTTTCACCTCTGCTACCTCCAGCTCTGCCTCCTGTCTTTTCCCCAGTGCCACTGTTTCTAAACCATACAACATCGCAATGTATGTCAAATATACAAAAACAGTAATAACACAAATAATCTATAGCAGCTATCATAATTACAATTGCAGACATTTAAAATGCATATCAGTATCAGTACAACTTATGACATACAGTCCACAGCACATAAATATAAAAAAGCCCAAAACAATCCAAATTCAACTAGAGTTGCTATTATAAATCTTATCATCGTCCAGGCAAACATATAAAGGTGCTAAGAAATGGATGCCTACTGAATTTATACTCCACCTTTCAAATAAATAGGAGCAGTATACTAAAAAAGTTCCGGTCCTCATTTTCAATTAAAGATAGAAATTTATAGTCCCTCTTCTTTCCCCTTACATTCGAAAGCGCCATAACGCTCTTAAAATTATTGCTGACTGGAAGTAGTGCAACATAGTTTATTGGTCAAACTTCTAATGGGTTCTGCAATACAATTGTCATATGTTCTTTTTAATTGCATTTTGGCAATTGTATCTTCCACTGCAACACAAAATCAAGAACGCATGTATACGCACACACACACACACACACACACACACACAATACCTCTTTTATACACCAGTCAAATAATAATGAAATCAATAAAAAATTATACTTTTAAAGAATTCTTTTTAATGACACCTGCTTTAATATTAATTTGATTATTTGTCGAGGTTTTGCAGTCACGTGACCCCAATACCGTCATGCGCCATCTTGGACGGCAAGCGTGATCCAAAACACACACACACACACACACACAAACATATTTCAGTAACTCACAGTAAGTTTTTTTTGCACTCTGTAAAAATATTTGTATGGTTCCTTCTAGGTGGAATCTATTTACTTTATATTTATACTTTATTTATAGATTTATGCTGAATCTATTTACTTTATAAAAACAGCAGTTTTTCTTTTTTTGTTGGTTTTATGGTGTGAAGGAAATACTGCCACACAGTAATATTTGAGAATTTCTGCCACTCAATGGCTTGAACCACAATGAATGTTTACGATAGTAATGATTGATTGACCAGGGAAACACAACTAGAATATTTTAATGAATTGTACCTATAATTAAAATCAATGGACAAATTTGTCTACCTTGGAGGATTGGTCACAGAGGATGCAAACCTGGATGGTGAAATTCACAGGAGGATTGCCCAGGCCATTGGAACATTTAACTCTTTTCAGAGCCGTGTTTGGAGATGAGCCGGTCTGTCCCTTGGAACAAAGCTAGCTGTGCACAAACACATAATACTAGCAGTTCCACTGTATGGCTCTGAAACTTGGACCACCTGTATTAGACATGTCCATCAACTAGAGATTTTCCATTAGAGTTGTCTATGGCAAATTATGTGTATTTGCTGGTGGCATACAGTGAGCAACATAGAGGTTCTACAAGGAGCCAATCTTACAACACTTGGCACAATGGTGAAGATATCAAGACTGTGCTGGCTAGGACAAACCTGCTGAATGTAAGACAGCAGACTTCCCATACACATTCTGTTTGGTGAGCTAGCTTCTGGCTCACGCTTCAAAGGCAGACCTAGGAAACAATGGAATGATGCCATCAAAGAGGATTTGAAGGCTTTTGGCATTGGCAACAACTGGTATATACTCCCACAATCTAGACTAGACTGGAGAACAGTAGTCCAGCGGTGCAGGGATGGCAGAATCTGCTGTAGCAGCTAAGGCCGTGCAGCAGAGACAGTGACGACACAAACGACACCACTGTCCCCCATCGTCACATGTGACGGGGACATGAGGATGAGGAGGAGGAGGGAATTATATGAAGGCATGACAATGAAAAGAAATAATGTGGAATAAAAACTGATTTGTCTTAACATAAAAATACAAAATCTTATTTTCAAACAACTCATTGTCATTAGAGGCAATTCATGAACTTTATACATAAGTTAATTTGCTAAGAAAGGTTTTCCCAGAGGAAACCTATGCGAGCACGGGGAGAACATGCAAACTCCACACAGAAACACCCAGGCCGGGAATCGAACTTCGGCCTTTTTGCTGTGAGGCGGACGTGCTAACCACTACGCCACCGTGCCGCCCGTCTTACTCATTAATACAGTAATAATACTGGAAAACCTCCGCTGACGAACGCTTAAGCTCACGAACTTTTCGCCTCAAGAACATTAAATTTGCGAGCATATAGTCTCTGCTGATGAACTAGTTTTCGGCGGACGAATCAAACCACGCGGTCGAACAGCGCCACGGTGGCAGCCACGAGAAGCTGACGCACGCTCACGGCGTCACAGTTCGTCACCCCCTTTCTTTGAATGCGGAAGTGGTTTGTGTTTGATAGACATTTTGGACCATATTGAGTGTACTTTTGCTATTATGGGACTGAAAAAGACCCCACCACAGGCGGAGATCATTGAAAAACACGAACGAGGTGTGCGTTTGTGTGACTCAGCGTCCCAGTACCAGTACGCTAAGTCTACCATTGCTCCCATCCTTAAGAACAAGGAAGCTATTAAGGGTGCGTGTGTGGCTAAGGGTGTTTCCAAACAGTAGGCGTTTCCAAACACGCCTTCCAAACAGTAAGTCCCTCCCTCCCTCCTCCTCCCACTCCATTCCATCAAGCCATCAACTACCATCACAAAGGTAAATAAAACGACTTTATTATACAGTACAGTTTGTTTCTTTAATTACAATACAATAGACATTTATTATACATAAAATAAGGTATATTTTTGTGTAGTTTTAAGGCTTATTTAGTAGAAAATTATGTTTTATGGGGACCTGGGAACGGATTATTCTCATTTTAATGGTTTCTTATGGGAAATAAATGTTCGGAAGACGAACTTTTCGCCTTACACACACTTTCTGGGAACCAATTATGTTCGTGAGCAGAGGTATCACTGTACTGGAAAATGTAGTAATGATCAAGTAAAAACTTTTTAATTTTGTCCTGTGATAATATTTATTAATAAATAAAGCGCTTAGGCGCCTTTCCAGAAGCTAGAGAAGATGAAGGGGGGTTGAGTGGCATCATAGGGCTTAAATAATCATTAAAACCGTGAATTCCCAATTCAAGCAATCACTTTGATAACTAGTGCACGAAGATGAAAAAAAGAGATGTACACATTATCTGCAACCAATCAGCAGGAGGGAGAAGCAAAAGCTCTCAGTCATTGGCTAAAATTGAATCACGTTCCAGTAACTTTGGGGTTTGCTTCTAATCCGCGAGTATGTGGGGGCCACAAGCACTGAACCGTGAATGGGCAAGGGCTGACTGCAGGGGTCTCCAATCTTATCCACAAAGGGCCGGTGTGGGTGCAGGTTTTTACTTCAACCAAACAGTAGCCACGCCTTTCACCTGTTTCCATCAATCACTGATCATCAAAGAAAAAGTAAACAAAAACTAGATTGGACATTAGTGTTTCAATGCTGAAGTGGAGCCGGTGAGATCACCTTGTTTTAAGACTTATAAGTTTGGGTAAGGAGAAGATTGGAGACCCCTGGCTTACTGTATACTTTATTGATGACGGAACTCCAGCACTTGAGAAAATGATGAATCATTTTGTCGCGCTTCCTTGCACATATGTAGGTCGTTTTTGCAGTGGACCAAATGCAGTTTGAGCGAAGCACAATGTAGTATATCTGCACAATTTGAGGAGTGGTATGGAAAGCTTATAGAAAGGCTCAAAAATGTCCACTATTGTTTATCTAGTGCACGTTATAATGCCACATTGATCATGTGAACAACATATCCAGGCAATGGGTATGCAAGGGCGTAGGCTGGTCTGACTGTGGGGGAACGCACATCTTGGTTGACCGGAACTCGAGTCCCAGGGGCTATAATTTTATTTATTATATTACTAAGCACTTTGGGGGAACCAGGTACACCCGTGGGTAGAATTACAAACTTTAAAAAATGGCTGTCTATACAGGGGTGAACTGCAATCAAATATTATAGTTCAACCAAAAACATTCTCAAATATATTTCTCACTATATCTGTATCCACATGTACTAAATACATTTACAAATTGAGCTAAAGTTATTTATCTATTCAAAGGCATAAACAAATATTAATACATATTTACAGCAAAAAGACATACTATTAATTTTATGAAAATACTGACCATTAGGCTGCAGAAACAGGCTGGATGGGTTATGATTATTTTGGCCATTCATTCTCTGTGCGTCAGTGTTTGTGTTCTAACACATGTGCAGGAGCCGGAGGCGGTACTAACAAACTGTGCTTTATTCTCAAACTCGCACTTTGTTTGACTGACAGTGTCCAGCTATTATTGCTTACTGATAATATGTGAGGCGCTCCACCGAAATAGGCACCTGTCGTCGATTGTTGATTGGTCAGCTTGGGCTTGCACATGCGCAGTGCCCGTTACAGGTTAACTTCCGGTGTTAACTTCCAGTTTCGGGTTTACTGCATGCTGAATTTATCTCCAACTTTCTCTTCAATAACAATCATTAAGTTTATTTATAGGATTGTGAATACACATAATTTCTTGTCCAGCGGAACTCAACTCCTGCTGTGTGTGTGTGTGTGTGGGGGGGGTGTGCACGTGCACCCTGTGCACCCTGTGCACCCCCCCCCCCCAACCTTAGCCCTTGGTATGGTGGAGGCTGATTTGAGCTACAGTGAGGTAGCGCGGCATATGAACTCGACAAAACACACCTTCAGAAACCTGATTGACTGTCACAGTATGGCAGGGTCAGTTGACAACAGGCCACGTCCAGGGTGAGAGAGAGTGATGACTCCCGAACAGGATGACTGTATCCGATTTCAGCACTACGAGACCGGTTTTGCAATGCTGTATCACCGCAAATCACCACCTGTATCAACCCAAATCAAAGCCTGTAACAATGCAAATACAGTAGAGGCCTTGACCGAGATGACATGATTATATTGTGTACATTCTTATAAGTGAAACATATTCAAGTCCACATTAACAGAAGTAAATATCTTAAGAGCCTTGTGAGATGTTTAAGAAGCTCTGTATGACCATGAATAAATTCTTTATGAAGTGTGTAGCTGAAGGGCCCGTGGTGTGGTATCAGAAATTTGAGTATGCAGTGGGCCACTGGCTGCAGAAGACAGGAGTGCATGTGTTTGGCTGTGTGCTCTGTAGCCCTGGTTTCTTTAGTCTCTGTAGAGGTGATGCTGTCATTTATAGTAATGTCATGACATGATATACCACCAAACCAACAGAAGCCAGTCACTATGTACAGTACGATCAAGGCATAAGCTGATACATATAATATTATTAGCAATAATTTATTTCAATGCTCCATTCTAATTGCGCTAACTCCATACAAAATCTGACATTTAAAGACGCAGAGTCTACCTGGTGATTTGAAATAACTTTTTTTTTATTATTATTATAACAAGAAACTAATAATTCTTAATTCCAGTCAAATACTGTATTCAAAGATGCTTGCAGCTGCTGCCGAACTACTGGCAAATAAACATTAATAAACTGTTCATTCAGTTCATTTTCTGTACCCGCTTAATCCTAATTTGGGTCGCGGGGAGGCTGGTGCCCATCCCAGCCAACTTCGGGCGAGGGCAGAGTACACCCTGGACAGCTCGCCAGGCCATCGCAGGGCGGAAACACGCCGACGGCTTTGCAGCCTACTCTTGTCGAAAGTCAGCAATGGTTCTTTTACATGCCTCACACCATAGACAGTGAGAGACATGGCCGGCCTTTGATAACCCAGTTAGCTCCACTGGGGAGGACAGTGACAACCTTGTGCAGAGTGGGACTCGAACCCCCAACCTTTGGATCAGCGATCCAGCGCCCTATACCACCACTGCCCCCTTAATAAACTGTTGTCTCAATAATATAATTGTTCTCTGGCTTGACCCTGGATGTGAGTGTGAATTGTTGTGTGTGTTCCCTCATGATACTCGGGAAAGCTGTTCGTGGTGTAAACCGCCTTTACCTAGTGTCATGGTTAAGTGGTTTGGAAATGAGGGCGTGAATAAGTAACTCTAAAATTAATTCAATATTTTTTCATTCATTCATTTGCTGAGCCACTTAATCATATTAGAGCCCAACTCACCCGACACTAGCAAAAAAAAAAAAAAATCCTTGTCAATTCAGTCAGATGGGGTACACTCTGAACAGCTCAACAGACCAAAGCAGGGCTGAATTATTTATCCTCATTCGTTTTCTGAACTGTTTGATCCTAATTAAGGCCTCAGGGAGGCTAGTACCCATCTCAGTTGATTTCGGGACAGGGTGGGGTACACCCTCTGGACAGCTCGTCAGACCACACCAGGGCTAAATTATTTATGCAATTGTAAAATGAAGTCTGCTTGTGCTATTGTGTGAGTCCAAGTGAGGACCGCTGGCTCTACACTCTCTTACTACAGCAGGGTTGGAGAGTGGAGTATAATGATGCATCTGATGCCAACAGCAATACACCATATGATTTTAAAGAATTCTACCACCAGAGACAGTGATGGGGGCTCTTCACCATGGCAAATACCATTGATGTGCTCAGTTCTGGGTGCCTGACCACACAGAGGAGGTCACTAAACCAAATCGCTAAACCAGGGGTCCGGAACCTTTTTGACAAAGAGAGCCAAAAAAAAGACATATTTTAAAATCTAATCTCTGAGGGACATATATATATATATATATACACACATGAGTGTGTGTGTGTGTGTGTGTGTGTGTGTGTGTGCGTGTGTGATAGAGAGAGAGAGTGAGTGTGTGTGTGTGTGTGTGTGTGTGTGTGTGAGTGTGTGTGTGTGTGTGTGTGTGTGTGTGTGTGTGTGTGTGTGTGTGTGTGTGTGTTTAAATGAAATTACTCCAAAAAGAGAGAGAGAGAGAGAGAGCGAGAGAGAGAGAGAGAGAGAGAGAGAGAGAGAGAGAAGCTTAACTCTAGTTTTTAGTTTAGTTTTTTAAGTTGTTTAATTCAGTAAATGTTTTATAAATGTGGTCACATTTGAGCTCATCTGGAATTCCGATCCCTTAAGGAATCAAATAAAAGTTGAGTTTGGACCTCCGATATGTCAAGCAGTGAATGCGCTTTGAATGCCACGTCTTGTGGGTGTGGCCCGCAGTGCTACAATAATCATGTGTATACAATAGAGAGAGAGAGAGAGCGAGAGAGAGAGCAAGAGAGAGCAAGAGAGAGAAAGAGAGAGAGAGAGAGAGAGAGAGAGAGAGAGGGAAGTTTAACTGTTTAGTTTTTAGATTAGTTTTTTAAGTTGTTTAATTCAGTAAATGTTTTATAAATGTGGTCACATTTGAGCTCATCTGGAATTCCGATCCCTTAAGGAATCAAATAAAAGTTGAGTTTGGATCGCCGATCTGTCAAGCAGGGAATGCGCTTTGAATGCCACGTCTTGTGGGTGTGGCCCGCAGTGCTACAATAATCATGTGTATACAATAGAGAGAGAGAGAGAGAGAGAGAGAGAGAGAGCGAGAGAGAGAGAGAGCAAGAGAGAGAGAGAGAGAGCAAGAGAGAGAGAGAGAAGGGAAGTTTAACTCTTAAGTTTTTAGTTTAGTTTTTTAAGTTGTTTAATTCAGTAAATGTTTAATAAATGTGGCATATTTGAGATCATCTGGAATTCCGATCCCTCAAGGAATCAAATTAAAGTTGAGTTTAACCTCCTTTGTCAGTCAGGGAATGCGCTTTGAATTCCAAGTCTTATGGGCGTGGCCCGCAACGCTAGAATAAACATGTGTATTGTATACATTGTAATGTGTGTGTGTGTGTGTGTGTGTGTGTGTGTGTGTGTGTGTGTGTGTGTGTGTTAATAAAAATGTTTAATAATGGTTTAATTAATAAATATGTTTAAAAAAATGGTTTACTATGTTAATAAAATGTTTAAATTGTTTAATAAATAATGTTCTTTTACTTTTAACATATATTTCATACACAAAATTGGTGTACTTTTATCATTTTAAAGGGTTTATGCGGTTTATCCAGTCCAAAGACTGGAGCCTTGGAACGAATCAGGCATTTAAAATGTAAAATGCGACCCCTACTGACGAAATCCCAGCGTTACGAAAACGGCGCTGGAACAGGTTAATTTCGTAGGTAGGGGGCCAACTATACTCGAACAACTGCCCATTGTCTGCATTCTGGTACAATTATTCCAGATGTGTATGCAGTCACTGATGCATATTCTGTCACACTGCCTCATCCATCAAGGTCTTTCCTACAGATGTTTTTATGAGTCATTCAAAAAGCATGGCAAACCACTCACTGTGAGATCTGGTGAGTACAGAAAATATTTCAGACACATGAACAATCAAACACTGTAATGTTTAGTATGGTTCTGTATGTGGCCCAAGCTATAATAATGACACCTATAGGCAAAGGTTCAGGTTGTTTTGACCTACTGACCTGATTGTAGGTTATAGGTCACTCTTGGGCTTGTTATGTAAGTGATTGCTGATGACTCTGTGTACAGACTAGTCCTCCAATATTTGACCCACTCCTAAGGTTTTTTTCATTTGACTCAGATTCAGCTTTACAGACTGTAGTTGCTTTTCTTTATCTTTTGTCGAATAATCTTTACAATTTTTAATGTCTCGTAAAGGAAACTTTACTTTCATCATGAAAATGTAACAAAATGCTGCCCTGACTGTAGCCACAGCGCCTCCTTCAATAACATAAATATCCAAACATTCATCTATTTTCTGTAATGGCTTAATCCTAATTAGGGTCGCAGGCAGGCTGGCACCCATCCCAGCCGACTCCAGGGGAAGGCAGAGTACACCTTGGACGGCTCGCCAGGCCATCGCAGGGCAAAAACATGCTATGCAGCCTACTCATGTCAAAGGTCAGCAAGGGTTCTTTTACATGCCTCACACCATAGACAGTGAGAGACATGGCCGGCCTTTGATAGCCCAGTTAGATGGACTGGGGGTGCAGTGAAAAGCTGTTGAGAGTGGGGCTTGAACCCCCAACCTTGGGATCAGAGATCCAGCACCTTTATCACTAGGCCACCACTGCCCGCCAAACAGTCATTCATTTATATATACTGAGCTTCTTAATCCTGTAACAGTTGTAGTGTGTGTGGATGGAGCCTGTCTCAGCTGACTCTGGAAGAAGGCAGTTTTTGGACTATGACAGGAAACTGGAGCACCAAGAGGAAACCCATGCATGGGGGTAGAACATGCAAACGTCACACTAAAAAAAATGCTCTCACTGGACACAGTACTCGAACCCAGGGCAGCATGGTGGCATAGGGTGTTAGCACATACGCCTCACAGCAAGAAGTCCTGGGTTTGATTTCCTGACTGGGCGTTTCTGTGTGGAGTTTGCATGTTCTCCTCGTGCTTGCGTGGGTTTCCTCCGGGTACTCCGGTTTCCTCCCAAAGTCCAAAAACATACACAGTAGGTTAATTGACTGTTCTAAATTGGCCCAAGGTGTGAGTGAGTCTGTATGTGGCCTGGCGAACCAAACGGAAGATCATTGTGCTCACAGCCATGACAATCCCTGTATGAGCATCATTCAACCTTCATGGATTGATGTCCGTTACTCATGATTGGATGTAGATGTAGAGCAAGAGACTCGAACCCAGGATGTTCTTGCTATCAGGTGGGCATACCATCCACAATTCCACCATGATGAGCTATTACACATTATTGCTTTCTCTTTAAATTAGACTGTTATGTTTGCTTGTGATTTTTTTCACAGTTTACTTATTTTTAAATGTGATTCTTACTCAATTTATTTCCATGTAGTATTTATTTTTAGGTATGTTTATTTTTTGTTGGTTGATTGGTTGTTGTTGTTTTAACATATTATCACACATTGTCCGTGGTGTCCACAGCTAAACCCATTCTTTAAAATAATTCAAAGAGAGAGAGAGATTTCCTTTTGGCTTTTTTCCTTTATCAGGGGTCACCACAGTGAATGAATCGCACATTTGATTTGGCATAGGTTTTCACGTCAGATGTCCTTCCTGACATAACCCTTTAGCAAAGGGACAGAAACATGCAGATGGCGTTGCAGCCACTCTGGTCGAAGGTCAGCAATGGTTCTTTTACACGCCTCACACCATAGAAAGTGAGAGACATGGCCGGCCTTTGATAACCCAGTTAGCTGCACTGGGGGGGACAGTCCTTGTGGAGAGAGGGACTTGAACCCCCAACCTTAGGATCAGCGATCCAGCGCCCTATACCACTAGACCACCACTGCCCCTTCTTTAAAATAATTCAAACAATGAGTTATATTATAGTACAGCAGCTAAGACATAGTTAAGAGTCAGACATTTATGACCCCCAGTGGCAAGGGGGGCGCGGTATGATGCCGGGGGGGGGGGTGCAGGGGGACCCCGTATGACCCTGGAGAGCATGCTTTTCTGGAATTGTGTACGAGAAATTAGTGCAATTGCACCTCCACTCCACTAGTTGGCAGTGGCGCCCTCGTTGTCGCGCTATCGTGTAGCGGTTTTTCGCACGAGCAAACGATATGAAGTGCAGTACTGTAAACAACTCCTCTAGAAACAACACGGAAATATTTCTAACAGGAACGAAGAGAAATGTGGCTAGAAACGGAGATATTAAGACATAAGTAAGTTGAATGAGTTTAAATAAGGATTTTAACATTTTAGACACATTGGTGCACTTTAAATCTTTTCTGTTACAGATTAAAAAACAATGTTAAAGAAGTTTTTCTGTATTGTAAGTTGAGCTATATTTCTGTTTTCTTTTGTTTTAAATGTTAATAAGGACACAGTGTTATGCATGAATAATAATTTTATAGAAAAATAATACTACAGTACAGTATTTGTATAGTCGCTCGTGGGGCGGTTGAAATGTTTTTTTCTTCCTTGAGGGGGCGCCACAGAAAATAATTGAGAAGCACTGGATTAGTGTGACACTACTGTACCTCATCAAGGCAGCTCTTCACCCTCAGGAGTTTTCCCTGATCTTCTATGGGTTATTGTATTTCCTCTGCACACCCAGTGGCTATCTCCTGCTTTCTATTTACTCCATTATGAACATGAACTGGTGGCAAAATGGAAACTGTAGCAGTGAGTGCCATCAAGAGGCAGTTCATACAGACTGCATGCTGTAAATGCAGTGGTGGTCTAGTGGATAGGGCTCAGGATCGCTGATCCTAGGGTTGGGGGCTCAAGTCCCCACAAATGTGCGAGTCAGATGATTCGCTGTGGCGAGTCCTGAGAATGGAAAAAGCCAAAAAGAAAAGAAGAAGAAAGAAGAGGACTAGAAATAACTCTACTACTGCACCAGCAAAATCCACAGTTTCTGGACAGAGAGATCTTCATGTTCATGTGCATTCTCAAGAGGCTGAGAGGTACATAATTAATTAAAAAATAAAAAATAAAAATAATAATTTTAACTGGCAATACTGCATAACAATCATTAGTTTTTTTACTTTGTTTAATTTATTGGTCAGTGGTGGTCTAGTGGTATAGAGTGCAGGATCGCTGATCCGAAGGTTGGGGGTTCGAGTCCCACTCTCCACAAGGTTGCCATTGTCCCATCCTCCCCCCGTCCCTCCCCCCGTCCCCCCAGTGCAGCTATCTGGGTTATCAAAGGCCAGCCATGTCTGTCACTGTCTATGGTGTGAGGCATGTAAAAGAACCATTCTTGACTTTCAACAAGAGTAGGCTGCAAAGCCGTGAGCGTGTTTCTAATCGGCAGTGGGAGTCCCCTGAGACAGTTCGTTCACTGTAACGTTCTGGCAACTCCTGCAGCCGCACTGGAACCCAGTCGTATCAGCACTTGCCCTTCCATCGGATCCTTCTGGTGGTGATGAGAGTGGTGACTTGGTGCTTGGGTAACAGCCTGTCCTCCATTACTCCCTACCCCGGCTCTGCACCCTGGAGAGTATCACCAGCCAGGATACCAGCCAGAGTCCAGCCATAGTCCTTCGGGACTGACAGAGGCCTGCTTATAATGGTTCACCACCATTTTGTACTCTTTAGTAGTATGATCTAGCTTTCTGGAAATCTAATGGTTCATTAAATTGAGTTTCCCTTATAATAATAATAATAATAATAATACATTTTAAGAAATACAGTAGATCAATCAGTGTGTCAGGATTCTAATCTATTACTTATGAATATATTTACCCATACTTTACTTCAACTTTTACTTGATCACATAAAGACCTCACATTACAATTCCTAAAAGTAAGTGGTGTGTGCATGGCTATGGAAGTAAAATAACTTTCCTTTACACCAGGCAACACTCTCTGAGGTATAAATTATCTTTCCCGTCCTCCACATAATGTACCGAAATTATATTTAGAACAAAGATCAACATGAAAAAGTTGCAGAGCAGCTCAACAACCTTAGAAACAAGGTGAGACTAGAGTGTAGGTAAAATAACATATAATACACAATATGCTAAATAAAATGAGAATGAAAATTGATGTAATGCATATTTTTCCAATGCATATGGGATTGTTTTCCAAGAGGTGGGATTCGTCTCTTTCATCTGCAGTGATTTGTGGTTGATGGCCACCTTGTTCCTCCAAATAATTGACAAGCCTGTCAGCCTGTCCATACCAAAAATGTATCCGAATGGGACTACCTTAACAAACAAAACATTTTCTGTGGATCTGGAATCACTGATGTTTATAAATTGTAAATTCACTTTCCCTGTCAGCAGTAATGTTGAATTCTCAAATCAGAAACGAATGCTCAATTTTTCATCACAGCAGCTCTAAGAGTAGTGATTTTCTGGAATGTCTTCTCTAATTTACATAACGGTGTAATTGGTTTACATTAATAAGCTCCTTATAATATATTATTATTGTTCTTGTTGATGTTGTCACAAGCATATGGACCCCAGTGCTGCTAACTGGGTTATCAAAGGCCGGCCATGTCTCTCACTGTCTATGGTCAGAAGTTCATGTAAAAGAACCATTGCTGACTTTCATCAAGAGTACGCTGCATAGCTGTCAGCATATTTCTGTCCTGCGATGGCCTGGCGAGCTGTCCAGGGTGTACTCTTCCCTCACCTAGAATCAGCTGAGATGGATGCTAGCCTTCCTGGGAGTCTAATTAGGATGAAGCGGTTCAGAAAATGAATGAATGAATGAGTTCTGGAAACCAAGATTTCACATGCACAGGTCCCAAATGAAGAAGTGAAAAATAATACTTTCATGTAAGATCTCAAGACTATAATTATCTTGGTCGAACGACGTTCATACTCCCGTTTAGTATAAAAATTTATTTTTGGAAAAAAAATTATTTAGACATCTGTTCAGTGAAGGAAAGTTCATGTGTACATTTATGTCAAGCAGCTATTGTTTTATTAATGAACCTTTTCAATTCACTTCTCATCTGCAGCTTAACAAATTTCTGTTTACATAAAATTACTCAAATAGAATACATTTTATTTAAAACTTTATTGTCCTAACAGCACAAACGTATACAAGCTCTTATGCAGCACAGAAGGAGAAAATAGGATGACAGGTTTTAAATTACTGTGGATTAAAAAAAAAAAAATCAGCGATTGTATAAAGCAGTGATTATTGACAATGTTCAACCTTCATGCAGGTTTCCTTTCGTCCATTTTCTGAACCAATTAATCCTAATTAGGGTCGCTGGCACCCATCTCGGCCAACTCATGGCGTGGGCAGGGTACACCCTGAACAGGCCAACAGGGCCAACACACACAAACGTTCATACTCACTCTCACATCTAGGGGCAATTTGGAAAGGCCAATTAACCTGCTGTGCATGTTGTTGGACTGTGGGTGGAAACCAGAACACCTGGAGGAAACCTACACAAGCAGGAGGAGAACATGCAACCTCCACACAGAAACCCCCAAGTTGGGAATCGAACCCAGGACCTTCTTATTTGGAGGCAAACGTGCTAACCACGCCATAACTGTGTCGCCATGCAGGTTTCCTTGCTAATCAAAATCCAGCGTTCCATTTTATTTGATTCAGAACTTCTTAAATGTGCACTTTCACTTTCCGGGTATAGAAAATAAATAAATATTAGTAATTATTACCATCTTTTTTTATTTCTCTTAAAATCATATGCCTTCTTCTGTTTATTAAACACTTGATCTTAAATTTTTCCGATTTGCAATTTCTATAAAAAACAGTCTACGCTGAGTCCTGGAATGGCCTGGAGTGCTGTCCAGGGTGTACCCACCCTCAGTCAATAGGAAGTACTAAACTCAAAAGCTATGTTAGTTTTGCTAGGAATCCTTCGTATTCATTCAAGTGATAATGAAAGATAAAATATAGGATATTTACGAGTGAATAAACACCTTTAAGGCAATGATTAGATGGTCAGGTGGCCATGATTACAGTAGGAGGATCTCGTGGAAAAAAACACTGGCAAAAAAAGTGTACAGTATGTTAGTAGATCTAATAATTGGTGTCTATGTGAATTCTGGACTTTAATGAAAAGTTCTTTCCTTGTTTATAAAATCAGACTTGGGGTACACAAGAAATCCTGTGAAGGTTGTGTAGCGTCCCTGGTTGCTGTAAACAGCGTAGCGTTCATCTTGCTGACTGTAGAGCCAAATAATGTCTCCTTGGTTCAGTGTTAACAACAAACTCTGGCTCTGCATCTCTCTTTTTCTTGACATGTCTTCGTCATACACCATGGCCTGCACCTCACCTGCCCCTTTCATTAATTTCACCGACACAGCCCGTCGAGGGTGCTTCCCCACCGTGAATGCAAAGAAGTACACTCCTGGCACTTTGCATGTGAAGTGGCCAGAGGACTTGTTGAAATGTCCACCAATATTGACATACTCCACGTCAAATTTCACAGCCTCCTTCTTCTTATTTCTGCTGCTTTCACCCAGCACAGAGGATGTCCTAGCTACTGAAAATGCAGATCTCAAATCTTCAGGCAATCCTGTCCAGCTATAACTGGGTTGTTCCGGAGGCAGGCATTTCGGGCTAAGGTGGTTGGTCAGGTATTCTATAGAGGACGTAAACTCGGGGTATACTAGATAGCCAGAGAAAGTGATATAAGGGGCTACATTGCTGTAAAGGGCATAGTCTGGGTTCTGCTGCACCAGCAGCCATACGGTGTCCATGGGTGACAGGTTAATCATGGTACTCTGGCTCTGCACCTTTCGCCCTTGTTTCATGTTTTCATTAAAAACCATAGCCTGCACTTCATGTCTGTTCTTAACCAGCATCACTGACAGCAACTTGTTTGGGTATCTTCCTACAGTCAATGAGAAATAGTAGGCACCAGAGATCCGGCAACGAAAGAGTCCCGTGTGTGGATTGAAGTCTTCACCTACATTGACAATCAGGCGGTCAAAGGTCACAACTCGTTGAAAGCCACCCAGAATGCTGGTGCTGCGTGTGGCAGAGAAAGCTGAGTGCAAACTAGGCATCATGGGAGAAATATGGAAAGGGCTGATACAGGTGATGTAGGTGAACAAGACTGTTTGACAGAACACTTTCCTGGACATATTCCAGAATAAACCTGAGAAGAGGAATATAACAGTTGAAGATGAGTTTCCATACCCAGGCATTCGAAATCTAGTTCATTTACATTGTTAGTGGAAAAACATGACTCCCAAGATTTCAGTAAAAGGTATGATGGTTCAGTGATGAGCACTGTTGCTTCATAGCGAAAAGGTTCAAGGTTTGAATTTAAAAGCTGACATTTCTAGAGTTTTCATGAGCATTGATTTATTTCCAATATTCCAATAGGTGCACATTAGGTTATCTGGCTTACTATAAATTTGCCTATGGTAGGTGTGAATTTGAGAGTGAATGGATGTTTGTGTCCATCTTAGCCGTACAATGGACCGAACCTGTCCAGGGCACACCCCACCTCATGCCTGTCATCAGCTGAAACTGTCTCTAGTTTCCCTTATGATCCCCATAGATCACCGTTATTAAGTCTCCCGATTCAATCGGGAGTCTCCCGATTTAAAAGCATAAATCCAATCTCCCGCCAGGAGATTAATTTCTCCCGATTTCCAGACAACCTCCCGAAAAAAAAAAGTCACACTTTGAACACACCGTAGCATTTTTAAGTCTTAATCTTCTGCATATTGCACTTTGGAGACACCGTAGAAATGTATAGCCAGTCTCTATCTTCTGTTTGTTTATGCACACACGAGTTGACACACTGATACAGGCTAGCTACTTCAAGTCACGTGATCATTCAGTGCCGGGCAGTTCAAAAACAAGGGTGTGGAAGAAGACAAGCTGGTTGAGGAATTCCAGGATTTTCAATTACTGCGTGAAAATGAAATGCCAGTGTTCAGAGAAAAGATGAGGTGTGATGAGTGGTGGCATCAAGTGATGACAATGTCAACTGTGATGGGAGTGAAGAGATTTCCTCTTTTCACAAAACTGTTGCAGGCAGTGCTGACTATACCAAACAGCAATTGTGACAGTGAAAGGGTATTTTCTATTGTAAAGAAAATCCACACTGATGCCAGGTCAGAATTGATCAATGAAACTGTTTGTGCCCTCTTGGCTACAAAATTGAACTCAGACTTTGTTTGTTACAAATGCCATCCAAGTCCTGAACTTTGTAAAATTGGAAAGCAAGCAACATACAAGTATGTGCAGGAACATACCTAAACATCTGGTGTCATTATTAAGCAAGCAGCATTAATATATGTCACAATATTTTTAAACAGTTGTTTTTATCAGCTGATTCATAAAACTGTATACATCCATGAATAAATAAAAAAAAACTTGTTTATTGAGCAATGTTCCTTTATAAAAAAAACATGCATCAATTCTTGGGGCCGCACAGGGGGTGCGGTGTCTCTGGTGAAAATTCTCCCTATTTCAAAATGTTGAAACTTAATAAGTATGATAGATGAATGTTATAAATAATTGCTGGATGGATTTTAATTTGCAATATCATTATAGATTATATTAGTGAAGGTTGGAATAGTGGTTATCACAACCACCTCACAACAAGAAGTTTTTGTATGGAGTTTGTATGTTCTTCCCATGCTTGTATGGGTGTCCTCAAGGTACTCCAGTTTCCCACAGTCAAAAGGCATGCACATTAGGTTAGTTGGCTGTTCCAGGTCTGAGTGTATATGTGAATGGTTGTGTGTTTTGGCCCTACGATTGATTGGCTAGTTATTCAGGGTGTTAACTGCCCTCTCCCAAAATCGGCTGAGATGGGCTTCAGCCTGTCAGCAATCCTAGCAGGAGAAAGCAGTTCGGGGAATTCATAAATTAATGATTCTGACTGGCTGTTAGTCAAAGATAGACAATGATCATCTTCTTGTTTTCTAAATTGGCTTTATGGGTTTCAAAGTGTATTGGTCAAAATCTTCAAGAAAGACTGTATACTCTGTCATATGTTACCTTACATGTCTAAATTATGACTATTTGGCAGTGCATTTTTTAGCTAGAATCTAAAAGACATTGAAGCTATAAGCAGTGAAGCTTTTTCCCCTGTCGGCAGAAATAATAAGATTTCATCAGGATAATGAAAAATACTGGACTTATTTCCTGATGTGTTTTAGTTTGGGGTCACATGTTGTTGTCTAACCATATTAACCTGAGTACATTTATGGCATGGCAAAATGTAAAACTAAATATTTTTAGATTTATTAAATTCAAGTCAAACATTAGTTTGAGTTACACATTTCATGTTTCCACTCCTAATTTTATAAAGGTTTCAATAAATGTACAGTCGGCCCCCTTCTTACGAAATTAATCCGTTCCAGAGCCTTTTTCGTAACCTGGAGTAAGTAGAGGCACATTTTATATGTAAAACGCGTGATTCGTTCCAAGGCTCCCAAGACTACCCTTTAAAAATTATAAAAGCATATCTTTTAAGGTACTTACTTCGTGTTGACCATGTCTTCTTAGCAGAGTTATAATCTTACAATGACCATGGCACCAGAAATCACTTTCACCGGGAATCACATGTGCGTGTGCTTGTGTGTGTGTGTGTGTGTGTGTGTGTGTGTGTGTGTGTGTGTGCGCGTGTGTGTGCATGTGCATGTGTGTGTGTGTGTGTGTGTGTGTGTGTGTGTGTGTGTGTGTGTGTGTGTGTGCGTGTGTTGACCATGTCTTCTTAGCAGAGTTATCTTATAAATGTTTATGCAAGGTTAAAAGCCTGAGCCATAAAATACAGTTGGAATGACACACAAACATGAACAGTTCACACCAACAGGAACAAAGTTGGAATGACAGTGCCATCTCTCCGAGCCAATAGGAGGCCAATGGGGCGGGATGTTGAGAGATAGCAAATGGGAGGCAGCTGCGTCATCCCTCCTAGCCAATAGAAGGCCAGCGGGGTGGGATGTTGGGAGACAGCCAATGAGAGAGCAGCTCGTGCATTGTTTGAATGGCGTGTTTGGCGCTTTTCGTAAGAAGAGGTTGTTTCGTATACAGAGGACAAAAATTTAGGAAAATGTTTTTCGTATACTGGATTTTTTTTATTCAGGGGTTTTCATAAGAAGGGGGCCGACTGTAACTGGTATATCATGGTATATGGTCTTCTTTTCCTTTCGTTTGTTCCCTTCAGGGGTCGCCACAGCGAATCATCTGTCTCCATTTCACCCTATCGTCTGCATCTTCTCCATAAATCTCTTCTTTGGTCTTCCTCTAGGCCTTCTGCCTGGCGGTTCCAACCTCAGCATCCTACGACCAATATACTCACTATCCCTCCTCTGTACATGTCCAAACCATCTCAATCTAGCCTCTCTGACTTTGTCTCCAAAACCTCTTACATGTGCTGTCCCTCTGATGAAGTCATTCCTGATCCTATCCATCCTCGTTACTCCCAAGGAGAACCTCAACATTTTCATCTCTTCTACCTCCAGCTCTGCCTCCTGTCTTTTCCTCAGCGCCACTGTTTCTAAACCAGACAACATCGCTGGCCTCACCACCGTCTTGTACACTTTTCCTTTCATTGGTATATGGTATAATATGGTCTATCATTCTCCTCAAACATTATTTACTGGTATGCATTTTATATACACCAGAGCCTGGAGGCCCTCGTGTCTGTCTAATATGAAAAACATGCTGAAATGCTAGATGGGAAAGTTAAGAAGTGAGGTTTAGCCTTGTCACAATGCATTCCCTCTTTCCAGTTAAGTGCTCACAGTAAGCAGCAGATGCTCTAATACAGCTGGTATTGTCTGTTCACTCTGTGCACTCGGAACAAGGCTCGAGATTAGCCACCAGCTTAGTCCCCCAGTCTCCTAAAACAATATCAGTCAGTGCAGGAAACGTTATGTGCCCACCGAGTATTAAATAAAGGTATAGTCCGAATGTAATATGCAATGACAAGTAGACGCACTAAAGTGCAGTGGTGGCCTGGTGGTATAAGGCGCTGGATTGCTGATCCTAAGGTTGGGGGTTCGAGTCTCACTCTTCACAAGGTTGTCACTGTCCCCCCAGTGCAGCTAACTGGGTTATCAAAGGCCGGCCATGGCTCTCACTGTCTGTGGTGAGATATTCATGTAAAAGAACCATTGCTGACTTTCGTAAAGAGTAGCTGCATAGCCATCAGCGTGTTTCTGCCCCTTGCTAAAACGGTTGTGTCAGGAAGGGCATTCGATGTAAAAGATGATTTGCTGTGGAGACCCCTGAAAAAATGGAAAAGCCGAAAGTAATAGAAGTAGACACACAAAGAATCGATTAAATTATACATAGAAAACGTGTAATGATGTAAGAAATGCAGAAATAGTATCATACTTTTTTGTTTGGTTGATCATTAATGAACCTGAGAATGAAGAGTTGTGTTTATCATGAAAATATTTTTTAAATGACAAACTGGTTAAAACTTGTTAAAAATGCATACTAAACAAAATAGATAATAAATTGGAAAATCATCTGGCATGACTGTTTTGCCAATCCATCTATCTGCCAAACCACTTACTTCTATTGAGGTGGGGGGAGGGGGGGACTATCTCAGTCTACACACTGGGCGAAGGTGAGGTACACCCTGAACAGCTCGCCAGATCATCACAAGACCAATAATTACCCAACTATACACACTCACCCCTAGGTGCAATTTAGAACAGCCAATAACCTAATGTACTAAATTAGAAAACCCAGAGGAACCCCATACTAGCCCCCTGAGAACATACAAACTCCACACAGAAACATCCTAGCTGAGCTCATGACTTGAAGTCAATACCTTCCTGCTGTGAGGCAGATGTGCTAACTGTGTGCACTATGCCACCTGTCTGCCCTTATGCAGGTTTTGCTAAAAGAAACCGAAAGTTTCAGAAGTTCCATCAAAGTCAACAAAAAACTTTTGAATTTATCCGTCATCAGTAACCACAGTTGATTCTGAGCCTATCCAGGGAACACTGGGTAAAAGGCAGTAGATAATGGGTCACCACCATTCACCAGTCACACTGTCATTCTACAAAACTGTCTTAATTTAACATCTGCAAGAATCTTTCAAATTGGAAAAAAAGAAGAAAAGGCATTTTCGATAATTGAGATTTTACCCACTAAAACACTGAAATTCCTAAAATCCAACACTGTGATTATTTTCTATTTGTTATTGTTTTTATCAACAATTCTGCCATAGACGTACATACCTGATCTTAACTCCTGAAAAGATGTCATGTCGCATGAGCCGTGTTCGTCCTTTCCCCAAAACCCACTCTCACTCTCTGGCAACTGGTGCACTATTCCAGTGTGGATATAGTGAAACAGTCCCATGGAAGGCCACTGCGGTCAAAAAAAGAGGCCGCACTGTCAATGCATACAGAATAACACACCAGAGATCATGCGTGAAAATTGTTCCCACACCAACACTGACTTGAAACTGATTTCAATATTTAGCTAAATCATGTTAAGACTGTAATTATAATTATAATGATTACTGTATTAGTGAAAAGCACTCCAGACATTTTCACATGTTTATACTCAAAGACCCAAAAGCAGCACCACATGTGCTTCAGAAATTATACACTTGATTTTGGAATAGCTTATCATGTGTCTGTCTGGTGTCTGCATGCACCATGCAATGCTGATTGGCTTTGTTGCATCTTGATGCTAATTGGCTGTGATGCATGAATCATTGTTGTGCAGTACTGTATCTAAATTTGTATATTATTTATATTAATTAGTGTAGAATGCCCATAAAATAAGTTCATTCTTGCCACCATCTACCATACAACAACACAAGTGATGACAACTGTGAAAGTGTTTTTTTTTTTTTAAAGTTTCAGAATTTTGAAGACACTGTCTACTCACTTGAAGTGTGCACAGTATTGTTTAAATACCACCTCTTTGCTCGCATTTCAAGTCATTATTTTTATGTTTGAACATGTATGAAATATTTATAAGGAACTTTTTAATTCTGGTTTTCAAAATCAATAAATAAATTAATTAAAATAAACATAAAATATGATCATTTTATCCCAAAATGTTTGACAAGTTCACAATGACGTCAGCAAAAAAAAAAAAAAATAGTTTGAAAATGGGATGCTGTGGTGTAGACAGTGGTGGCCTAGTGGTAAAGGTGCTGGGTCACTGATCCTAAGGTTGGGGGTTCAAGCCTCACTCACCACAGGTTGTCACTGTCCCCCCCAGTGCAGCTAACTGGGTTATCAAAGGCTGGCCATGTCTCTCACTGTCTATGGTGTAAGGTTCATGTAAAAGAACCATTGCTGACTTTTGACAAGAGTAGCTGCAAAGCTGTCAGCGTGTTTCCACCCTGCAATGCCCTGGCGATCTGTCCAGGGTGTACTCTGCCCTCGCCTGGAGTCGTCTGGGATGGGTGCCAGCCTCCCCACGACCCAAATTAGGATTAAGCGGTTACAGAAATGGATGTTGTGGTGTCATGATGTCATCAAAATCAAGTTCTGGCAACGAGGGTGTAATCAGGTGCCCTATGCAGACAGAGAGGACTTGTGTAAGGCAAACAGGAAACATGTTTGTAGCTGTAATATGCGTAATTACCACCACCTATTTAAGTGTGTTTTCTGTGTGCATGCAAGTGGCCAACAACCAAAGAGAAAGCACTGAGTGTGTGTTTGTGTGTGTTTGTGTGTTTGTGTGTGTGTGTGTGTGTGTGTGTGTGTGTGTGTGTGTGTGTGTGTTTAAATGAAATTACTCCAAAAAAAATGCTGTAAAGTTGGAAGGAACAAAATAAATAAGGAAAATGAACTACAGACGCTCCCCGACTTACGTTTTTAATTGGTTCCGGACAGCCGAACGTAAGTTATTACAATGACGTATGATGTGTGAAGTATGACGCTCATACTGTACTATACATCCATAAATACCATTACTGTATCTCATAAAACACCCCTAAATCAATTATTATAAACATAACATTGTAAAATAATATCAAATAATATCAACATTCATTTCAAATAAGTCACTTAATTAAACCGAGTCACTTTACATGAAGCTTAAAACAGCCAATCAATGCTTACAATATGTGAAGTGCTCAATACCGAAAGTAGTGTACAGTACTTGTGAAAGTAGTGTACTTGCTGTGGGTTATACGGACTTCCGGTCGTTCAAGTGAGCAAGGGCGCCTTTGAACTCGTTTAGAACTTAGCCTGCACTGATGTGAATCACCAGCAGAGCGGAGAGTTCTCTTTCTTTTCTGGATTCGGGTTTTCATTAATTTTACAACTCTCTTTGCATAACTAAGTATGCATGGTAGATTGCGCCGATCCGAGCAGATAGTTAATTCATCTCTGTGTATGAGACTTTCCCCCATGCTAGTAGGCTTACGCTTCTGACCAACCATATTTGCTTAGGGTTACAAAAGTCCGCAAAACAGTGGAAACACAAAGAGCACAGAGACTACGTCTTAACACAAGGGTAACACGCTATATAACTGATATATATACAGTAGGCCCTTGACTATTAGCGGTTTTGCACTCATGGTTTGAGTATTCGCGGACTGCCGAGCAACTTGCACATGATTCAAATTCATCCAATGGCTGTCCTCCTTCCTGCTGATTGGTTGAGATGATGTAACGCCCCTTTTTCCTCACAAGTTGTCACTGAGCCTTTATAATTTGTGTGTGTTTAATTACCAGTTAAGTTCTATGATGCCACTCAAATGCCTGCTAAGCAGAAGAAAAAGGTAATGACGTTGGATGTCTCTTCTGAAGAAATAAGACTTTCTCTGGAAGAAACGACAGTTTCCTCTGAAGTACCTGAAGAGGAAGAATCGTCTGAACTGTTGTAAAACACTCCACTATTAAAGTCTTTTTCAATTATTATTGCAGTACATGACCTAAGGTAATGTTTAAAATGTTTGCGTGTTATATTTTATTTACTGTGGTGTAGCATGTTTTTCATTTTGTTTTGTTTATCCAATTTATTACATTTCTTGTTCTTTTATGTCTTTTTTGTTATGGTCTGTGTTTTGGGGGACTTTAATTTTGGCACTGTGCCTCTAACTAACTGTTTACTCTCCGCTTCGGCTGAGGGGCGTGGCTGAGCCTCTCAGTAGCACACACCTGAATTCACTGTTCTCATTTACTCCCAATAAACAAAAGCACACCTACCTCTGCATCAGAGGATTATCTCACATCACCGCTTCTTTGGTTTGTAATGCTCTCTAACTCTCTCACGCCAAAACTTTTCTACTCGCTCTGGCTGAGAGGTGTGGCTGAGCTGCTCAGACTTGATGCAGTTAATACCTGAATTCAGTCATCTCATGCCTAATGCAATACGTTCCTCTAGTGGGCATTTTTGAAAACTACATTGCTGTATGTTTTTCAAAGAGAATGCATTGAAAGGTGTTTTTATATGTATGCTGTATAATGTTTATATTTTATTATCAATAAATATCACAGTAAAAAAAAATGAAGTTTTTCTTAATCATTACTACATTTTACTACATTAATACTGAATTGATGAGTAAGGCTGTCTATAGAATGTGTTTAAGAAGCATATTTTAGAAAATGTAATAGATACATAGTATTTTACTTCCGGCTGCTCATTCGCGCATGTGAAGTGATACATGGGGTTTTACTTCCAGGTACAGAACTCGCGGATTATCGCGATTCACGGGAGGGCCTGGAACCGAACTCCCGCGAATGTCGAGGGCCAACTGTATGTATATGTACATATAAAACTGAACTGGGAAGAAGCAGGGGCACGTTCAGTCTGTCGTTCGTAAACAATGGACGCAGTGTCATTACGTCATCGTACTATGTAGGTACGTCTAAACTCAAAATTTGGGGAAAAAAAACGTAAACGTAAGTCGGGGAGTGTCTGTATCCATTCATCTCTGTGTGTAGGGTCCTCACACTGGAAAGAGAGTATTCTGGCTGCCGTGAGAATCGCAAGCAACAAGATTAAATAGGCACCATAAACCAGACAGTTAGGTTCCGATAAACAGATGATCAGCTGAAACACTAAACAGTTAATTTGGCTGTGACCGAGCTTGACTTTGTGACCTGCCTGAGCTAATGTTATGCTTGATTTAATTATTGTTGCTTTAATTACTGTTAAGCGTAATAACATGGTGATTGTGTGTATTGTCTTATGTGCTCAGTTCCCAAAGAGCAACTGAAAATGTAAATCTTGTTTGTGAGCTAAGTACTACAGAAGTATTAGGAAAGACACTGGAGGGTCTGGATATTTTAGTGGCATTTACTGGACTCGTCAAACCCAGTAAACATATTTTGAATATCTATTTGTGTAAAACAGGTAACTGTTGGAATTCACCAGTTTTGCCATGTTTTCTTTTGTGAAGATTTTGTTAATAATGTTTTTATATTGAACTCTTTCCCTCAAATGTATCTTTGATGCTGATGGGTAACTGTGTAAATGCCTTCAAATTATAATCCTTTCATTCCCTCAAATAAATATATTTTAGAAATAAATCGAAAGGATATCAATGTTTTAAATGAGGATAATAGATTTATTTAGAAAAATTATATATAATGATGAAATTTATAAAGCCCCAAAAAATTCATTTCTCCGCCCGTCCCTGGAGCCAGGAAAGACACATAAGAACAAGGTTGACCCCTGACAGTTCAATGAATCAATGTCAGAAAATGCATTGTATTGTGAGCACAATTGGTGTGGGCTTAATCCTCTAAGGATCACAAGAAGGCTGAAGCCTATCTCAACCGACACTGGGTAAAGGTAGACTATCATCTGGACAGCTCACCAGACCATCAGAAGGCCAACACAAACATACAACCATTCATACTGACATACACACCTAGGGGCAATCTGGAACAGTCAATGAGTTTAATCTGCATGTTTTTGGACTGCTGGAGGAAACCGGAATACTGAGAGGAAACCCAGGTAAGCACTGGAAAAACATTCAAACTCCACAAAGAAACACACAAACCTGGGACTTGAATCCAGGGCCTTCTTCATATTTGCTTATTTTTCATTTTAAAGCATGATAATAGCAATGGCGCCTGCTTCAAGTGACCATGAAAAACCGTGAGCTAATAAGTTATTTTAATTCAAGTACTACCCACTATGGCTAATCTTGTTTTTATTCTTGAGACAGTAGATAATCAGATTGCGCTGCTCCAGTATACTAGTATACTAATTATCTACATGCATGGATTTTTAAATATAAAGGAGTTAATACAGTGCCCCCCTCCAAAATTATGCCTGTCTTCCTACAGCTAATAATGATATTTTTCATCATTTGGGGAATGCTCTTATCCAGACTGCCTTACAATTATTTTTTTTATATGAGCAGCTGAGGGTTAAGAGCGCAATATAGTGATAGGAGGATTGAAACACTGACCTACAGATTAGTAACCAATCACCTTAGCCACTATTCCACCGCTGCCCAGCAGTGCTGCTTCAATGGAGTTTCTTAAACACTGCAGACATAGACAGTGATTGTATTTTGTACCATATTTCCAGCCAGCTGTATACACAGTGAGAGCGATGAGGACGCAGAAATTACATGAATATGACTACTGATGGGCAGTGGTGGCCTGGTGGTAAGGTGCTGGATTACTGATCCCAAACCCTCCTATCAACATGTTGTCACTGCTGCCCCCCAGTGCAGCTAACTGGGTTATCAACAGCTGGCCATGTTTTTCACTGTCTATGGTGAGTGGCTGTAAAGTAACCATCGCTGACTTTCCTAAAAGAGTAGGCTGCATAGCCATTGGCATGTTTCTTCCCTACGATGGTCCGGCAAGCTGTCCAGGGTGTACTCGGCCCTCGCCCAGAGTCGGCTGAGATTGGTGCCAGCAACCCTAATCAAGATTAAGCGGTTCAGAAAATGAGTGAATGTCGACTGATCAAATTTATCGAACTTGGTAAGCTGGTGGATGTAAAATAATTATCTCCTGTTCTGTAGGAAATATATGAGACACTGCCCTATATCTCATCTTAGACCAGGGGTCGGGAACCTTTTTGACGAAGAGAGCCAAAAACAAGACATATTTTAAAATCTAATCCTCTGAGAGCCATATATATACTGTGTGTGTATATATTAGGCCCTTGACTATTCGCAGTTTTGCATTCACGGTTTGAGTAGTCGCGGACTGCCAAGCAACTGACACGTCACTCAAATTCAGCCAATGGCTGTCCTCCTTCCTGTTGATTGGTTGAGATGATGTAACGCCCCTTTTTCCTCATTCGCGCACGAGTTGTCAATAAGCCTCCTTTTTTTTGTGTTTTAATTACCAGTTAAGCTCTTTGATGCCACTCAAGTGCTGTGTGTCTTCTCTGGCTAAGTGATAGAAAACATTGGATGTCTCTTCTGAAGAGATAAGACTTTCTCCTGAAGAAACGACAGTTTCCTCTGAACTGTTGTATGAAAGTCTTTTTCAATTATTATTCCAGTACAGTATCTAAGTTAATGTTTAGAATGTTTATGTGTGAGATTTTATGTTCTGTAGCATGTTTAACAAACGATACCAAAAGGATAAACTTTATTACGATTTATGTCCTTTTATATTGAACTTGGAGTGACGTCTCCAAGATGGTGCTGCCTAGAGGGCGACGTCGCAGAGTTCTCAGAGTCAAATTGTTTCTTTGTTCGTTTTAATTTGTTTTATTTGTTGTTTTGTTTGTTCATGTTTTTCACTATACTCGTCTATGACCGGTCAACCCTACTACAGCTATGAGCAGCTTCAGCTTCGGGCAATTAAGCACGCAACAACTTGTATTGTGAGCTATTATGCTATGGTAGCTCAATGCTAGTCGCATCCCGGCTAACAATAAGCCCAAGCAGTTAGCACTTCCGGTCATACTTCTTAAAAATCTTCAGTCCCTGCGAAACAAGATGGACGAGCTTCATGCTCAGATTGCAGAGCAGAGGGATCTACAGGACTGCTCCATGCTGTGTTTTTGTGAAACATGGCTCGAGGAGAGTACACCCGACGAGGAGCTTGCACCAGCTGGCTTCACGGCCTTCATCCCCTGCGATCTCAAGCGCTGGAGTCGTCGTTCGGCCCCTTCCCGCTTGGGAAGTTTATCCTTTTGGTAGCATTTGTTAAACATGCTACAGAACATAAAATTTCACGCACAAACATTCTAAATATTAACTTAGGTATTGTACTGGAATAATAATTGAAAAAGACTTTAATAGTAGTGCTTTACAATAGTATATGCTGTATAATGTTTATATTTTATCATCAATAAATATAACAGTAAAAATTAATCTGTATTGATCGCCTCACATATTGTAAGCGTTGATTGGCTGTTTTCAGCTTCATGTAAAGTGACTCGGTATAATTAAGTGACTTATTTGAAATTAATGTTAATATTATTTGATATATTTGATATTATTTTACAATGTTATGTTTATAATAATTGATTTAGGGGTGTTATGAGATACGGTAATGGTATTTATGGATGTATAGTACAGTATGAGCGTCATACGTCAAACGTCACTGTAACAACTTACGTTCACTTTCAACTTACGTTCGGCCATCTGGAATCAGTTAAAAACGTAAGTCGGGGAGCGTCTGTACGTACATGTATGTGTATATAATATCAGTAAATACGTATTCAATGCTATAAATGCTTATAATAACAATTAAATGTTAAAAATAATGCATAAGATGTAAATAAAATATAAATACACACTCATACAGACGCAGATACACGTGCACACACTCAGATGCGCACCTCACAAAAATGTAACTAGTTTTGATGGGAGGTTTTGGGTTGTTTTTTGTTTGTTTAGGGTTTTTTTTTTTTTTTGCATAATTGGACTTGTTTTGTGACATTTTCCTTAACATTTTCCCCTATTCCTTAATTTCCTTATTTTTTGAATTCGATAAATATTAAAAAAAAAAAACACGATGCACTGAAGCCGCATGAATTGAAGCACGAAGTAGCGAGGGATCCCTGTATTTTGTGTGTGTGTAGTGACGTACACTATGTGGCCAAGGATACATGATAACACCTATTTTAGTTTTTTGTACACATGATTTTCAAAATCACAGTCATTCACTTGGAGTTATTTGCCTTAGCTGTAGCCTTAACTCATCTGAGAAGGCTTTCTGGTTTTGGAGTGTATCTATTGATATTTCTATGTGACAGGATGTTGCAGTGTGACTGGCTGTTTGTCCCCTAGAACAAGTTCTGCAGAAGACTTGAGATGCTCTCAGGTAAAAGCATACACATAAGGCAAAAAAAAAAAAGTGGCAATGTATGTTATGTAATGATTAAATAGGTATGTAATTCAGCAGCATGGTAGTGTAGTGGTTAGCACATCTACCTCACAGCAAGACGGCCCCAAGTTCTAATCCCATGCTTGTGTGTTTGTGTGGAGTTTCCTCTTGGTACAGTACTCTGGTTTCCACCCGCAGTCTAAAGACTTGCTGTTCCAAATTGCCAACTGGGTCTAAGTGTGAATGGTTGTTTGTGTGTGTCTTGACCAGAAATATGATCTGATGAGGGTTCAGGGTGTACCCTTGCCCCATGTTGGTCCTAATAGTCAGATTAAGCAGTTTGGCAGATGAGTGGGTGAATACAGACGCTCCCTGACTTACGTTTTTGTTTGGTTCTGGACGGCCGAACGTAAGTTGAAAATGAACGCAAGTTGTTACTGTATGTTCCAGTGACGTATGACGTTCATGCTGTACAACATCCATAAATACAATTACCGTATCTCATAAAACACCCCTAAATCAATTATTATAAACATAACATTGTAAAATAATATCAAATACTATCAACATTAATTTCAAATAAATTAAATTCAAGCAAAATAATTTAAAATAGATCATTTTAATCAAATTCACTCATCAAATACAGTGTCAAATATAACCTTTAACATTCTCTATGATGCGATCTTTCTGCTTGTAAATGGGTCCGATGGTCACTTTACATGAAGCTTACAACAGCCAATCAACGCTCACAATATGTGAGGCGCTCAACACCGAAAGTAGTTTACTTGTTTGTGCTCGAGACAAATCTCGGGTTATACAGACTTCCGGTCTTTCAAGTGAGCAAGGGTGCCGTTGAATACTGTACTCGTTTAGTACTCAGCCTGCACTGATGTGAATCACCAGCAGAGCAGAGAGTTCTCTTTCTTTTCTGAATTCGGTTTTCAATCATTTTACAACTCTCTTTGCTTAACCGAGTATGCATGGTAGATTGTGCCAATCTGAGCAGATAGTTAATTCATCTCTGTGTATGAGACTTGCACCCAGGCTAGTAGGCTTACGCTTCTCACCAACCATATTTGCTTAGGGTTACAAAAGTCCGCAAAACAGTGTAAACACAAAGATCACAGAGAGAGACCAGGGTAACACGCTATATAACTGATATATATAAAACAATATGTATATATAAAATGATATACGTGTATATAAAATGATATACATATATAAACAAACAACTGGGAAGGAGGGGCACTTTCAGTCTGCCGTTTGTAAACAATAAATGCAGCGTCATTGTATCATTACGTCAGCGTACTGCGTAGGTACGGTAAAATCAAAATTTGACTTTTTTTTTTTTAAAAAGAAAACGTAAAATCGAAAAAAGAATGAACGTAAGTTGGGGGAGCGTCTGTATTAAACACTTCTGCAACGATATAAATGGCGGGCGAGTTGAGGCCTTATTTGCTCACTAAGTACAAAGAGGACTAGTAGTACTAATCGTCAACAATAAGCTTCCGCACACATACACACCGCAACGCCACAATGAGGGTCGAAAATGGCGGCTAGTCTCTTTATGAACTACATTTCCCATGATGCTTCACATGCGGTATGGGCGCAGTGTGGACGTGACGCAAGGCGCTGAAGGCGTGAGCGCTGCGTCTCTGTGAGGAAGAGGCACTGAACGTCGAAGGTAAAACCGCATTCAAGACAACATGGCAGGATTACCCCGCAGGATTATCAAGGTAACCGTGGAGTGAATTACAGTGTGTAGAAAACTCACGGGGTCTGAATTATGCCATCAAAACGGTCCTGTAACGCACCTAAGGTGGCGTGCACGAAAGCAGAAGCCGGTTACAGTTCGTTCCTGCTAGCTAAGTGTGCTAGCGACTTCCGTTTGGATCTTCGCTCTTATATGGGTGTGTTAAAAATACATGCACGCTAGATTGGCGGCAACAAAAATGGCGGAAGGCCTGTACCTGGTTCTGAGTTCTTCTCAAATGTATAAATAAAATGTATCAAGCGATCGCACACACCTCAGACTATTAACACAAGTAAAAGCTACTGTGCATGCTACCTTATTAGCCTGCTAGGTGGCTAGTCATCACCACTGCCATTCATTGATTGAACACTGATAGCCTGCGCGCGCTATGCTACCGTAGCATTAGCGTTGACGATTAGCTTTCCGCTGTAGTATGGGCCAGCTAGTGTTGTAGGACGTCCGGATTAATTGCCATCCTACCAGGCAGGGCAACCAGCGTGTCTAGTTTGTGTCATGTTTACACTGACAACACGTATTAGCATACAGACAGCCTATCGAAATGGTGTAGGTCGCGGTTTGAAAAAGCTCGAGCTCTGTCTCGGATTTTCCGTGCTAGGCCTTGCTAGCTGTTAGCTGCCCGGTGAGGTGTAAATCCCAGTGCTGTGTTGTAATGCAGGGTTTGATCTTCAAATTAAAGCGGGTTAAGAATGAATAAATACGAGTCTGTGTGCATCACCATCTGAGAGAAATCGGAGAATGAGTCCTATAGATTAAGTGAAGACTAATCATCCAAACCAAGATCTGCGAACTGAAGGCTGGGTTTCATTATAATTTTTTTTTTGACGGATTCGCATCAGATTATTAATTCAGATCCACGTTTCAAAACATTCCCAACCATCTCTTCAGACATCTTTGCTGTCTTAACGTTACTATGAGTCATGTCGATCTGAAAGCCTGGCCACTTTTTTTTAATTATTATTATATAAATATTGTAGTCTGTGAGGAAAAGGCGTAGCCCAGATCTTTTATTTGTCACATTTTTTCCAATTCTGAATCAGTACAATCGACTAATGTTTTTTTTTTTTTTTAAATGTAGTTTTCAGCCACGCATCAGGTGTGGTTTCGTTGTGATGAAAGAATGATGTCATCAATGAATGATGTGATCGGAACAAAGAACCAAAACAAAAAAACAAGGATCCCATTTTACCGGTACACCTTCAGGTGACCTGCATCACGTGTCCATACCATGATTAATAGGCGTGTATTAGGTGTGTTTGGTGTGATGAACAGGTGCGCATGTCGTGATTAGTCGGTGCACATACCGTAATAATAAATGTAAATACATTTTCCAGCATTTGATTTACAAGTATCATTTTTTTATACAACTTGAGCAATTGCAGGTTAAGGGCCTTGCTTTAAGGCAACAGTGGTGTCAGTGGGAATTGAACCGCTGACCTTTTGGTATAGGAACCCATCGCATCACTGCCCATTAATAGATGTGCATGCTATAATATTTTTTGCTTTTTCCATACTGTGCTAAACCTACAAGGGAAATTATTGCTTCTGCATTCTGTGAACACACACTCAGAACAGTGGGCTGCCACACACTTTGGCGCCCAGAGAGCAGTTGGGGGTTGGATGCCTTGCTCAAGGGCACTTTAGCTATGAAGACTGAGGAAGGGAAGGTGCAGCTCCCCCACCCCCTTTTGGTCCCAAACCTGCTTCTACAATCGTTGTGCCACTGCTGCTCCTGTTGTAATATGTACACATGCTGTGATTAATAGGTGTGCATTATTCAGGTGTTTACTTGCAGTGGGGTTAGACCCCCCCCCCCAAAAAAAAGAAAGAAAAAGCTACCCTCATGCAGTCAGACTCTGTGGGTGTAGTATGCATCACTGTGGCTTGGTTTGAGCTCTGATCTTCACATCAGGGGCTGGGATTTGGCTTTAGTTCTGTCTCTTGGCGCTTGTGTATATTTTATATATATATATATATATATATATATATACACACACACATACAGAGATCCCTCACTATTTTGCACTTCAATTCATGTGGCTTCAATGCGTTTTTTTTTTTTTTTTTTTTTTTAATATTCAACGAATTAAACATTAAAGAAGAACAGGGGGGGGAGTTAAGGAAAATGCCTCAAAACAACTTTAATTATGGGGGGGGGGTCAAAACAAAAAACACAACCCAAAATCCCCATCATAACTACCTACATTTTTGTGTGATGTGTGCATCTGAGTGTGTGTGTGTGTATTTACATTTTATTTACATTTTATGCATTATTTCTGAAGGTTTAATTGTTATTATAAACATTTATACCCTTGAATATGTATTTATTAATATTATATACACATACATGTAGATGTCAGTGTGGGGGGGTTGATCCTACTTCGCAGAAATCGGTGTTTGCAGGGTGGTGTCTTGGTCCCAATTAACTACAAGTGAGAGATCCCGGTGTGTGTGTGTGTGTGTGAGAGAGAGAGAGAGATAGACTATATTAATCCCATAATTGAAATGATTTCCTCTGTATTTGACCCATCCAAAGTGAGCATATACACTGAAGCAGTGGCTGTAACACAAATTGTGGGCACTCAGAGAGCAGATGGGGGTTAGGGGCCTTGCTCTAGGGCACTTCAGTCACTAATGTGGAGGATGGGAGGGTGCAGCTCACTCCCCCACTGCCACATTTTTCCTGCTGGTTCGGGAATCGAACCACCGACCTTTCGGTTCCAAAGCTGTGTGTGTTCACTAATGGAACACTAGTTTTTGTAAGTTTCTGTTTCTGTACAAAACACCCTCTAAAGCTATCACTTTGGATGTGGGAGTTGGGACTTTGCACGTGCTCCAGAATACTTCCAGCAGACTGAACAAATTCCAATCTGTTCCACATTCATATGTCCCAAAATTATGTGCTTTCCAAAAACCTTTGTGTAGTTGGACATTACAAGATTCCCAAAACGTTTTGAGCAGACTAACTCACGAAGCCTGATTAAGACACACCATAAAGTTAGGCCATAAAACCTGTGTATCATTTTGAGGGCTGGGATTGACCATCTAATGACATGATTCAGATCTAGATTCACTGAACTTGAAAATTTAGACGAGGCGTCCCACTTTGTGCTTCCGTTAGCAAAGCAATACACACATGCAAGAAAAAACAAAGCGTGTACAGTTTCTGGAATGTTCTTCCGGGTATGTTTTGATTTGGTTCTGGGTAGTGTGATTAAAACAATGCCAGTGGCTAAACAAGATTCAGTTCTTAGAAGAATAACCATCTTTCCAATGATTCCCATCGAAACCTGTCAACAAAGGTGTCTATATGACTCAACAACAATTTGGCATGCTGTCTTGTGTTTGGTGTCTGCAGTCCAATAGAATAGAAAAGAAAACAGTTAATCATGCTCTATGATGCAATTTCAGTGCAGGGTGCTGCCCCCATTTATTTTACAAATGCTATCAGATACTCTGTCTTGTGGTGTGTGTTGCAAAGGATCCTTAAGGTTTCCTGGCTCACCCTTTCAGTAATGTTTGCAGTTTTTGTCAGTGTGTGAGTACTCATTTACAAAAGTTGTTGCCCCTTAAAACAAGATCCCCAGACCTACTCACTGCAAGTATATTTTTATATACATTATCCACTTATATAACTTTAAGATGTGTACTCTAATATGTCCGAACCATCCTTGATTACGTTTTAACTTTCCACTCACTGAACATATTACATTAAAATTAGATACAGGATTATATATAGGCCGAGTTATTAAGGTTTGGATTACACCTGTTCAGTTTACATAAAGTTTCAAAAACTAAAAATAGGAAGAACCCAATAATAAGTATACAGGGATCCCTTCCTACTTCGCACTTCAATTCATGCAGCTTCAGTGCATCCTGTTTTTTTTTTTGTTGTTGTTGTTGTTTTTTTTTGAGGAATGGAGGAAATTAATGAAGAATAGGGGGAGAATTAAGGGAAATGCCGCAAAACAAGGCCAATTATGCAAAAAAAAAAAACCCCCACAAATAAACAAACCCAAAACCTCCCATCAAAACTACAGTACTTACATTTTAATGTGAGGTGTGCATCTGAGTGTGTATTTGCGCATCTGTGCACGCGCCTGGATATGTGTATTTTTTATTTATTTATTTACATCTTATGCATTATTTTTGAATGTTTAATTGTTATTATAAGCATGTATAGCATTGAATATGTCTTTATTGATATTATAGACACATTTACATGTACGTATACAGTCATCCCTTGAATATCGCGGATAATGTAGACTAGATCTGGCCGCGTTATTCAAAAAACCATGAAGTAGGAACGCCCCTCTCATTTCTACCATGTTGTCTCAATTCTATATGTTTTCGCATCTATACAATATAAAGAAGTATGTATTAAACGTTACACAGTTATATGCATATGTAAAATACTGTAATGTATTAATATTTAAATAGAATTTATATATAAATACTTTAAGTACTGTACTCACCTCTGACAATAGTTCTTCTCCGCGGTGCAGGAAGTTCACAAACACTATAAGATCACAAAATCCCACGGGAATGTGCGAGGCAACAGCGTCATACGTCTAAGCCAATCAGCTTGCGAGATTGAGTTGAGTGGGTGGGAGGCAACAGCGTCACACATCTAAGCCAATCAGCTTGCGAGATTGAGTTGAGTGGGCAGTCCCTGCTTGAACTGGGGGTTCCTGCCTTCCGCTTGCTCACATGCGAATTTCAGCGTGAATTTTGAACTTTTTATGAATTTTTTTTTTAATTGTTATTTTATATTAAAATACCACGGTGTACCAAGACCGCGATGCTCAAATCGCGAAGTGGCAAGGCAAGGGATGACTATATATCAGTGGGGGGGGGTGGATCCTACTTCACGGAATTTGGCGGTCACAGAGGGGTCTCGGTCCCGATTAACCGTTGAAAGTGAGGGATCCCTGTAATAACGTTGGTGTTGTCTATCTGGCGTGCAATTTAGTTTCTGTCACTGTAATCAAATGTGAAAATTGCAGGTTTTTTGGAGTCCTCCAATTATTTACCATTGGTTGTGTTGAGTGAATATCTGCTTTATTGTCATACAGTTTTAATCTTTCCGATCCTTCAAGTTTAGTGCTTACCTCTACACTATGATCAGAAGTGTGTGGACAGTCACTTTCCCCAATTGTTGGCACAAAGGTTGTGCAGGAAGTTTTCATATGCTGCAGCTTTATGATTCCTTTTCACCGGACCAAACAAGTTGAATCCTGTTCTAGCATGATGGTGCTTTTGTGCACAAAGTGAGCTTCATGAAGACATGAGCTGAATTCTAAACGCACGTACTTCCATACGATTAGTGTGCAAGCAGCAGTATGTATGTCTGAATACGTAGTCGGCATTTAAGAGCAATTGAATGGAACCCAGGTAATCTAAATTTGTAGTATCCTGAAGTCCCATACACAAGAGAATTCAGTGTCCAAGGGAAGTCATACCAATGAACTGTGCCTAAAATGCGTATAATTTGTTTATTTCTATTAAATCACACTGTTTTATGACTGTTTTTTCCCCTGTGAGCTGTAAAAAACAACAGTAATGTGAAAAGTCACATTATCACACCATGTTTTCATTTATTATACAGAATTAATTTGTGTATGAATTAATTACGTTGTATTCTTTTCTTTCATATATACGATTGGACACTTGTTTGTTTTATGTGAATGGAAGTGCTTTAGTATTTATGCATAGTTTTATTTAACTCAGAGGTTCACCAAGTTTTTTGATTGATTTGGTCGTTTAATATCTGTTTACTGGAACTATTGCCATTGACTTACATTATCTATGAACTGGGGGAATTACGGATTATTCTCACCATTTCACACTCTTGCAAACAGAAGTTTTTCTTTCTTTTTTTTAACAAACTGATGAATGCAGACTATCAGACTGATTTTAGCAGAAAGCGGCTTCAGTAATCTTGGTGAAAATCACCCGATAATATAAAAAATACATATGTTTAGGTATAGTGGATTTTGAAAGGTCTTTCATTTCACTTTGATTAACTTTAACTAAAACATCTAGCGATTTTGACAGTGCTTCTGATGATTTTTCTGGATGATGTGGTTTATACTGTTAGAACATTGACAAGATAATTAGTTAGTTATGAGTGGAAAAGAAACACACCTCACGAAAAATCTCATGGGAGTGCCGCATTTAGGCAGCACACAAATCTTTGTTCTTAAAGGGTACCTGTAGTAAAAGCACTCATATACCTAATTTGATGTATTGTGTATAGCTAGTGACAATACACCTATAAGGCGTTTATTATATTGTCTCACAAACCAGCTTTAAGCGATTTAAGGGCTTCACTAACGTCAAGCTTCAGAGCACAGGAGTTTTAAAATGGCGCATTTGAAGTGATGTCATATCATTGACAAAGCCTCGACCGGAACTGCGAGATTGCAATGTAAACGTAAGCCTATATACCTGACATATACAACACAAGCTCACGGAAACGTGGAAAAAACAGACATTATAGTAGGTTTTTTTTTTTAACCATGGATGAAGACAGTTTCGTACGATTAGAAGGTTATTTACTAGTCCTTCTCAAAAAATTAGCATATTGTTTTAAAGTTCATTATTTTCTGTAATGTACTGATAAAAATTAAACTTTCATATATTTTAGATTCATTGCACACCAACTGAAATATTTCATGTCTTTTATTGTTTTAGTACTGAGATTTTGGCATACTGCTCATGAAAACCCAAAAGTCCTATCTCAAAAAATTAGCATATCATGTTCAGGTAGTCTAAACGAGCTATTAACCTAATCATCTGAATCAACCAATTACTCTAAACACCTGCAAAAGATTCCTGAGGCTTTTAAAAACTCCCAGCCTGGTTCATTACTCAAAACCGCAACCATGGGTAAGACTGCCGACCTGAGTGCTGTCCAGAAGGCCATCATTGACACCCTCAAGCGAGAGGGTAAGACACAGAAAGAAATCTCTGTGCGAAAAGGCTATTCCCAGAGTGCTGTATCAAGGCACCTCAGTGGGACGTCTGTGGGAAGGAAAAAGTGTGGCAGAAAACGCTGCACAACCAGAAGAGGTGACCGGACCCTGGGGAAGATTGTGGAGAAGGGCTGATTCCAGACTTTGGGGGACCTGTGGAAGCAGTGGACTGGGCTACAGGTGCCGCATTACCCAGGTCAAGCCACTTTTGAAGCAGAAACAGCGGCAGATGCGCCTGACTTGGGCTACGGAGAAAGCAGCACTGGACTGTTGCTCAGTGGTCCAAAGTCCTTTTTTCGGATGAAAGCAAATTTTGCATGTCATTCGGAAATCAAGGTGCCATAGTCTGGAGGAAGACTGGGGAGAAGGAAATGCCAAAATGCCTGAAGTCCAGTGTCAAGTACCCACAGTCAGTGATGGTCTTT
This sequence comes from Plotosus lineatus, assembly GCA_024760905.1. Taxonomy (NCBI): domain Eukaryota; kingdom Metazoa; phylum Chordata; class Actinopteri; order Siluriformes; family Plotosidae; genus Plotosus; species Plotosus lineatus. Next base: position 34,975,476 of record CM045739.1, read on the forward strand.
GGTGCCATGTCAGCTTCTGGTGTTGGTCCACTGTGTTTGATCAAGGGCAGGGTCAATGCAGCGAGCTATCAGGAGATTTTGGAGCACTTCATGCTTCTATCTGCTGAAAAGCTTTATGGAGATGAAGATTTAATTTTTCAGCACGACCTGGCACCTGCTCACAGTGCCAAAACCACTGGGAAATGGTTTACTGACCATGGTATTACTGTGCTCAATTGGCCTGCCAACTCTCCTGACCTGAACCCCACAGAGAATCTGTGGGATATTGTGAAGAGAAGTTGAGAGACACCAGAGCCAACACTGTGGATGAGCTTAAGGCCGCTATCGAAGCATCCTGGGCCTCCATAACACCTCAGCAGTGCCACAGGCTGATTGCCTCCATGCCACGCTGCATTGAAGCAGTCATTTCTGCAAAAGGATTCCCGACCAAGTATTGAGTGCATAACTGAACATAATTATTTGAAGGTTGACTTTTTTTGTATTACAAACAATTTTTTATTGGTCGGATGAAATAGGCTAATTTTTTGAAATAGGGATTTTTAGTTTTTCTTTACTTTTTTGCCAAAATTATCAATATTAAAACAATAAAAGGCTTGAACTACTTCAGTTGTGTGCAATGAATGTAAAATATATGAAAGTAATGTTTATCAGTACATTACAGAAAATAATGAACTTTATCACAATATGCTAATTTTTTTGAGAAGGACTAGTATATGAACCACTGAAGAAAGAATATCCACATTTAGTGAAATCGGACCAGAAAAGTGACGACTCTGAAGACGATATTGGAGAGTCGGCAGAAGCTCTTACACGCGAAAATCGTAACAAACAACCAGCAAATATTTGGTGCTCTTGTGGAAAATGCGTGCGTCAAAAAAACGATCAGGAGTGCTATTGTAAAGAACATGAATTGCTTGAGGAAAATATACTGACATTCTGCAATTGGCTATACAACTGTCAACGATGTTATGTCACAATGACCTTTAACCATGGTGAAAAGAAGCCAACATGTCCACGCGCTCAACCTTCGTGAGCAAGGAATGTCATATAGAAGAAAAGGAAATGTGGACTTATAAATAAACTACCGACATCACACGATGTTTAAAAGTTAATAATAAAGTATAGTGGATATTTTTTGAATGCTGTAAATTTTGGGTACAGGTACCCTTTAACTTTTGGATAGTTTATCTAGTCCAACAGTCAGCTGAAAGATCCAGTGCACTTGGCCAGTCCCATGTTCTGCTTACTCAATTACCCAGGCTTAGAAAATACCTTATGTCCATTTAACTCCTACATATGACAAGTTAACAATATGCATTTTCATATTAAAAAAACATACAGTAGGTGTGTACTCAGTTCCCTTAAGTAACATCTGAAAAATATCACATTTCATCCCAGTTTGCCTCACTTGCGTCTCATCGTTGCTTCTTAGTCCCTCACACAAAGGAAACAATGTGCGGTGGGTGGAATCGTAGATACGTGTTTTAAAACATCACATTGTTTCCTGTCCACATCTCATGACAAGGTAGTGGTGGCTTAATGATTAATGCGACGGGTTACTGAAGGTCAGTGGTTCAATCCACAATGTTACCAATGTTGGGCCCATGAGCAAGGCCCTTAACCCTCAATTGTTCGGTTGTATAAAAAATGCTAATTGTAAGTCGCTCTGGATAAGAGCGTCTACCAAATGATGTAAATGAAAATGACCACGGCACACCTGGGTCTGCTGGGTAAAAGCAGCTGATGTCATGTAAAGGGCAGACTGTTTATTTGTTGGTATGCAGCTCTTCCAGGAAGGCTGTTCTCGTGTATCCTTGCTCATTTCTCCTCTGTGCACAGCTAAGAAAATTGAGTCTGTCAGCAAAGATGGTGGACCAGAAGAACTTGCGCTTCAAGCAAGACTTGAGTGAGGGCATAATTAAGGCTTTGATGTACCCATAGTCTTTCGTCACTTTCGCTCATGGGACATAAAGGAATATCTTGTGAAAGAGTTTTTCATTGAGGAGAATAATGAAGTGAAACTGCTGGTGAAGGTTAAAATGAATACTGAAATGGATTAATGCTGACACCAAATGGTCATCTCCTATGAAAGCAGGAATCGCTGTCAAGAAAATTAACCAATGAAATATTTAGAGTAGAGTTCCATTCATCATGTCGCTAAAATTGCAAGCACTGAGTGGATGGACGGAGTACTGTGTTGGCTATATTTTGCATAAAACGTTGCTGTTCTATATGTGCACAGGTGTCAACAGCAATCAACGAGCAGAAATTCTGCATGTAAATGAGTGTGAAGCTGAAGTCACATTCTACGTGTGCATGTCAGTTTGCAAGCTAAGCATGTTTGTCAGCTGTTGCTCACAATAGAAATATTGTACTTTTTATTGTATGCACACCAACCTTACGCAAAATTATTTAAAATATGTGCTCCAGTCAACCAAGTGCAGAAGTATTGCATTATTTATCTAAAAAAAGTTATTGCAGGAATGCATAAAATTATCTGGGCTTTACAAAGTAGAATTGCAGTATAGGTTGACGTAGTTGCCGGGTACTTTAGTTGGTGTATTAAATTATATATAAAGAATATAAACAGTAATGCAAGTTCAGGGCTCCCTCTCTACTTCGCCCTTCAATTCATGCGGCTCCAGTGCATTGCAGTTTTTTTTAACGTTCATCAAATTAAAAATAAGGAAATTAAGGAAGAACAGGGGGAAAGTTAAGGAAAATGCCACAAAACAAGGCCAATTATGCAACAAAAAAAACCAAAAACACCCAAACGAATGAAAACAAAAACAACCCAAAACCCCCCAAGAAAACTGCAGGGATCACTCGCTACTTCGCACTTCAATTTATGCAGCTTCAGTGCATTGCGTTTTTTTTTTGTTTTTTTTTAAATAAATAAATATTCATTGAATTAAAAAATAAGGAAATTGAGGGGAATGGGTTTAAGGAAAATGCCACAAAAACAAGGATAATTATGCAAAAAAAAAAAAGATGGATTGGTTCCCGAAAATTCGGTTCGGTTTCGCAGTGACAGTTTTGACTGTGGAGTCGACATCAGGGGTCGGGAACGTTTTTGATGAAGAGGGCCAAAAAAAAGGACATATTTAAAAATCTAATCCTCTGAGAGCCATATATACAGTATGCCGTTGACTCATCGCGGTTTTACACTCGTGGTTTGAGTATTTGCGGACTGCCGAGCAATCGACAGGTCACTTAAATTCAGCCAATGGCTGTCCTCCTTCCTGCTGATTGGTTGAGATGATGTAACGCCCCTTTTTCCTCATTCGCGCACATGTTGTTAATGAGCCTCTTTTTTTGTGTTTTAATTACCAGTTAAGCGCTATGGTGCCACTCAAACGCTGTGCATCGTCTCTGGCTAAGCAGTAGAAAACACTGGATGTCTCTTCTGAAGAAATAAGACTTTCTCCTGAAGAAACGACAGTTTCCTCTGAACTGTTGTATTCAAGTCTCTTTCAATTAGTATTCCAGTACAGTATCTAAGTTAATGTTTAGAATGTTTGTGTGTGAGATTTTGTGTTCTGTAACATGTTTAACAAATGATACCAAAAGGATAAACTTTATTACAGTACTCTTCGTGTCCTTTTACATTGAACTTGGCGTGACGTCTCCAAGATGGCGCTGCCTAGAGGGCGACATCACGGAGATCTCAGTCAAATTATTTCTTTATTCGTTTTAATTTGTTTTGTTCTGTTCATGTTTTGCACTATGCTCGTCTATGACCGGTCAACCTTACTACAGCTATGAGCAGCTAATATGCTATGGGAGCTCAATGCTAGCCACACCATGGCTAACAGTAAGCCCAGGCGTAGTTCTCAGAGTCTCTGGCGCTTGGTTAGCACTTCCGGCCATACTGCTTGAAAATGTTCAGTCCCTGCGAAACAAGATGGACGAGCTTCATGCTCAGATTGCAGCGCAAAGGGATCGACAGGACTGCTCCATGCTGTGTTTCTGTGAAACATGGCTCGAGGAGAGTACATCCGAAGAGGCGATTGCACCAGCCGGCTACACGGCTTTCATCCCCTGCGATCCCATGCGCTGGAGTCGTTGTTCGGCCCCTCCTCGCCTGGGCTTATTGTTTGCCGGGGTACGGCTAGCATTGAGCTACCATAGCATATTAGCTCAGGATAGGAGTTGTCGACTCCAATCTCATAGCTGTAGCAGGGCCGACCGGTCATAGACGAGCATAGTGCGAAACATGAACAAATCAAAAGAAACAACATGACTCTGAGAATTCCGCCTGGGCTTATTGTTAGCCGGGGTGCAGCTAGCATTGAGCTACCATAGCATATTAGCTCAGGATAGCGTGCCTAGCTTGTGCTTAGTGTGCTTAGTTGCCCCAAGACTTCGATCTCATAGCTGTAGTAGGGTCTATTGGTCATAGATGAGCATAGTGCAAAACATGAACAAACAAAACAACAAATAAAACAAATTAAAACGAACAAAGAAACAATTTGACTCTGACAATTCCGCAATATCGTCATCTCGGAGACGTCACTCCAAGTTCAATGTAAAAGGACATGAAGTGTAATAAAGTTTATCCTTTTGGTATCGTTTGTTAAACATGCTACAGAACATAAAATCTCACGCACAAAACATTCTAAGAATTAACTTTGGTACTGTACTGGAATAATAAATGAAAAAGACGTTAATACTAGTGCTTTACAACAGTATATGCTGTAGAATGTTTATATTTTATCATCAATAAATATAACAGTAAAAATTTAAACGTTTTTCTTCATCATTACTACATTTTACTACATTAATATCGTATTAATAAGTAAGACTGTCTATAGATTGTGTTTAAGAAGCATATTTTAGCGCATGTAATAGATACACAGTATTTTACCCCCGGTTGCTCATTCCTGTATGTAACATGATACATGGGGTTTTACTACTGGGTACAGAACTCGCGGAATATCTTCATTCGCGGGAGGGGCCGGAACCGAATATCGACGGCCTACTGTGTGTGCATATATATATAAACCTGGTTATCAAAGGCGGGCCATGTCTGTCACTGTCTATGGTGAGAGGCATGTAAAATAACCATTGCTGACTTTCGTAAAGAGTAGCTGCAATGCTGTCAGCATGTTTCTGTCCCTTGCTATAGGGTTGTGATAGGAAGGGCATCCGACGTAAAAACCTCTGCCAAATCAAATGTGTGAATCAGATGATTCGCTGTGGTGACTCCCAAGAAAAGGGGAAAAGCCGAAAGAAAGAAAGAAATATAATGGATATAGCACTATACTTGTTTTTTTTATATTTATTTTTACTTAAATTTTGCATTGTAAGGCCATTGTAATTTTTATGTATTTTCAACAAATGATTATTATTTTATATAAAACTTATTTTCATGATCATGTTTAAGCACTGAAAGCTCGATCACAATCACTGAACACTGCTGATTTGCTTCTAATTGGTGAGTCTCATCATGATTGCTTAAGTGAAAAGCAGTCTGGGAAAAAGTGAGGTAACCATATCAAGTAGAGAGGAGAAATATCTACAACAGAGAGAATGTTCGCATTGGTAAAGTCAGCAAAACAAAACTGAAACCAGCCGTAAACATGTTGATTTCAGGCTGCATAAAGGGCACCAAAGTGCATCTGTTTATGGAAGACAACAGATTAATATAGTAAAGGGCAAAAAAGTCCATATTCTCTGGACGATAGTACAGCTTCTGGTAATCCTAGTATATTTTACATATCCGGATCAATTAGGCCAGGCCTGTTTGTATTTCAGTACATTTCCACTATAAAATAAACTGGATCTGCTACCACATGATGTTTATCCATGTTGCATGACATTTTGATAGTTGAATGTACTTATTCATTTGTTTAAAAATATTAAAAATGCAGGAAATTTCAAATAATATTACAAGAAAACGTTGTGGGAAGATTTGTATCCGACATTGGCAACATTGCTAACAATTGAGCTGATGTCTCTGCTGAATGAATAAGTTGCATCCACAAAATCCATTTATTTCATGGTCCCTGTGAGAGGTAAATTTCATTAAAAAAAATTAAAAAGTGGGTTGTTGGCTGCTGAGTCAGGTAGTAAATCACACAATTGATTAAAATACTGTTCACCATAATGAGGCCAGTAAGGGGGAATGTTCTTTGGACAAGAATGAATATTGATGAAATGTTATGAATGAAGAGGAAGAATATCAGAATTACAGCTTTTTTCTTAAAGCAGACCACAAAGTGCAACATTTAAACTGAGTGCCATCTGAACAGTACCTGAATTTTGTGGTGTTGAGTCCAATATAACAAAAACTTTTCCGCCATGAATAATAAAACCTCTAGTATTGCACCATGTGTAATGAAATACATGTCTGTATGTCCATGAAAAAATATGACAGTGTGGTTTCTGTGTGACTTGTAGAACACTGTCATAAACCAAACAAATTCAGATATTAGTTAACCTTGTAAAATCTTTGAAATATAGAAATTGGTTGTTGAGCGTGAAGTAGTAATGAATTGAGATAAGTGGTAAGGAACCAAACAGCTATTTAAAGTTGTAGTTGTGTTAATGCAAATAATAAAAAGTGCATATAACATGCAGGGCATGCTTGTCATCTTCCGCTTTTTCTGGGGTTGGATCGCACCAGCCTAAGCAGTAAGGTCCATACGTCTCTCCCCCCAGACACTTCCTCCAGTTCTTTCAGGACACCGGGGCATTCCCACACCAGACAGTAGTCAACCTTGTGGTCTCTTTCAGGATTAAATTTTTTTGAAAGGATTCTTGAACATTGCAATATTGATTTTTGACCTCTTTTTTCATATGGGTCAGGAGTCGGCAACCTGCGACTCTTTCACCTCTCTGATGCGGTTCCGTGGCTTTTAAAAATGTGTACTTTATGGTGGCCAACGGGTGCAAAGGTGCTTCATACACAAAAACCACTGCATAAGGAAAAAGAAAATTTACCCACAACGGAAGCACTCCAGCCTCCCAGAAGTAGAGAGTTAAACTAGCTTTCACCTGAATGACAGGAGAATCTGCCTAAGACAGTCCTGCAACAGTCGGGTACCCAGCTGGTAACCTTGCAAAAATGCTCTTTTTAGGGTTGAAAATTACATAGATGAAAATTAACAGTCATGGGCCGGGCAGATATTTATTTATTTGGTGCAGGCGGGGTGAATTTGTGTGTGTATTCTTTGTGGACGTGGCTTTCGTTATATTAATCAGCCACATTGGTGTTTTTGATCTGCTGTGTTGGTGGAGGGAGCATGCCACCAAACCCTTGTGCTCATGGCAAGGAGTGTTCTTGCCATCCCAGCAGTAGTGCAGCGAGCAAGCGAGATTCTTCAGCCATCGGGTTTTGTAATCCAGGAATGGAAATCACAGCTGAAGTACGAGACGGTGGATGAGATGTGGTTTATGTACAGCGATCTCTGAATTAAATAACTCTCCTCACAGTGACAAAAAAAAAGACTGGGTCTGGTTCAGTCTTCACTCTGAGAATGGGTCGATCAGTGGAGTATTATGCATTTTAAAAGAATTGAAAAGGCCCCTTCTTCAAATAAGTCTTCATATGCTTTTCTGTGTTGTTGTTTTTGTGGAAAAGAAACTATGACAAATCAACATTAATATAACGAATAAAGAAAAAGAAGATCCCACGAAGGGAGTGATGGTGAGGTAGGCTACCAACCCGTTAACACATTTGGCTGCACCCCATCCCGCCCTTCGTGGGATAGATAATTTTTTATTTTTATAAAAATACAAGGACTCACACATCCATTCATTTTCTGAACCGCTTAATCCTACTTAGGGTCATGGGGAGGCTGGTGCCCATCCCAGTTGACTCCAGGTGAGGGCAGAGTACACCCTGGACAGCTTGCCAGGTCATCGCAAGGCAGGAAGACACCGATGGCTATGCAGCTACTCTTGTTGAAAGTCAGCAATGGTTCTTTTACACGAACCTCTCAACATTGACAGTGAAAGACATGGAAAACCTTTGATAACCCAGTTAGCTTTAACGGAGGGGGGCACAACCCCCAACATTGGGATCAGTGATCCAGCACCTTTACCACCAGGCTACCACTGCCTCAGGACTCAAATAGACATTGGAAAATTTCTTGAAAGTAACTTTTTACTCAACCTTTTTTTTTTTCTCCTTTTTTTCCTTTTTTTTTTAATCTAAATGTTTTCGTTGCAAGCAGAATTGTAATTTAATTGTCTCTGCAGTCATTTAAGTCAATGGAACACATTGTTTTTATATTAACATGAAGGAAGGGGGGGCATTATATGCAGTGTTATTTGATTTTAAATATCAAAAAAGGATTTGTTGTTTCCAGTGTTTTCTTTACTGTGGAAAACAGGTCCAAATGGCTCTTTGAATGGCAAAGGTTACCGACCCCTGATCTAGCTGATTGTCTCACCTCGTGTACAGTAAATTTGGTTTGGTTTTTAAGCATGTGGAGTGTCTTAAATCACCAATTACGTAGTCGTTTCCCGTATTTGTCATTTGCTTCTTATCATAGTACATGCAAACAATAATGAATGGTGGAAGAAGAATCCAGAGACATTTTTCAGACAGACAATCCATATCAATGTTTTATGATTTTGAAATGACAAGTTTATGACATTGTTTGTGGGTCAGAGGTGTCCAGTAACACAAACATGCATGGAAAAAGTTAAAGTAAAGAATTATTTAGAAGCATAATACTTAGGTTTTAGTTATATTTCTAAAAATAATACATTGGCTGAGTTATTTTTAAGTTTTTTACTTGAATGTAATTTCTTTATACCATACACACACACACACAAAAGCTTTGCAGTAAACTCCTCAGCCGAAGGGATGTGCCTTGTCTTCAGGGGGCAGTGCAAGAAGTCAGCTTTTTTTTAAAGTCCATTTCTGACTGAGGGCTATAACTTTATCAGTAGAAAACCTTAAGCATCCCCAAACTGCTGGTTTGTATGAGATTTCTTCAGAGTTGCTGTGGCTCTTGGCAGCATTGGTTTCGTGGTGGAAACACCCATCAAAGTGAAATGAAAGGCAAGCCTTCCAAACTCTCCTGTTACACAGGAACATATGTATATTTTCATTATTTATATAACATCCATTTTATAGCTTACATGAGTCTGTTTAAATAGACTACCATTTCATCCTTGCTGGTGCACTAAATTGCAAGAGTGGAATGTGAATCTGTCATTTCATGTAAGGAAAGATAATGGCAAAAATAATAGCATAGACATGTTAAATTGCTAATTCTAATGTAATCCAGTGAAATAAAAATAAAACTTGGAACATCTCCACATAATACTAACTTCGTTTGCAAGCATTGTTCAAATGTTCAAACATCGGCTCATTTACATGAACGAATGGCATAAACCCATCATGAATGATCTGCAAAACACCTGGGATGACATGGTTAACCTTTCTCTATGCGAATGTTAGCCTTTTCCAGTGTAACAAGCTTATCCTACACTTCACCATTTTTCAAATACTTCGGATGATGGTCAGCTATGCGAGGCCCGTCATTCGTTCTGTTTCTTTTGCAGTATCGGGTTTAATGTACTTTAGTATATCAGTGTCTTTGGTTGGCTTACTGCGCACAGATAAGAGACGTAGTGACTGTTCCTACCTCTATAGTAACACCATATTTATTTTTAAATTAGTTGTCGATGATCTTAATCTACAATCAGTTATTTTTTTGCAGTATGAGTAGCACGTGTTTTTTTTTTTTTTTTTTTTTAATGCTTACTGGGATTTTCCGGTTTGCAGTATTGAATAGTTTGGTATTCTGGAGGCATTCATTAAGTGAAAGCCTCTCGTTCTGTAGACTTATAGTTTATATCTTTCGGAGCCATTGAATGTCAGATGAGTATTTTTGCCATGGTTTGTGATGTGTTGTAAAATGTTAATTGTATGTGTTCTTTAATTCTTGTAATTTTTTTTGTCTTGGTGCAAAAGTAAACATTAAGTTTTCACCTCTAGCTGTTCATTAGTGTGTGAAACCAGAATGATCTCATCCTCTACGATCTTGGTTGCCCTGCAGAACCTCTGGAAAATAGCTGCTGAGTTACACTTATGCTGAAAATTAAGTTTTAAAAAATTGTTCATATGCATCGTATGGAGCTGTGAACCAAAATATCCCCCCTACTCAAATATCATGACAGTCAGTTCAGCTATTACTAATGGACCTAAAGAACCAAGAAGAGTTGCAAGCAAATTCAGTTCCAGCTGTTTTTGTTTGTTTGTTTGTTTTGTTATTTATTTTAATTCCATGTCCCATTGTGTGTTTGTGTATCTGTGTAGGAAACTCAACGTTTGCTGGCAGAGCCTGTTCCAGGCATCAAAGCAGAGCCTGATGAAGGGAATGCTCGCTACTTCCACGTGGTCATTGCTGGACCTCAGGACTCCCCCTTTGAGGGAGGGACTTTTAAACTTGAACTCTTTCTTCCTGAAGAATACCCCATGGCAGCTCCAAAAGTACGCTTCATGACCAAAATATATCATCCTAATGTTGATAAGCTGGGGAGAATATGCCTAGATATCTTGAAAGGTAAGCAACCTGTTTGATATGTTTTATGAAGGTTTTTGGAAAGTTTCCATGTGTGCTTTCTTTTCTACAGAAGTTCCTCTTGCATGGCCAACTTCATTGGACCGGCATTTAATTTATTTGTTACAAAGTTTAAGAGCCATGGTCAGATAGAGAGTTGTCCCCATGGAGAACTGACTAGTCAGGTGATTTTCTATTATAGAATAGTGACTCCCCTGATGGAAACGTGACCCAGCCATAAGTAATGACCAAATTTGTTAAAACATTTATTGAAGGTGAATATAAACACAAAACATGTTGTAAAAGGCAAAAAAAAAAAAAATTCCAAATCATGCACTACACAAAACCATCATACATTAGTACAAATACTATATATAAGAATTCAATTTTAAACTTTGAAAATTGCCTGAAAATGGCAACATATGTTGCTGATGAAGTTGAAAATTGATTGATTGTACAAGGTAGTACAATTTTGTCCATGTCCAGATAGTGGCATTATTACATATAATTCTAACAAGAGGGCAGAAAAGCAGAGATTATTATTACTGCAATGAAAAAAGAGGGGAAAAAAAGCTAATTGCTAAAAAGCTAAAAGCTAATCGTGGGCTAAAAGCTAGATGGCTACAGCGAGAACAACAAGCTCACACATGGGAGTTTCAGCAACGTGCTGCAGGGAGAGGCTTGTCAACAGTGCAGTTGCGTCTCCACGTCCTGGAGATGAATATAACTGACTTTGCGTGAGGACTTTCTTCGTGTTACTGCTTCATGCAACGCAACCTCCAATCAGAGCGAAAACCGCAACGTCACATAAACTGCCAGCAGATTTCCAAACCAAGGTAGACAGTTTGAGTTTGCAATTTATTTTCCAGTGTGACCTATATATGTTTTTTCTTCTTTATTATGCATTTTTTGGCCAATGTGACTTGTACTCTGGAGCAAAGTATAGTTTGGAAAATACGGTATGTATTTATTTCCAAATATAGAGAATAATGTAACCATATTTGCTAAAATCTTTATTCATTGCATCATTACGTCAGTGTACTTACGTAGGTACGTGTAAATTCAAAATTTGACAATTTTTTTTTTTTTTTTTTGAAAAAAAAAAAAGATGTAAAAACGTAAAACGAATGAACGTAAGTCGGGGAGCGTCTGTACTTCAGCTTGTAATCTGCAGAATAGGATTTTGTTTTTGGGGACATTTCTTCAGTGGCGGATGAGCAGGTACCGGTACCTAAGCCTAGAGTGCCATCTTGTGGTTGTGAGTGTAAAAACAACAAACACGAATTATTTTTATGATGACAAACAGAATTATATGTAATACAGTCATACCTCACCGTACGAAATTAATCCGTTCCAGAAGTGGTTTTGTAACCTGATTTTTTTTTCGTAAATTGAGTAGTAAAATTTTTCGTAAATTTTATATGTAAAAGGCCTGATTCGTTCCAAGGCCCTCAATACTACCCCCTAAACCCTTTAAAAATGATAAAAGTATACCTTTTAAGGCCTCCTTCTGCTTCAATATTGTACCGATGGTAGACGGGTTTCGGCCATATTCTTTTGCGATATCACTCAACCGCATGCCACGCGTGTTTCCATGTCTTCTTAGCAGAGTTATAATCTTACAAATGTTTGTGCAAGGTTAAAAGCCTGAGCCAAAAAATAAAGTTGCAATGAGCACACTCAAAAAACTCACGAAACAGTAACTCTGTCCTTTACGTGTGTTAGAACTCCGTGACGAACGCTGGGTCGAAGGTACATGAAAAGCATCATGGGTATTATGGAGATGCAGCTTCATAATTGCCAATGGGAGGGAGCTGCATCTCCGTGATGAACAATGGGTCGAAGGCACACAAAAAGCATCATGGGTATTATGGAGATACAACTCCATAATAGCCAATGGGTGGGAGCTGCATCTCCGTGACGAACAATGGGTCAAAGGCACACAAAAAGTATCATGGGTATTATGGAGATACAGCTCCATAACAGTCAATGGGAGGACAGTGGGGCGGGGTGTTGAAAGACAGCCAATGGGAGAGCAACCCGCACATTGTTTGAATTTTTGAGATGGTGCGTTTTGTAACGGGATTTTTTATTTTTTTTTTCCCCGTATCCAGAGCCGGAAATTTTAGGTAAATGCATTTTGTAACTTGGATGTTTTTGTTTGTTGGGTCTTTCGTAAGATGAAGTACCACTGTAATTTTATATATAAGTTGCTCTGGAGTACTAGTCGCACATTCAGCCAAAGTATGAAAAAAAAAAAAGTGCGACTTGTAGTCCGGAAAATACGGTACAGTGGGCCCTTGACATTCGTGAGGGGTTTGGTTCCGGGGCCTCCCACGAATCAAGATAATCCGCGAGTTCTGTACCCAGAAGTAAAACCTCATGTATCACGTCACATGCGCGAATGAGCAGCGGAAGTAAAATACTATGTATCTATTACATGCGCTAAAGTATGCTTCTAAAACACATTCTATAGACAGTCTTGCTCATTAATTCAGTATTAATGTAGTAAAATGTAGTAATGATTAAGGAAAAACTTTTCAATTTTTACTGTTATATTTATTGATGATAAAATGTAAACATTATACAGCATATGCATAAAAACACTTTTCGATGCATTCTCTTTCTAAACATACAGCACTGTAGTTTTCAACAATGCCCACTAGAGGAATGTATTACATTAGGCATGAGATGACTGAATTCAGGTATTAACTGCATGAAGTCCGAGCAGCTCAGCCACGCCTCCCAGCCGGACCAGGTACAAAACAGAATTTTAGAGTGATAGAGTAAGTGGTGTTACAAACCAAAGAAGCGGTGATGTTGATGTGAGTTAATCCTCTGGCGCAGAGGTGAGCATGCTTTTGTTTATTGGGAGTAAATGAGAACAGTGAATTCAGGTGTGTGCTGCCTAGCAGCTCAGCCACGCCCCTCAGGAAATAAACAGTTAGTTAGAGGCACAGCGCCAAAATCAAAGTCCCCCAAAACACAGACCATAACTAAGGACATAAAAGAACAAGAAATGTAATAAATTGGATAAACAAAACTAAATGAGAAACATGCTACATCACAGTAAATAAAATCATCTAACACACAAACATTTTAAACATTACCTTAGGTCATGTACTGGAATAATAATTGAAAAAGACTTTAATAGTGGAGTGTTTTACAACAGTTCAGATGATTATTCCTCTTCAGCAATGACTTGACTTCAGAGGAAACTGTCGTTTTTTCCGGAGAAAGTCTTATTTCTTCAGAAGAGACATCCAACCTCATTACCTTTTTCTGGTGCTTAAGCAGGCGTTTGAGTGACATCATAGAACTTAACTGGTAATTAAAACACACTAAAAAAAGGCTCATCGCCAACTTGTGTGCGAATGAGGAAAAAGGGGCATTACATCAACTCAACCAATCAGCAGGAAGGAGGACAGCCTTTGGCTGAATTTGAATCACGTGCGAGTTGATCGGGAGTCTGTGACTACTCAAACCGTGAGTGCAAAACTGCGAATAGTCAAGGGCCTACTGTATACAGCTGAGCAAATAAATGAGTGTTTTACACATCACTTTTTGAAACCTTTAAATTATAAATGTATTTAAAAGGTCACTATGTACTGACAGAGTACAGACTCTGAAACCCACTGCATGTTTGCACACTGTGCCTTTTGTATTCTAATCTGTACACCAATCTCATCTATTCACTGATCTCATCTCGAGTAAAATAGTGAAGGTGCTTTCTGGCAAAGTATGAAAAACTGCGACTTATATTCCTGAAAATACGGTATAACCTTTTGACTTTTATTTTCTGCAGTGGCTATGAATTAATAAGTGAAGTTTCTTGTGAAAATTTGAAATTTAGAACATTCTGATTAATACAGTACAATTTATTTAAGGGTTCAAAATTCTATGGGGTGGGTCAGTTTTCCATACAAGATGGAAATTTCCATGGAGCTCATAATTCTATAAAAAAAATAGACTTAACTCTGACTTAACTCTGACTTAACTCTAAATTATTTTAGATAGTAATATGTAGGTACTGTCAGTACTTCTATAAATAGATCTTTACAGAATTGTTCCATTAGCGTAAACTCAATGCAGCCAATATTACAATTATCAGGGGGATGATTCTTGCTAGAAACCAAGCCACAGAAACAGAGCCTGTTAATTTTGTGAAAAGCACTGAGACTTAATTGTTTTGAATAAATGTTCAAATTAGTTTGATCTTTTACTTAAAATTCAGTAAATAAAAGGCGCTTTGATTTTTCAAGGTGGTTTCAAGATCATCACTCTGAATTTCACTTCAACTCTCCACCCTCCCAGACTGATGATGCCACGGTGTCATTTTTGCCATGTATACATCCAGTATTAAAATAATTTCTACTTGAGAAAGGGAGGCTCAAGTTCACACTGTAATGTTTTTTCAATCCAATCTGATGTACATGTATCGTCCATTTCAAACTCTTCACTTTGTGCTTTGCCTATGAAACTATGACAGGCAAGATGATGTATGATTTTACAGAAAGGGCACCATGATATTGGAGTGCAACTAAAGTGTGTCTGTGTTCGAGGAACTTCCTGCAATGATGACTGTTTCTGACTGGGGCAGTGAGGCAGTTGCTTAAATGTTCCTTTATTGTCATCAAGAACATTGATATTCTCATCAATGTCAAAATGCTTTCATTGCTCATACAGTCATATATGTCCAAACCCACCTTTGAGTGACCCAAGCATAATGTGCCACCGAGAGGGCCTTTTCCTTGTTTACACCTGTACTGAGCACTGTCCACTCATAATTGGATTTCCGAGGATGCACCATTATTCCGTGATATTTTCTTGAATATTAAAATGTTGATGATCTTATAAAGGGATCGTTGTTTAGGCAGGTTATTGAGATTCTAGCAGGGGTACAACCGACACACTGTACTGTACAATCTTGTAAATGTTATCACAGTAAATATTTCTACAGCTGTAAATAACATTATAAAGAGCAGTAAATTGTGATAAATGAAACAGTCAGTTGTATGTGTTGTCACGCTTTGATATATTGATATATATATATATATATATATATATATATATATATATATACACATATATATATATATATATATATATATATACATACAGTAAAACCTCCGCTGACGAACGCTTAAGCTCACGAACTTTTCGCCTCAAGAACATTAAATTTGCGAGCATATTGTCTCTGCTGACGAACTAGTTTTCGGCGGACGAATCAAACCACGCGGTCGAACAGCGCCACGGTGGCGGCCACGAGAAGCTGACGCATGCTCACGCCGTCACAGTTCGTCACACCCCTTTCTTTGAGTGCGGAAGTGGTTTGTGTTTGCTAGACATTTTGGACCATATTGAGTGTACTTTTGCTATTATGGGACCGAAAAAGACCCCACCACAGGCGGAGATCATTGAAAAACACGAACAAGGTGTGTGTTTGTGTGACTCAGCGTCCCAGTACCAGTACGCTAAGTCTACCACCATCCTTAAGAACAAGGAAGCTATTAAGGGTGCGTGTGTGGCTAAGGGTGTTTCCAAACAGTAGGCGTTTCCAAACTCTCCTTCCAAACAGTAAGTCCCTCCCTCCCTCCTCCTCCCACTCCATTCCATCAAGCTGTCAACTACCATCACAAAGGTAAATAAAACGACTTTATTATACAGTACAGTTTATTTCTTTAATTACAATACAATAGCACATTTATTATACATAAAATAAGGTATATTTTTGTGTAGTTTTAAGGCTTATTTAGTAGAAAATTATGTTTTATGGGGACCTGGGAACGGATTATTCTCATTTTAATGGTTTCTTATGGGAAATAAATGTTCGGAAGACGAACTTTTCGCCTCACACACACTTTCTGGGAACCAATTATGTTCGTGAGCAGAGGTATCACTGTATATATATATATATATATATATATATATGTATTATAAAATATTTTGTTTTTTTTTAATAAAAAAAAGATATTTTCAGGTGGAGTGAATATAGTTAATTAAGGAAATAAGTTCCAAGTGTTACTGAGCGTCATGCAGTACTAAGCTGCAGTTCTGAAGATTTTGACTGCCGCACTTGCTGCGTATTCTGATTTCCCTATGTACAGACAAACGGCTTTCTGTACCATTCATACCTGCCAACTAGTCCGGTTTTGCCGTAATGATTACGGTTTTCATGATCCCACTCCGAGTTACGGTTGTATTAATAAAAATTATGTTTTTTTTAACTTAAAAATTCATCTAAAATTCAAAATAGTAACGAAAAAAAAACGCCAAAAAAATGAATGAGATAGCCGAGAACCGTATCTAAATTTAGTAGAAAAGCGGCAGTGCATGCTGCCAATGTTACTTCCTGTAGGTGTATTGCGCATGTGCGAGAGGTCATCCTTTGTTTTACATTGGAATTGCGAAAGAATTAGATGGGTCAGCTTTGTGTCGGTACGTTTTCGTAATGGAATCTGCCAGAGAAAATTTCAAAAATCACAGTATGAAACCAAAACGAAAGTTACAGTCTTTTCCAAAGCATTTACAGGAATTATTATATGTTCAAGAAAGGGAGAAAATTGCGCTAATTGCGCTATGCCGATAAGATTGCATGATCATGCCCCAAAAAATTCTGAAAGGATATGGACCAGAAAGTTTGTCCTTGACTTTTTCATCAGCATTTTTGCTTTGACAGTTTGAGGAAAATGGAAACATGATTGTTAAAGAAATATGAGGTTCTTCACCACATTCTAACTTGATTTAATGCAAATAATCATTTAGCGTCGGGGGGGCTTCACCCCATGAACCCCCAACCAGGACTTTGTCCTGGACTTACCAGGGCCTGTGGCCTTTGGACACCGGCTAGCTACTAGGCTTTTCAGGTTTCAAAAGTTGGCAGGTATGACCATTTTAGTTTTGGGCTGGAATGCAAATGCATGGAAATCTAAATTGACATCTGTTCTGACCTGGTAACATAATAATAAAATCAAAATCTTTTGCCAAGATTTTACAGAAACACTTGCACAGTACTGTATGTGATGTTGATGGAAACCTAATTATGAACATAACATTTGGAGTAAAATAATATATTTTCCTGAAAGATGACTGATCGTAAGAAATCAAGGACAAGATGACTGATATTTAGCACCGGTATCATAAACTTGATGTTTGCAGTTTAGAAATGTATAGACCTTAATACCTAAAAACATGTTAAATTATTATTTTTATTGAATCAAATCCAATGAATTTTCTATTATACGATTACAATAAAACAAATGATTTCTAAGGCTATTCCCCCCCCCCCCCCCAGATTTTTTTTTATTTTAATCCAAGAATAGTGCTTTGATTTTATGATCATGAACTGAAATTCCTACTTTAAACAGAACGGTGACCCATACGGTTACAAAGTATTCCGTAACATTTCCAAAATTTTAAAACGTTCAGTGGTTGTGCCTTGCGTTTTAAGTGTGTTGCGTGGTTCAGTCAGGAGTTTTGCCCTCGAAATGAGAGGACCTGTTTGTGTCCGTGTAAGAGCATAGCTAGTGTGGTATATTTTCCTCGTGTCTTGTTCCTTTATATCTTTATTACCCTGCCATTAACCTACAAGGGGAGAATTTTTTTTTTTTTTTGGCATTTATCCATTTTCTGTTGCATCATTCTGCTTTGACTACAAGATACAATAAATTACAGTCTTCAACACGCATTTAATTTCATGATATTAGGTATAGGATGTATATGCATTGTATAATACCGGAAGAACTAGCCACAAATTCTGAAAATCGCTGTGTTTTGGGGTTGTTGTTTTTTGTTTTTTACTTGCTGCGTTCTGTTGCCATTGTCAGGTCTGATAGGCTGCCAAGTAGGGATGTCACTGACTATCGGAATATCGCCGATATAATTATGTCGATCTATAATCGATACCTATAAAAGGAATATCGATACTTCTAACGTTATAGCTTCCTGTGTTCATGACAGCGTCTGTAGTAAATGCCATTTTCAATGACACCCATTGTAAATGGTACGTCCCGCCTCTCTGTATGGTAAATGGTACGTCGCTGCTTCCAGTGTGCCATCAAAGCGCGTGTTCTCAACAGCACGGAACATTTTGAACAAGAAGAGACACTTACCACCGGATAATGCAGATATGTGCATTTTCTTGCATCATAATTATGAATTGTAAAAATGCATATCTCAAACTTTTCAATTGACAAGTGTTTGTAGAATAGAAACGACTTGCTTGAAATTAACTAGTAAACAAGTGTTTATAGATTTGTGAAAATACAAAAAGGTGTTAATTAAAATCTTGTCGGTGGAAAACTATTTCCTGCCTTTTATTTCAGATTTGGCTTTAGTAATTGGTCACTTTATTATAAAATATTCAATGCATTATACAAAGTACTGTAATATTATCTTAGTCTGTTCTATTTAATGCATTTATGGAACAGTACAGCAATATTCTAATGTATACATAATGTAAATCGGAAATTTTTTTTCTCACTATATATCGATACCAATAATAGGTTTTCAGTGACACCCCTACTGCCAAGTAGAAATAGACGCTACGCTGCTCATGATGTCAATGAAATGATCGATATTTTGATTGTGTACTCAGCAGGTGACAACAATCAATCATGATACAACGTTGCTGTGTTTCCCTCATGGTTTGGACCTCACTGATATTATTTAGATCTTATTTTTTCTTTTATACTTTCAATCGATTTTTTTTTTTTCAAGTTTGTGTATTTTATGAGCTGTTGAATTATCTTTTTTTTTTTTTTGGTTGAGTAGGTGTTTATTTAACTTAAGTTTTTTGTGTTGAAGCGCTGTGCATTGTAGGGAGGTGCATTGTCCTCGAAGCCACCTGCCTTTAACCTCCACATATTATGCAGTTCCACCACCAGAGTTGACTCTGGCCACTCTCAAATGCTGCCGTGAGGGGCTGTGGTGTGTTTCAGAACAAAAATTGTGCTTAATTTTAATACAGTGATCCCTCGCTACTTCGTGTTTCAGTTTCTGTGGCTTTAGTGCATCCTGGGTTTTTCAAAAATATTAATTTAAAAGTTGGAAATTAAGGAAAAATAGGGAAAAAGTTAAGGAAAATTCTGCAAAACAAGACCAATTATGCAAAAAAATCCCTAAACAAAAAAACAATCCCCAACAATACTACTTACATTTTTATGTGAGGTGCACATCTGTGTGTGCGTGCGCATTTATATTTGATTTACATCTTATGCATTATTTTTGAATGTTTAATTGTTATTATAAGCATTTATAGTATCGAATATGTATTTATTGATATATATACATGTACGTGTACGTCAGTCGGGGAGGGTTTGTCCCCATTCACCTCAGAAAGTGAGAGATCCATGTATATTACAATTTACGCAACCTTGTCTCTGTGTAGAAGAAGGATTAGATTTCCTTTCAGTTTTTCCCCTTTTCAGGCGTCACAACAGTGAATGATTCGCACATTTGATTTGGCATAGGTTTTTACGTTGGATGCCCTTCTTGGTACAACCATTTAGTAAGGGACAGAAACATGCTGACAGCTTTGTAGCTACTCTTTACAAAATTCTGCAATGGTTCTTTTACATGCCTCTCACCATAGACAGTGAGAGACATGGCCCGCCTTTGATAACCAAATGCAAGTAAATAGATTTCTGTGAATGCAAAAGCTTTTTTTATTCCTGCATTTGTTACAAACAGCAAAATCAAATTTGCCTCAGTTTAGACTCGACTCATGATATATGTTCCCCCACTCCTGTGCTGCAGGAAGAGCATAGAGACAGAATACAGAAACTGTGTTTGGTTGTACTGTCTGTACGGAGGATGCTTGTTCAGATTTCCGAAGCGTAGAAGTTTTTTCTTTTTAAATAGGTCTCCTGAGCACAAGCATGATCCGTGTTTAAAAATGGCAGTAGGTATAATGAAAAGAAGTTGAGATTGCATGTGTAAATAAGGTGTAGTTAGTATGCATGGAATTTTACTGTTACAGCCATTCATACACTGGATACACTGTCTTCCCTGCACTGTTTGTACAGATTGTTTAACTTGTCAGTCAGTCATAATTACTGCAGACACACATCTGAAAATGTTATCCTGTTAAAATAATACAAAGTCGTAGACTTGACATGATCGGCAGCTCATAGCAGTCTGTCAGCATAGCTATTAATTACGACTTGTCCGGTTAAAGTGCAGGGTGTTGGTGGAAATGTGGAACCACATTCCGAAACGTATGTCAGTGATCAGTGTTTACATCCCAACACAGCCTCCTAAAAATTTAAGCTCTATGATGCCGAGAGTGAGTAAATCCTTCCAACCTCAATTTAATTGCATTTAAAAATGTAAAGTACCTCTTAAGTTTTTCTTTTCTGCATTCCTGGGGTTCTGGAACCACTTTAATTTTTCCGTATAACTACTGCAATGTAGCCATGTTTATACTGCCTTGACCCTTAATACTGAAATTAACTGTGATGAGTGTGCCTTGGTTGCAATATAAAATAAACTTTTGTCGAGTGTGTAAACTGGAATGCTCGATTTTCGTCAGCACTGAAATGCTAGCAGATGTTGTGTTGAGCAACACTAGTGCATGGTCATGGCAAGGAATATTTTGCTGAGAACTCGAGATCAAGATTTCAATTAAATTAAAAGTAAAATATATATTTTTTTTTATTATATAATATATATATATATATATATATATATATATATATATTTTTTTTTTTTTTTTTTTTTTACATTGTTTAATGTGATTTGTGTGTGCGTGTGTGTGTGCGTGTGTGTGTGTGTGTGTGTGTGTGTATAAGGGCAGAGGTAAGCATTTGTGAACAACATTTTGGTTTCATGCCAAGAAAGAGCACCAGAGATGCAGTGTTTGCTTTGAGGATGTTACTAGAGAAGTACAGAGAAGGTCAGAGGGAGCTGCAGTGTGCCTTTGTGGATCTGGAGAAAGCAGATGACAGAGTGCTGAGAGACGAACTGTGATATTGCATGAGGCAGTCTGGAGTGGCAGAGAAGTATGTTAGAGTGGTGCAGGACATGTATGAGAGATGTAAGACAGTGCTGAGGTGTGCTGTCAGCGTGACCGAAGAATTCAAGTGGACTATGATGTTTGCAGATGACATTGTGATCTGTAGTGAGAGCAGAGAACAAGTGGAGGAAAATCTAGAGAGGTGGAGGTATGCCCTGGAAAGGAGAGGAATGAATGTTAGCCTCAGTAAGTCAGAATACATGTGTGTGAATGAGAAGGACCCAAGAGGAACGGTGAGGTGACAGGGAGCAGAGATAAAGAAGGTGGAGGATTTTAAGTACTTAGGCTCAACAATCCAGAACAATGGAGAGTGTGAAAAAAAGGTGAAGAAGCGTGTGCAGGCAGGTTGGAATGTTTGGAGAAAAGTGTCCGGTGTGATGTGATAGGAGAGTATCAGCAAGAATGAAAGGAAAAGTGTACAAAACGGTGATGAGACCAGCGATGTTGTATGGTTTAGAAACAGTGGCACTGATGAAAAGACAGGAGGCAGAGCTGGATGAAAATGTTGAGGTTCTCTCTGGGAGTAACGAGAATGGATAGGATCAGAAATGAGTACATCAGAGGGACAGCCCATGTAAGATGTTTTGGAGACAGTCAGAGAGGCTAGATTGAGATGGTTTGAACATGTGCAGAGGATGGATAGTGAATATATTGGTAGTAGGATGCTGAGGTTGGAACTACCAGGCAGAAGGCCTAGAGGAAGACCAAAGAAGAGATTTATGGATGTGGTGAAGGTCATTGGCGTAAGAGAAGATGTAGAGGACAGGGTGAGATGGAGGCAGATGATTTGCTGTGGCGACCCCTGAAGGGAGCAGCCGAAAGGAAAAGATGATGGGGTGTGTGTGTGTGTGTGTGTGTGTGTGTGTGTGTGTGTGTGTGTGTATGTAAATATAGAAACAAACATTATTTCGGCCCCCACTCGTGAATGACACCTGTTTGAACTGATTAGATGCAAAAGAGACACCTTTAAACAATGTATAAGAGACACCTTCAAACCTGCACACACCTTCAAACTGTCAGACAGCAGTCTTCACCATGACCAAGACCAGAGAGCTTCCCAAAGACACCAGAGATAAAATTGTACAACTGCACAAAGCTGAGATGAGTCAAACTGCAATTGGTAAACAACTTTGTGAGAAAAGATCAACAGTTGGAAACATTATTAGAAAATGGAAGAAGTATAACATCACTGACAAACTCCCTCGGAGTGGCGCTCCATGCAAGATCTCACCTCGTGGGGTTCAAAGGATCCTGAGAACAGTGAGTAATCAGCCCAGAACTACACGGCAGGAACTGATCAATGATTTGAAGATGGTTGGAACCACCGTCACAAAGATGACAATAGCTCACACTACGTCGTCATGAGATGAAATCCTGCATTGCTCGAAAGGTTCCCCTACTAAACAAAAAACATGTAAAGGCCCGTCTTAAATATGCTAAAGACCATCTGGACGATCCAGAGAAGGATTGGGAGAATGTGATTTGGTCAGATGAACCCAAAATTGAACATTTTGGTTGAAACAGCACTCGCCGTGTTTGGAGGAAGAAGAATGCTGAGTTGCATCCCAAGAACACCATACCTACTGTGAAGCATGGGGGTGGACACATCGTGCTTTGGGGATGCTTTTCTGTAAAAGGGACAGGAAGATTGCACCGTATCAATGGCAACATGAATGGGGCCATGTATTGTGACATTTTGGGTAAAATCTTCCTTCCCGCGGTCAGTGCATTAAAGATGGAACATGGCTGGGTCTTCCAGCATGATAATGATCCAAAGCACACAGCCAAGAAAACCAAGGAGTGGCTCTGTAAAAAGCATATCAAGGTTCTGGAGTGGCCTAGCCAGTCTCCAGACCTCAACTCCATCGAAAACCTGTGGAGGGAGTTAAAACTTCGAGTTGCCAAGCGACAGCCCTCAAACATCACAGCTCTAGAGAAGATCTGTGCAGAGGAGTGGGACAAAATACCAACTAAAGTGTGTGTAGACCTGGTCAAGAACTACAGGAACCGTTTGAGCTCTGTCATTGCCAACCAAGGCTACATTACAAAGTATGAAAAGTAACTTTTGCTGGCTGCCCAATACTTATTGGCCTCCCATTTTCACAAATACATTGTTTAAAAAATCAGACAATGTGATTTCCTGGATTTCTTTTTTTTTTTTTTTTTTTTTCTTTACATTTTGTCTCTCAAGCTTGATGTGTACCTATGATGAAAACTACAAACCTCTCATCTTTTTCAATGGGTGAACTTGCACATTTTTACATATATACACAGGGATCCCTCGCTACTTTGCACTTCAGTTCATGCGGCGTCAGTGCATCGCAGTTTTATTTTGTTTTTTTTTGTTTTGTTTTTTTTGCAATATTTATCGAATTAAAAAATAAGGAAATTAAGAATCGGGCAAAAAGTTAAGGAAAATGATGCAAAAACAAGGCCACTCATGCCAAAAAAAAAACCCCAAAAACCATAAACTAACAAAAAACGACCCAAAAGCTCCCATCAAAACAAGTTAAATTGTGAGATGCACATCCCAGTGTGTGCACGCGCATCTGTGCACATCTGTGTGTGTGTATATATATATTTTATTTACATCTTATGCATTATTTTTGAATGTTTAATTGTTATTATATGCATTTATAACATTGGATATGTATTTATTGATATGATATACACATACATGTACATATACATCAGTGGGGGGGGGGGTCCCCACTTCGCGGATTTCGATGGTCGCATGGGGATCGCTGTCCCAGTTAAGAGAGGGATCACTACATATATATATATATATATATATATATATATATATATATATATATATATATTCTTTCTTTCGGCTGTTGCCCTTTACCCGGGAGTCGCCACAGCGTATCATCTGATTCGCACATTTGATTTGGCACAGGTTTTTAACGTCGGATGCCCTTCCTGTCACAACCCTTTTAGCAAGGGACAGAAACACACTGACGGCTTTGCAGCCTACAAAGATGTCATGGTTGTTGTATAGTACTGCATAACATCAGTGATGTGCTTTTAAGGGAGACAGCGGAGGCAGATCTTTCCTTGCCAATCTTGAAAAGGAAAAAGGTTAATCATGAAATATAATAAATGTTAATATTTGTCAGCTGGTATATGTTACAGACCTTTTACCGTTCGATTCCAGTGTTATAATAATTTTTTCGAGAAAGAATAGCAGAATTTCCGTATGTCATGTTCAGATACAGGGTGGAGCTACGTGATGGGCAGCGCTTTACTGTGCTGCTCAGTGGATGGTGAAATCCTTCATAAACTGTGCTGGTATGATGCAGATAGTGTCGCTCGCTCTCTGTCTCTCTCTCTCTATATATATATATTTATTTTTGTGTGTGTGCGTATGTATATATATATATATATATATATATATATATACACACACACACACACACCCTAGTCCTTCTCAAAAAATTAGCACATTCTGATAAAGTTCATTATTTTCTGTAATGTACTGATAAACATTAGACTTTCATATATTTTAGATTCTCGCCTTTTATTGTTTTAATATTGATAATTTTGGCAAAAAAGTAAAGAAAAAAAACAAAAATCCCGATCTCAAAAAATTAGTAAATTTCATCTGACCAATAAAAAAAGTGCTTTTAATACAAAAAAGTCAACCTTCAAATAATTATGTTCAGTTCTGCACTCAATACTTGGTCGGGAATCCTTTTGCAGAAATGACTGCTTCAATGCGGCGTGGCATGGAGGCAATCAGCCTGTGGCACTGCTGAGGTGTTATGGAGGCCCAGGATGCTTCGATAGTGTTCTTAAGCTCATCCACAGTGTTGGGTCTGGTGTCTCTCAACTTTCTCTTCACAATATCCCACAGATTCTCTATGGGCTTCAGGTCAGGAGAGTTGGCAGGCCAATTGAGCACAGTAATACCATGGTCAGTAACCCATTCAGCAGTGGTTTTGGCACTGTGAGCAGGTGCCAGGTCGTGCTGAAAAATGAAATCTTCATCTCCATAAAGCTTTTCAGCAGATAGAAGCATGAAGTGCTCCAAAATCTCCTGATAGCGAGCTGCATTGACCCTGCCCTTGATAAAACACAGTGGACCAACACCAGCAGCTGACATGGCACCCCAGACCATCACTGACTGTGGGTACTTGACACTGGACTTCAGGCATTTTGGCATTTCCTTCTCCCCAGTCTTCCTCCAGACTCTGGCACCTTGATTTCCGAATGACATGCAAAATTTGCTTTCATCTGAAAAAAGTACTTTGGACCACTGAGCAACAGTCCAGTGCTGCTTCTCTGTAGCCCAGGTCAGGCGCTTCTGCCGCTGTTTCTGGTTCAAAAGTGGCTTGACCTGGGGAATGTGGCACCTGTAGCCCATTTCCTGCACACGCCTGTGCACAGTGGCTCTGGATGTTTCTACTCCAGACTCAGTTCACTGCTGCCACAGGTCCCCCAAGGTCTGGAATCGGTCCTTCTTTCACTTTTTCCTTCCCACAGACGTCCTACTGAGGTGCCTTGATACAGAACTCTGGGAACAGCCTACTCGCTCAGAGATTTCTTTCTGTGGCTTACCCTCTTGCTTGAGGGTGTCAATGATGGCCTTCTGGACAGCAGTCAGGTCGGCAGTGTTACCCATGATTGTGGTTTTGAGTAATGAACCAGGCTGGGAGTTTTTAAAAGCCTCAGGAATCTTTTGCAGGTGTTTAGAGTTAATTGGTTGATTCAGATGATTAGGTTAATAGCTCGTTTAGACTACCTTTTCATGATATGCTCATTTTTTGAGATAGGAATTTTGGGTTTTCATGAGCTGTATGCCAAAATCATCAGTATTAAAATAATAAAAGGCCTGAAATATTTCAGTTGGTGTGCAATGAATCTAAAATATATGAAAGTTTAATTTTTATCAGTACATTACAGAAAATAATGAACTTTATCACAATATGCTAATTTTTTTTCGGAGGACTAGTGTGTGTGTGTATATATATATATATATATATATATATATATATATATATATATATATATATACACACACACACCTATATATAGGGATCCCTCACTTTACATGGTGAATTGGGACCGAGATCCCCACACGACCATCGAAATCCGCTAAGTACGATCAACCCCCCACCCCCGACTGACGTATACATACATGTATATGTGTATAATATCAATAAATACATATCCAATGACATAAATGCTTATAATAACAATTAAACATTGAAAAAAATAGCATAAGATGTAAATAAAATATAAATACAGATGCTCCCCAACTTCCCAACATTCGTTTTGCAAACATCCAGAGATAAAGGTTGAAAGTGAAATGAAATTGAAGAACAAGTAGAAATAGAAATGGAACAAAATCTACAGAAATATAGATCATAAATATCAGTATGAAATATGATTAAACATCCTGAGGTAGACTTAATACTCGGCTCCAGCAGAGGGGGGCGTGTCTGCACAGACACCCACACGGAGATGCAACAATGTACTGTATCCGGTTTTGATGGGAGATTTTGGGTTGTTTTTTGTTTTGTATTGGTTTCGGGTGTTTTTGTTTTTGCTTGATTGGCCTTGTTTTTGTGACTTTTTAAAATTTCCTTATTTTTTAATTTGATGAATATTTATTTATTTATTTATTTTTTAAAACGCAATGCACTGAAGCCGCATTAATTGAAGCGCAAAGTAGCGAGGGATCCCAGTGTATATATAGTCTTGCAAATTAAATGCTTTTAAATACTCAAATTATATGCTCTGCCTTGAGGAAGTCTGGAGTGGCAGAGAAGTATGTTAGAGTGGTGCAGGACATGTATGAGAGATGTAAGACAGCGGTGAGGTGTGCTGTCGGTGTGACCGACGAATTCAAGGTGGAGGTGGGACTGCATCAAGGGTCAGCTCTGAGCCCCTTCTTGTTTGCTATGGTGATGGACAGGCTGACAGACGAGGTGAGACAAGAATCTCCATGGACTATGATGTTTGCAGATGACATCGTGATCTGTAGTGAGAGCAGAGAACAAGTGCAGGAAAATCTAGAGAGGTGGAGGTATGCCCTGGAAAGGAGAGGAATGAAGGTTAGCCTCAGAAAATCAGAATACATGTGTGTGAATGAGAAGGACCCAGGAGCAACGGTGATGTTACAGGGAGCAGAGATATCGAAGGTGGAGGATTTTAAGTACTTAGGCTCAACAATCCAGAGCAATGGAGAGTGTGGAAAAGAGGTGAAGAAACGTGTGCAGGCAGGCTGGAATGGTTGGAGAAAAGTGTCCGGTGTGATGTGCGATAGGAGAGTGTCAGCAAGAATGAAGGGAAAAGTGTACAAGACGGTGGTGAGGCCCGCGATGTTGTATGGATTAGAAACAGTGGCGCTGAAGAAAAGGCAGGAGGAAGAGCTGGAGGTAGCGGAGATGAAAATGTTGAGGTTCTCTCTGGGCGTAACGAGGATGGATAGGATCAGAACTGAGTATATCAGAGGGACAGCCCACGTAAGATGTTTTGGAGACAAAGCCAGAAAGGCTAGATTGAGATGGTTTGGACATGTACAGAGGAGGGATAGTGAGTATATTGGCAGTAGGATGCTGAGGTTGGAACTACCAGGCAGAAGGCCTCGAGGAAGACCAAAAGAAGAGATTTATGGATGTGGTGAAGGAAGACATGAAGGTCGTTGGAGTCAGAAAAGAAGATGCGGAGGACAGGGTGAGGTGGAGGTGGATGATTTGCTGTGGCGACCCCTGAAGGGAGCAGCCGAAAGTAAAAGAAGATGCTCTGCCTTTTCATAACGTGGATAATGTTTAAAATGTAATTCTGTGACATATTTAGGCTGCAGATGAATCATTAAACCCAGTAAAAAAAAAAAAAAAAAAATGACTCCTCATGATTTCTGAAGGACACAGAATATTGGCGAGCCTTGATCTGACCAACTGAAGCAACACTGCCATGATTGCATGCTGTTCTTAAGATTAAAAGTGTTAAACAATGCGAGAATGCAGGATTTTTATCGCCAGTGTAATCATCCCAACTTATTTTCTTGCTGGTGTTTAGTTCAGTTGTCGGCAGAGTTGCTTTAGAAGGGAGTGCGATTTTATATTTAGTTCTAAATGCTGTTTTCCTTTTTGCGATGTCCAGCCTCAGAATATAGTGACTGGCTTTTCTAATGAAGACTTGCAAAGTCTTTCGGATTACACTTTTAATCTCTTTGGCAGCGTCACACCTCTATCCAGTGCTCTTTCTCTTCTGTATTAATAGAATGTCATGTATACTTAAATTATTGCCTGGTGCCTCTTTCCTTCATCTCCCATCCTCTCACCCACTTCCTTTCTCCCCACTTCCTTTTTTCCTCTGCCATAATGGACATTCTAGATAAGTGGTCTCCAGCCTTGCAGATCCGCACAGTGCTGCTATCAATCCAGGCATTACTAAGTGCACCCAACCCTGATGATCCTCTAGCAAATGATGTCGCAGAGCAGTGGAAGTCCAACGAAGCTCAAGCCATAGAAACAGGTGGGTACTGAAGTTCAGCTCAACCTGATTTGTTAGTCTTTAGCATAAGACTTGAATAGCACTAATGTAATTTATTTCAGTTTGTTCAAAATCACAGCTGTGGAGCAGTACAACCAAATTCGAAACCGTTCTCTTTGGAGATGTGCTCAGTTGTTGGTATCAAAGTCATTACTTAAGCGATCAGATTTGACTTTTTTTTTTTTGAATTTCATAAATATTCAGGCAAGTATGTAATCTCGACTTTTTATTAACCCCATACATTCTTCTCAACATTTATAGAATGGTCAAAATAGTTGATGACTGAGATGTGGCACCATCTCTGTACATTTATAAGAAATCCCCCTTACCTCCCCACCCCCAATCTAAAATTCCGTACAGGTTTTCCACAGGATGGAGACCAGGCACAGTGGCTGTTGAGATTTCTGTCATCGTGGAAAACAAGTTTGTTGTTTCATGAGGTTTATTGATTGGCCAGCATCAAGAAGTATGAGCGACGCCTCCCCTTTCCTTCACTTTCACGGCTGAACTACCCTTGAGCAAGGCACCTAACCCCTACTGCTTTCTGGGCACTGGTGTGTGTGTGTGAGTGTGAGAGAGAGAAAGAGAAAGGGGTCATTATTATTGAAAGTGAAAGTATTTTCACTCAGTTTTTTGTTTTGTTTTTTTTACACACCGTCTAACATAACTGGGACTGAACAGCTGTGTGATCACAATAAAGTTGCTTTCGCCATGAAAACAGGCTGTTTACCCTGTTCTGGAATAAATGACGTTTTGGTGTAAGAAAGTGATCAGCCCATCGTGCAGAGTGGACACGGCACACATCGCTGTCGGTAGTGCTCTGATCTGGAGACGCTGTGCAAAGGTGCAACAATAGCAGCCAATACCAGAGAAAATATGCAACTTCTTTTTTTTTTTTTTTTTTTAAGCTGCAGGTTGTCCAACAAACATATGCAAGTGTGCTCCATTTTCCCTTCAAATAAGACTGTCAAATTTGATCAACGTTTTTGTCCAGTGGGACCTTGATACCAATACTCGGCAAAGAAATCTCAAATAAAATTACCTTTTCTACAAATTAAAAAGCTTGTGATTATCCTGTAGCAGTTTTTGTTTTGTAGTTTTTATAGGAATTATCGATGATTTTATTTTGACCAGTCCCAGAAGGTTTATGCAGTTTAATCCCAATCTGAGATTAATTGCACTCCAAATCGATTTCTTTAAAATACGGTGTGCAGTTCATCCCAAAATTCAAGATTTCACTCCACATGTCGCACCATAGAAAAAGTCACATCGCATCCTTTTTTTCTTTTTTTTTGTTTGAAATTCCATGTTTCTCTGTGTGCGTAGAGTTAATACTTTTCCTGTTTGTATGTTTCAGCCCGGACATGGACCAGGCTTTACGCTGGGAACAATATCGAAGTCTAGAAAAACGGGGAAAGAGGAAAACGGGGAAAAAAAACAAGTGGAAGTCAAGTGTGAACACAACTCCTCCTATTCTGCCAAGACCTATTCATTTGCATTTAAAGGACACAGGGATTAATGTCATAATAATGATAATAATAATATTAATAATAATGAAAATAAAAACAAACAACTGTCAAGAATATATTAAAGAAAAAATAAAGACACCTGCATTTAATTTGTAATATAAAGGCACATTAGGGAAAAAGAAACATTTTTGACCTAATTCACTACTGTTTAAATGCATGGGCAGAGGAATTAGATCTATTCACATGGCTTTCTTTTTCCATTCTGATCTGAAAGGTTATCATGTCAGAAAAGTGGCTGTCATTCATTCTGGTGTACGGAGGGTGGGGGGTGGCGGGTAACTTTTTACATTTTTCTTTTAACCTCTGTTTTGTTTTGTTGTTTTCTCTCATGATGCTGTTTGTTTCTGAGAAGCAGCTGATTAAACAACAGTCTTCTGGCAAAAAAAAAAAAAAATTACAAAAAGTTACTCCCCTTTTAGAAGGCCTTAAAGTAAAAAATAAAAATAAAAAGACAAAAAAATCAGCTTCGCTTTAAAATTATGTTCACATGATGTGAAATTTAAGACTTTTTGGAAGTGGAAATGATTAGAGTAAATTAACATGGAATAGCGTTCCACCCTCACGTTAACTATTGTGACTGCTGTTCGTGTAGATTCTAACCTAGGCTTCCATTCTTCATCACTTCTTTTTGACTGCAGGCAAACTGAGATTGTACCCTGAGTTTTAGTAGAACAGATTCTCTTCCTGTATTCGGTGTTAGTATTTCATTTTATTTCTCCATGCCCTTACTGTACTACTTGCACTCTCTGAACTCCATCCCTGATGTGCTCCTCCTGTGTCTGGCACGGTCTTGTGCATTGCGCTTTGTTTGCTGTTTTCTTCCTTTTAGCCTTTAGTTCTGCAAACTTAGGCTGCGTTGGGACTGCTGATGTATGAGGTGAGGTGTACAGGAGCCTGCCGTGATCAGTAAATGCTTGATCTCCATTTCCAAGAAGAATCTTTGCTTTGAGATGTCTCAATTCACTGTATGTAAATTCCTTCTTTCTAAAGGGGAGAATGATTTCCTGCTTTCTGATTGACATGAAAACAGCCCACATACTTTGTTCTTTCTGTAAATAAAATCTGTTGATTAATAAGATTTGTGGTGTCGTCATTCAGCCCGGCTGTACCCACTAGATTTGGTCTTATGTAATCCATCATTACTGCCGAGGGTGGTACGAGTCACCTGAATGCCTTGTGTGCATGTGAATATATGGAAATAATGCAATGTTTGCAATAAACTCCATCATACAGACGTCCTTCCCTTTTCACTTCTTGTCTAAAGCACGTACACATTATATACGACACAGTGAGAGCACCAGAAACTCAGGATTGAACCAAGGACAGCGGGTTTGACTCATTGATTTTTCACAGTAAACTGTTTCGTGTGGCTGGATAAGTCATGCTGAAAGAAAATACATTTTAATTTCTCCAAATTTTTTGAAAAAGTAACCCATTTTGAATTAGCGCATCACTTCCAATGAAATTATTCAATGTTTTTAGCTACTTTGCAGTTGATTGTGTGTGTGTGTGTGTGTGCACGTGTGCACGCACGCGTTCAGGGGTCATTGAAAGGGTCTCGTTTCTCAAACTGGATATGAGGGTGTTCATTAATCATTTAGTTCATTTATTTGACAAATTTTATATAAAAATTGTTGAAATGAGAATTTCAGTCTATGACGGTGCTTCTCGGTTATTTTCTGTGGTGGCGCCCCCCCAAGGAAGAAAAAACATTTCAGGCCCCCACCATCCCGCGAGCGACTTTAAATAGTATTATTTGTTTGTAAAATTATTAGTATACCTCTGCATAACACTGTATCATTGTCTGTCTTCCTTTCGGCTTTTTCCCTTTTACTCAGGAGTCGCCACAGCGAACCATCTGATTCGCACGTTTGATTTGGCAGAGATTTTTTTTACGTCGGATGCCCTTCCTGTCACTACCCTTTTTAGCAAGGGACAGAAACACGCTGACGACTTTGCAGCTACTCTTTACGAAAGTCAGCAATGGTTCTTTTACATGCCTCTCACCATAGACAGTGAGAGACATGGCCCGCCTTTGATAACCCAGTTAGCTGCACTGGGGGGGACAGTGACAACCTTGTGGAGAGTGGGACTCGAACCCCCAACCTTTGGATCAGCGATCCAGCGCCCTATACCACTAGACCACCACTGCCCCTTTATAACACCGTATCATTATTAACATTAAAAACAAAAGGAGAAATAAATATAGTTAAACTTACAATGAAGAAAAACTTCATTAATGTTTTTTTCATCTGTAACAGAAAAGATTTAAAGTGCACCAATGTGTCTGAAATTAAAAAAAAAAAAAAAATCCTTATTTCACTCATTTGACTTATTTATGTCTTAATATCTCTGTCTCTCTTCACCTTTCTCTTCGTTCCTGTGAGAAATTTTTCCATGTTGTTGCCTTGAGTTGTTTACTGCACTTCATATCGTTTGCTTGTGGGAAAAACCGCTCCAGCGTAACGTGACAATGAGAGCGCCACTGCCAACTAGTGGAGTGGAGGTGCAATTACACCTATTTCTCAGACAGAATTCCAGAAAAGCATGTTCCCCAGGGTAATACGTTACCCACCCCACCCCGGGCATCATACCATATGCCCCACTATTTGAGAAGCACTGCTCTATGAATTTATCCATTTATGACAAATAAATTTAAACATAATCAATACATTTAAAGATAACATTTAAGACCCCCAGTGCAGCTACCTGGGTTATCTGGGTAATTTTGCAATTTCATACCTCTTGTGATGAGGCGACAGTGACCTTTGACCTATGATCTAAATCTAATGAGTGCAAAGTTTGAAGAACATCCCTGAGTGTGTTCTTGAAATGTTAAGTTCACAAGAACATCCTGTATGAGGCTGCAGTGATTTTGTCCTCCAGGGTTCAGTTCACCCTTGGGTCAATGTAGACATTAGAAAAACCTTTGAAACTTTAACATATCATGTTCACAGAACTGAAGTGTTTGATTATTTCATTGGCCCCTGCAAAAGGCTCCGGAAAGCACAACTACAACTGAAGAGTGAAAAGCAACTCGGTGACAGGAGGAGGTCTTTGGTAATGTTGAACACATCACTGTCACTCATCGGTTGGCTAGTACAGTGATCTAATTTACTTTTTTTTTCTGCCTTGGCACCATTCCCTGCGAGATTTGGCCCAGAGATGGTGCAAAGAAGAGGGGGGGGGGGGGGGGACAATTCTCAACATCCAGAGCTTCTGAGAAAGCTGTACAGTCTTCATGGGAGCAGAAAATCTCATGGGTCATTGTATCGTGATGTCTTCGCCCTGACGCAAAAACAAACAACAGTATATCTGAGTGTTATTTCATTTCTTGAACATGATCATTGAACGCCCGGCACCTTTAGAGAACATCTGGATGGGGGAGGTGGGGTCTGTCTTTCCAAGTGTCTGCAGCACATAAGCTAACAAGTGAAAGTTGCCATCCAAACAAATGCAAGAGAAAGACCCAGTGCCACCCCACCTTCTCAAAAGCAGCGTAAATGGCATTCCCGGAGATCAATTTGGCCTTGGAGACCACTGGCTCCAGCCTCTGGAAGCAATATATATATATATATATATATCAACCAAGTGCATCCGCCTGCAGTGTCTTTGTGCTTTGTGCCCTGAGTTCTACGGTGGCCTTTGTGGAAGATCCATGTTTTATCTGAGATACAATCCTTAAAGGGCAGTGGTGGCCTAGTGGTATAGGGTGCTGGATCACAGATCCTAAGATTGGGGGTTCAAGCCCCACTCACCACGGGTTGCCACTGTCCGTCCCCAGTGCAGCTAACTGGGTAATCAAAGGCTGGCCATGTCTCTCACTGTCTATGGTGTGAGGTTCATGTAAAAGAACCGTTGCTGACTTTCAACAAGAGTAGCTGCAAAGCCATTAGCGTGTTTCCGCCCTGAGATGGCCTGGCGAGCTGTCCAGGGTGTACTCTGTCCTCGCCCGGAGTCAGATGGGATGGGCGCCAGCCTCCCTGTGACCCTAATTAGGATTAAATGGTTCAGAAAATGAATGATGAATGGACTCTCTCTCTCTCTCTCTCTCTCTCTCTCATTGGCTACACAGCACCTACAAACAAAGCACACTGAACATAATTTAATATAAAACAATATACCTGTATAATATTTAGTGAGTTTTGTCTTTTTTGTTTTGTTTGTTTTTTTAATACATTTGAGAGTGTTTTGAAAGCTGTGGATGCAATAGCTTTATTAGAAAATGTCCAGTAATTGTGATAATTACCAAATAACCTTTTGTAAATTGAATCATCTCCGTTTGTTTTGAAGGAAGAACAATAGCTCACATTTATTGTGTCAATGAAACTGATTGGTTTTTAAATTATTCAGTGACAACTCTGATTTCTTCATGGACAGTATTATTCTATTGTTCATTCAGTTCAGTTCATTTTCTGAGGGAGTCCATTCATCATTCATTTTCTGAAGCACTTAATTCTAATTAGGGTCGCGAGGAGGCTGGCGCCCATCCCAGCCAACTTCAGGCGAGGGCAGAGTACACCCTGGACAGCTCGCCAGGCCATCGCAGGGCGCAAACACTGACGGCTTTGCAGCCTACTCTTGTCGAAAGTCAGCAATGGTTCTTTTACATGCCTCACACCATAGCCTTTGATAACCCAGTTAGCTGCACTATGGGGGGGGGGGGGGGGGCAGTGAGAACCCTGTGGGGACTCGAACCCCCAACCTTAGGATCAGCGATCCTGGGCCTTATCCACTAGACAATCAATTCATTCATTCGTTTTATGAGCTGCTTAATCCTACTTAGGGTTGCGAGGAGGCTGACACCCTTCTCAGCCAGGTCTGGGTCAGGGACACCCTGGATCGCTTGCTAAGGCCATCACAGGGACAACTTTCACACACATACCTAGGAGTGATTTGGAACAGCCATTTAGCCTACTGTGCATGTTCATATACCACGGAAGGAAACGGGAGTACCCGCAGGAACCAGGTATGCACGGAGATAACCCAAGAAATACATGTTATGAAATGATGCTTCAGGTTGAAGCAATGGTTTGACGATTATGTGCTGTCAGAATCCCAAAGGCGAAACAACAACTTTTTCTTTCAGACCCTCTTTCGGGCAGTGGTGGCCTGGTGGTAAAGGTGCTGGATCACTGATTCTAAGGTTGGAGGTTCAAGCCCCACTCTCAGTGGGTTGTCACTGCTGTTGTAGTCGTCGTCGTCCCCCCGTGCAGCTAACTGGGTTATCAAAGGCCGGCCATGTCTCTCACTGTCTATGGCGTGAGGCATGTAAAAGAACCATTGCTGACTTTTGACAAGAGTAGCTGCAAAGCCGTCAGTGTGTTTCTGCCCTGCGATGGTCTGGCGAGCTGTCCAGGGTGTACTCTGCCCTCACCTGGAGTTGACTGGGATGGGCACCAGCCTCCCCGCGACCCTAATTAGGATTAAGTGGTTCAGAAAATGAATGATGAATGGACTCTCTCCCTCTCTCTCTCTCTCTCTCTCTTTCTCTCTCATTGGCTACACAGCACCTACAAACAAAGCACACCTAACATAATTTAATAAAAAAAAACAATATACCTGTATAATATTTAGTGAGTTTTGTCCTTTTTGTTTCAAATGAAATAAACACAAATGAGAAATCTAGAGTTCTGTAATTGGAACTGTAGAGCACACTCAGTGTTCCACACAGCAAACCATTTGATTAAAAGTGCACTCATGAGGGTGCACATGCTATTGTTACACTCAAAAGTGCAGGAAATAGGGAGCACAAATCTATTCAGGATGAAACCCAAAAAAGGGAGATAAATTGTTGGAGATGTAAAAGGGGGAAATTTACAGTACATTCACTCATTCACTCACTTACTTGCCCAGTAGTTTACTCCTATTAGGGTCACTGGGAAGCTGGAGCCTAGCTTGGCTCACACTGGCTTTTCAGACTGTCGCAGATGTCAAAAGACATTAAAAAGGTTCAAACAAAACAACAAATTGTATTCTTGGTCATGCTCCAGAAGTCCAGACACCTACATCTTTTTAAATAAAAATATCAGCTTATTATATTGGTCACCATATGGTGTGTGTGTGTGTGTGTGTGTGTGTGTGTGGGTGTGGGTGGGTGTGTGTGTGTGTGTGTGTGAGGAAGTGTGTAAGGCAGTGTTTCTCAATTATTTTCTGTTGCGCCCCCTCTTGGAAGAAAAAAAAAAACATTTCATGCCCCCCACCGCCCTGTGAGCGACTATAATACTGTAGTATTATTTGTCTATAAAACTGTTATTAGTACACCTCTGTGTAACCTTGTATCTTTATTAACACTAAAAACAACAAAAAAGGATATACTGGTCCTTCTCAAAAAATTAGCATATTGTGATAAAGTTCATTATTTTCTGTAATGTACTAATAAACATTAGACTTTCATATATTTTAGATTCATTACACACAACTGAAGTAGTTCAAGCCTTTTATTGTTTTAATATTGATAATTTTGGCAATCAGCCTGTGGCACTGCTGAGGTGTTATGGAGGCCCAGAATGCTTCGATAGCGGCCTTAAGCTCATCCATAGTGTTGGTTCTGGTGTCTCTCAACTTTCTCCTCACAATATCCCACAGATTCTCTATGGGGTTCAGGTCAGGAGAGTTGGCAGGCCAATTGAGCACAGTAATACCATGGTCAGTAAACCATTTAGCTGTGGTTTTGGCACTGTGAGCAGGTGCCAGGTCGTGCTGAAAAATGAAACCTTCATCTCCAAAAAGTACTTTGGACCACTGAGTTTTCTGGTTCAAAAGTGGCTTGACCTGGGGAATGCGCCACCTGTAGCCCATTTCCTGCACACGCATGTGCACGGTGGCTCTGGATGTTTCTTACTCCAGACTCAGTCCACTGCTTCCACAGGTCCCCCAAGGTCTGGAATCGGTCCTTCTTTCACTTTTTCCTTCCCACAGACGTCCCACTGAGGTGCCTTGATACAGCACTCTGGGAACAGCCTATTCGCTCAGAGATTTCTTTCTGTCTTACCCTCTTGCTTGAGTGTGTCAATGATGGCATTCTACTACAGATTAAAAGATTTAAAGTGCACCAGTGTGCCTGAAATTAAAAATAAATCATTATTTAAACTCAAATGACATACCGGTGGAGGTATGGAAGTGTCCAGGAGAGGTAGCGGTAGATTTTCTGACAAGACAATGACTTACAGAGTGAGCAGATACCGGAGGAATGGAGGAGAAGTGTGCTTGTGCCCATTTTTAAGTACAAGTGAGATGTGCAGTGTTGCGGATAATGATACAGAGGGATAAAGTTAATGAGCCTTACAATGAAGTTATGGGAAAAAATAGTGGAAGCTAGACTAAGGGCAGAGGTCAGCATTTGTGAACAACAGTTTGGTTTCATGCCAAGAAAGAGCACCACAGATGCAGTGTTTGCTTTGAGGATGTTAATAGAGAAGAACAGAGACGGTCAGAAGGAGCTGCACTGTGCCTTTGTGGATCTGGAGAAAGCATATGACAGGGTGCCAAGAGAGGAACTGTGGTATTGCATGAGGAAGTCTGGAGGGGCAGAAAAGTATGTTATAGTGGTGCAGGACATGTATGAGAGATGTAAGACAGTGGTGAGGTGTGCTGTCGGTGTAACAGAAGAGTTCAAGGTGTAGGTGGGACTGCATCAAGGGTCAGCTCTGAGCCCCTTCTTGTTTGCTATGGTGATGGACAGGCTGACAGACGAGATTAGACAAGAATCTCCATGGACTATAATGTTTGCAGATGACATTATGATCTGTAGGTGAGAGCAGAGAAAAAGTGCAGGAAAATCTAGAGAGGTGGAGGTATGCCCTGGCAAAGCGAGGAATGAAGGTTAACCTCAGTAAAACAGAATACGTGTGTGAACGACAAGGACCCAAGAGGAATAGTGAGGTTACAGGGAGCAGAGATAAAGAAGGTGGAGGATTTTAAGTGTTTAGGCTCAACAATCCAGAACAAAGGAGAGTGTGGAAAAGAGGTGAAGAAGCGTGTGCAGGCAGGTTGGAATGGTTGGGGAAAAGTGTCCGGTGTGATGTGTGATAGGAAGGTATCGGCAAGAATGAAAGGAAAAGTGTACAAGACGGTGATGAGGCCAGCGATGTTGTATGGTTTAGAAACAGTGGCCCTGGGGAAAAGACAGGAAGCAGAGCTGGAGGTAGCAGAGATGAAAATGTTGAGGTTCTCTTTGGGAGTAATGAGGATGGATAGGATCAGGAATGAGCACATCAGAGGGACAGCACATGTTCGAGGTTTTGGAGACAAATTCAGAGAGGCTAGATTGAGATGGTTTGGACATGTACAGAGGAGGGATAGTGAGTATATTGGTAGTCAGATGCTGAGGTTGGAACTACCAGGCAGAAGGCCTAGAGGAAGACCACAGAGAAGATTTATGGATGTGGTGAAGGAGGACATGAAAGTAGTTGGAGTAAGAGTAGAAGATGTAGAGGATAGGGTGAGATGGAGCCGGATGGTTTGCTGTGGCGACCCCTGAAGGGAACAGCCGAAAGGAAAAGAAGAAGTTCATAATTAAAACTCATTCAACTTATTTATATCTTAATATCTCCATCTCGCTCCAACTTTCTCTTTTATCCTGTTAGAAATTTTTCCATGTTGTTTCTTGAGGGGTTGATTACTGCACTTCTTATCGTTTGCTCCTGTGAAAAACCGCTACACCATAGTGCAACAATGAGAGCACCACTGCCAACTAGTGAAGTGGAGGTGCAATTACACTTAATTCTCTATGAATACACTATTCCAGAAAAGCTTATTGTTCCCCAAGGGTCATGTGCGCTCCACCCGGCATCACCCGGCATCATAACCCCACTATTTGAGAAGCACTGGTGTAAGGTGAAAGTGATCCTTTCTCCATGCAAGAGCTGAACCATATGTTTTCTATTCTTCAAGTTCAGAAGTTTATTTCATGATTTAAAACAAAAACAACAACAACAAATCCCCCTGAGTCAATTCTTTTGCACGAGGTTGTCATAATCCATGCACTAAAGAATTGAATGGTATTGGGTTTAAAAAGCTCCATCCATCCGACAGCAGGAAGGTCTTGGGTTTGACTCCCAGCTCGGTTGTTTCTGTGTGGAGTTTGCATGTTCTCCTTGTGCTTGCCTGGATTTCCTCTGGGTGCTCTGGTTTCCTCTCACAGTTCATAAACATGCACAGTCGGTTAATTAACTGTTACAAATCTTTCCTATATGTGAAGGTGGGTGTGAATGATTAAGTGAGTTTTGGCCCAGTGTTGGCCTGGTGAACTGTCCTCCAACCCCAACCCCCCCCCCCCCCAATTAGGATTAAGTATCTTAGAAAATAAATGAACGAAAAGATTTTAAAAGATTTTAGTCAATTTGTCAATTTGTAAACCACTGGACTTGAAGTTCAGCATTTACATGTCACAGTTCATCTGATATTTTTCTTGTGAGCGGTTTTTATATCTGGCTGCACTTTTTGGTGTTGTTGTTGTACTGTTGTAGCAGTGTTGTTGTATTGTAGAGGTGTTGTTCTGTTGTAGCAGTGTTGTTCTACTGTTGTAGCGGTGTTGCTGTATTGTTGTAGCAGTACTGTTGTAGTGATGTGTTGCTGTACTGTTATATCAGTGTTGTATTGTTGTAGTGGTGTTGTTGTACTGTTGTAGCAGTATTGTTGTATTGTAGCGGTGTTGTTGTTCTGTTGTAGCGGTGTTGCACTGTTCTAGCAGTGTTGTTACACTGTTGTAGCAGTGTTGTTGTATTGTTATAGCAGTGTTGTTCTACTGTTGTAATAGTGTTGCTGTACTGTTGTAGCGGTGTTGCTGTACTGTTGTAGCAGTGTTGTTGTACTGTTGTAGCGGTGTTGTACTGTTGTAGCGGTGTTGTTGTACTGTTATAGCAGTGGTGTATTGTTGTAGCAGTGTTGTACTTTTACAGCGGTGTTGTTGTACTGTTGTAACAGTGTTGCTGTGCTGTTGTAGCGGTGATGCTGTGCTGTTGTAGCGATGTTGTTGTACTGTTGTAGCGGTGTTGCTGTGCTGTTGTCGCAGTGTTGCACTGTTGTAGCGATGTTGCTGTACTGTTGTAGCAGTGTTGTTGTACTGTTGTAGCGGTGTTGTTGTTCTGTTGTAGCGGTGTTGCTGTACTGTTGTCGCAGTGTTGTACTGTTGTAGCGGTGTTCTACTGTTGTAGAAGTGTTGTTGTACTGTTGTAGCGGTGTTGCTGTACTGTTGTAGCGGTGTTGTTGTACTGTTATAGCGGTGTTGTTGTACTGTTGTAGCAGTGTTGTACTGTTGTAGCAGTGTTTTTGTTCTGTTGTAGCAGTGTTGTTGTACTGTTGTAGCAGTGTTGTTGTACTGTTGTAGCGGTGTTGTTGTACTGTTGTAACAGTGTTGTACTGTTGTAGCAGTATTGTTGTACTGTTGTAGCTGTGTTGCTGTACTGTTGTAGCGGTGTTGTTGTACTGTTGTAGCAGTGTTTTTGTTCTGTTGTAGCGATGTTGCTGTACTGTTGTAGCAGTGTTGTACTGTTGTAGCGGTGTTGTTGTACTGTTGTAGCAGTGTTGTTGGACTGTTGTAGCAGTGTTTTGCTGTTGTAGCGGTGTTGTACTGTTGTAGCAGTGTTGTTGTGCTGTTGTAGCGGTGTTGTACTGTTGTAGCAGTGTTGTTGTACTGTTGTAGCAGTGTTGTACTGTTGTAGCAGTGTTGTTGTGCTGTTGTAGCGGTGTTGTACTGTTGTAGCAGTGTTGTTGTGCTGTTGAAGCAGTGTTGTACTGTTGTAGCAGTGTTGTTGTACTGTTGTAGCAGTGTTGTTGTACTGTTGTAGCAGTGTTGAAAGCTTTGCACATCACACTGGTTTTGTTGCATCCCATCTGTCTCTCTCGTCTTTTTTCCGGTTGATTCTGGACCCCACACGCTCAGTCGTCTTAAAACGGTTGCAAGACTGTCGATACACGACTGCCACCTCTAGATGGCGCCAGAGAAGCGATAAAACCGATTAAAAGTCCCACTATTAAAAGTCGCTGCTTGTCCTTTAAGTGGTTCCCGCTCCAGCGCACGTCTACCCTGATTTCTTCTCCCCCGGTAGTCGGTGTCAGTGCTCGTGCGTGAGTCTGCGCAGTGTGTGGAAGAGGAAGCGCGAGTAACGTGCAGGGAGCGCAGTCGGACATGATGCGCGTGGAGCGACGAGAAGAGCCATCATGGTGAGAAAGAGAGCGAGAGCGCGAGCATTTGTGTTCATCGTGAAGATAAAGAGGCGCACAGTGCATGAAGACCTCGGGGCGCGCACGAGCGATTATCTTCCACTGTTCTGAGAATAACCGTCGGCGGAAATCCAGCGACGAGAGCAGCAGGAACAGTCGATTTCTCTGCTGATGGAGAATCTCAGTAATCTGGAGTTCATGATGAAGTTCAAAGCGAATCAGACCAGAACGTACGACGGCGAAGGCTTCAAAAAACGGGCCGCGTGTTTGTGCTTCAAGAACGATCGGGAGGACGAGGTGGGTTCTGAGCTCAGCTCTGATTCAGAACATTACAGGATCTATACTGAAGATCTCGCGCTTTCTGATCTCCAGGCTTCTCCAAACCTTCGTGATGTTCAGATCCTTTCTATACACCTGATACACGCTTCACCGTACACGCTAATACTACCGTCACTCACGTGATCTACACCCTGATACACGCCGTCATTCACCTGATCTACACCCAATACAACACCGTCATTCACCTGATCTACACCCAATACAACACCGTCATTCACCTGATCTACACCCTCATACACACTGTCATTCACCTGATCTACACCCTGATACAACACCGTCATTCACCTGATCTACACCCTCATACAACACCGTCATTCACCTGATCTACACCCTCATACAACACCGTCATTCACCTGATCTACACCCTGATACATACACACTGTCATTCACCTGACCTACACCCTCATACAACACCGTCATTCACCTGATCTACACCCTGATACACACCGTCATTCACCTGATCTACACCCTCATACAACACCTTCATTCACCTGATCTACACCCAATACAACACCGTCATTCACCTGATCTACACCCTCATACAACACCGTCATTCACCTGTTCTACACCCTCATACAACACTGTCATTCACCTGATCTACACCCTGATACATACACCGTCATTCACCTGATCTACACCCTGATACATACACACCATCATTCACCTGATCTACACCCTCATACAACACCGTCATTCACCTGATCTACACCCTGATACATACACACCGTCATTCACCTGATCTACACCCTGATACATACACACCGTCATTAACCTGATCTACACCCTCATACAACACCGTCATTCACCTGATCTACACCCTCATACACACCGTCATTCACCTGATATACACCCTGATACACACCCATTCACCTGATCTACACCCTGATACATACACACCATCATTCACCTGATGTACACCCTCATACAACACCGTCATTCACCTGATCTACACCCTGATACACACCGTCATTCACCTGATCTACACCCTGATACACACCATCATTCACATGATCTACACCCTGATACACACCGTCATTCACCTGATCTACACCCTGATACAAACCGTCATTCACATGATCTACACCCTGATACACACTGTCATTCACATGATCTACACCCTGATACACACTGTCGTTCACCTGACCTACACCCTCATACAACACCATCATTCACCTGATCTACACCCTGATACACACCGTCATTCACCTGATCTACACCCTCATACAACACCGTCATTCACCTGATCTACACCCAATACAACACCGTCATTCACCTGATCTACACCCTCATACAACACCATCATTCACCTGTTCTACACCCTCATACAACACCGTCATTCACCTGATCTACACCCTGATACATACACACCGTCATTCACCTGATCTACACCCTGATACACACCGTCATTCACGTGATCTACACCCTCATACAACACCGTCATTCACCTGATCTACACCCTGATACACACCGTCATTCACTTGATTTACACCCTGATACACACCGTCATTCACCTGATCTACACCCTGATACACACTGTCATTCACATGATCTACACCCTGATACACACCGTCATTCACCCAAGCTACACCCTGATACACACCGTCATTCATGTGAGCTACACCCTCATACAACACCGTCATTCACTTGATCTACACCCTGATACACACTGTCATTCACGTGATCTACACTCTCATACAACACCGTCATTCACCTGAGCTACACCCTGATACACACCATCATTCACGTGATCTACACCCTGATACACACCGTCATTCACCTGATCTACACCCTCATACACACCATCATTCACCCGAGCTACACCCTGATACACACCGTCATTCACCTGATCTACACCCTAATACACACCATTATTCACGTGCTCTACAACCTGATACACACGTCATTCACCTGATCTACACTTTGATACACACCGTCATTCACGTGATCACCCTGATACACACCGTCATTCAGCCGATCTACACCCTCATACAACATTGTCATTCACATGGTTTACACCGTGATCACTCACCTGATCAACATCTTGATACACACCATCATTCACCTGATGTACACCTTGATACACACCATCACTATCAGGGTGAATGATCTACACCTGCCATTCATCTACACCCTGATATACGCCATCATGTGATCTACACCCGATACACACCATCAGTCCCCTGATCTACACCCTGATACACACTGTCACTTACCTGATCTACACTCTAATAAACACCATCATTCACATGATATACACCCTGATACACACCGTCATTCACATCACCTACACCCTGATACACACCGTCATTCACGGGATTTACACACTGATGATGCACACTGTCACTGACCTGACCTACACCCTGATACATACCGTTACTCACCTGATCTACACCCTGATACACACTGTCACTCATGTGATCTACACCATGATGATATGCACCGTCATTCATGTAATCTACACACTGATGATACACACCATGATACACACCATCATTCACGCAATGTGCACCATGATGCACATCGTCATTCACCTGATCCATAACCTGATACACACCATGTTCATGTGACCACACCCTAAATGAACACCCTGATACACACCCTCATTCATGTGATCTACACACTGAGCTACACTAATACACACACTGATTTACATGCAATATACACTGGTATATAACACACACCCTGAAACATACTTTAATATAATACATTACAGTAAACTCTACATGCTGTCAATATTAGATGGATATATATTATTTTAATAAATACTGTAATCAAAATAATATTTATTTCT
This sequence comes from Plotosus lineatus, assembly GCA_024760905.1. Classification (NCBI taxonomy): domain Eukaryota; kingdom Metazoa; phylum Chordata; class Actinopteri; order Siluriformes; family Plotosidae; genus Plotosus; species Plotosus lineatus. The sequence goes on from CM045739.1 coordinate 35,020,341, forward strand.
CATAGGGGAAATGGATAGTACCGTATAATTCCAAAGATGTAAAATCCAAATTTTATCTAGTGAGCCTGAAATGAATAACTCGCTTAATAGATACAGCATGGAGGCATAAAGAAAAGTAAACTCAAACAAGATTTTTTTAATAGTGTATTATTATAGCGCATAACTCTGACAGAGGCAGATCCAGTGAGTGCCGTGTGCTGTGAGCACAGCTAGGTAATGTGTTTTTTATTACATACCCTTTTAGAACATACTACACAGAAATATAAGCAAATCGCACTGTGGAGGGCTGTTTTAGTTCATATTACATCAGGAAACAAAATAAAATAGCATTTGAATTGTTTATTTTTCTATTTTAAAGCTTAATGTTGATGACATCACCTGCTCCAAATGGCAAACTGTGTGAGTGTCCAGTGTTTTGATTCAAGCATTATCCACTCTGAATAATCTTTGCTATTCCGCTATTGGCGGACCAGGTCGATCATGCTGTTCCCATGTAATATATGCTAATGTCTATTATCCTGAGATAATCGACCAATTAGATTGCGCCATTCATGGTATACTCAACCCTGATATTCACAATTTGGTTAAATGTTTGAGGGCCTGACCATCAACCACTTATGTGCTTTTTGAAACATGTAATTCCATCTGTTTAATAACCTTCAATATTCTCAGAAGGCTTTCCACTAGCTTGTTGTGGGGGAGGGGCTGCGAGGATTTGTGCTTATACAACCACAGGAGTATTTGTGAGGTCAAGCACTGATATCAGTTGATGAGCTGTGGAGCAGACTCAGCGTTTATATTCAACCCAAATGTGTTCATTGTGGTTGATGGCAGGCTTTTGTGCACACAATTCGAGTTTCTTTACTCTAGCCTTGGAAAACCTGTGACCTCACACTGTTGACAGGCACAATGTCTTGGGCCTCTTTTGGAAATTCTAATTCCACGGCATACAGAGATATCCTTTATTGTTCTGTGCTTCTAATATTGTGGCAACATATTACATATGGGTGTTATTGGCGTGTTTACAAACGGTTGGTCACATAGTGTGCATCTTTTGTCATGTCATGTTGTATGTCAAACACAGTGGTACCTCACCTTACGAAATTAATCCTTTCCAGAAGTGATTTCGTAACCTGATTTTTTTTGTAAGTTGAGCCGCATTTTACATGTAAAATGCGTGATTTGTTCTAAGGACCCAATACTACTCCCTAAACCCTTTAAAATGATAAAAGTATACCTTTTAAGGCCTCCTTCTGCTTCAATATCGTACTGATGGTAGACGGGTTTGGCCATATTCCTTTGCGATATCACTCAACCGCATGCGACAAGCCCGCTTCTTTTCACTTGCACCGGGAATCACACACGCACGCGTGTGTGTGTGTGTGTGTGTGTGTGTGTGTGTGTGTGTGTGTGTGTGTGTGCGCGTGTTGACCATGTCTTCTTAACAGAGTTATAATCTTACAAATGTTTATGCAAGGTTAAAAGCCTGAGCCAAAAAATGAAGTTGCAATGAGCACACTCGAAAAACTCACGAAACAACAGTAACTCTGTCCGTTACACGAAAAGCATCATGGGTATGATGGAGGTGCAGCTCCATAATAGCCAATGGGAGGGAGCTGCATCATCTCTCCTATCCAATGTGAGGCTAGTAGGGCGGGATGTTAGGAGATAGTCAATGGCAGGCCAGCAGGGTGGGATGTTGGGAGATAGCCAATGGGAGGCCAGCAGGGCGGGATTTTGGGAGGTAGCCAATGGGAGAGCGACTCGCGCATTGTTTGAATTTTTGAGATGGCACTTTCATACGTGAATTTGTTTTGTATCCAGAGAAGGAAATTTTACGTAAATGGGTTTCGTTTGTTGGGACTTTCGTAAGGTGAGGTACCACTGTATACCATATGTGAGGCGCTCCACTTGTCGCTTGTTGCAAGTGACGTATGGTCTTGTGAGACAAAGCGCGGCTTATCCAGACTTCCGATCTTTCAAGTGAGCAAGTGAAGGTTGAGTACTAAACAAGTATTCAAAGCGCACTTGCTCACTTGAAAGATCAGAAGTCCTGATAAGCCGTGCTTTGTCCCACAAGCACCTACATTCGGTGGTTCGCCTCACATATTACATTGAAATATTAGCTCACACACTAACATGTCTGCACAAGGACACGTTCGGATCCACATGTGCACATATTGAGCAAACAGAGATGATCTATATTGCAGCCTGTGACCATTCATTAATTTATTTGCCAAACAGCTTAATCCTATTAGAGTCACTTTCTGAGCCGACTTTGCACGAATGTGGAATATCCCCTGAACAGCTCACAATTCAATCACATGACCAATACACACACAATCATTTACACTCATGCCTAGGGGCAATTTGGAACAGGCACTTAGTCTAATGTACATGTTTCTTGACTGTGGGTGTAATCCGGAGTATGCAGAGGAAAGCGCAATGAGAACACATCAATTCTACACAGAAACACCCTTGCCATTCCTGGGACTCGAACCCAGGACCTTCTTGCTTCAAGGAAAATGTGCTAACCATTACACCACGGTGCTGCCACCAGGGGTTATGTTAACTATAATTCCGAGTCTGTTTGTTAGCGCCATGGAGCTTTTTATTGCTCAACAGCTGTTGCCCCAACAACAAAGTTGATATTATTTACAGGGCTATGTGACCTTTAAATTAAAACCAATCAGTAACTGACCATAAAAACTGCGCTATTTATATTATTTTTAATAAGGAATATAATAGCTTTGGCAATAGTGGATCATGATATACAAAGGTTTAAAACAAATTAAATATTAATCATGACCACATTTCAGAACCACTTCTGTAGTGTATAGTATATAAGATGAGAATGAAAAAGATTAAACATAACAGTTGTATTTTTAGTATGGATATAAAAAAATAAATATAAATGAAATACAATTATATATGCGTATTTTTTATTGCTTTGGTGTACTTTGGTGTTTTGATTTTAAAGCCCTCAAATTACTTTTTTTAAGGCCACAAATCAAACGGACTACAGATTTGATGTGTAGTTTGAGTTCAACATTGACGAGATTTTATGTCACTTATTTGTGACATTCTAATGTTTAACTTTTCACCATCCACTCTACTGGATTAAACAGCACTTTAAGCAATAATCATTACCTGAGCTGTACAATAATCATTTCAAAGTCCTTTTTTCCCCTCAGTATTGACTCAGCTTTGCTCGCTATCATAATAAAAGTCCCACCAAGAGCACATACCCATACCCTTCTTCTGTATCACTGTTTAACATAATGTCTCCTCCTACCAGCTTAACCTTGTGAATTGGTCATGATTCAGGGACAGGACACTGAAGAATTTTTACAGTCTTCAATTGTTTAGTTTGGAAGAGCTTCTCTCCAAGTAAGGTTCCCGTTTTTCAGCTGACAGGATTGAAAGTTGTGAATGCACTTCAATTGTCGTCCGTTAACATCATCATGGGATGTTTTGTTCATTATGAAGTGCTTTTCTGCTGACCACATTTGTAAAGAGTGGTTATTTTAGCTAAGCTTGGGAAAAGCAAAGCCGACACTTGGCGCACCGCCAACACATGATGTCAATGAGCATTTGTCATCCTTGTTTTTGTGCTTTCTTCACATCATTACTGATTACACCACAAAATGTTAATTTCCAGATAATTCAATTTAAATTGATATGAAAGCAAGCACTCTGATTGGCTGTTCAAGCTAGTGAATGAGAGCATGAAAAAGACACGAGCATGACAGGGTTTGGCAACAGTCCCGACTTGTTGTTCGCCATATCCTTGATTAAACTAGGCCTGTCACAAATATGTTTTGCTAGTTTATATATTTTGGTGGTTTGTGTACCGAGCTAATGATTGTGGAGTCCTAGATTCGAATCCGCATTAAACCCCCGCTGCGCTAAGACCGCCGAGCAAGGTCTTCACCGCAAGTGTGCCACTGTCCGCCCAGCAGTATAAATGGGTTACAAGAAAAAATACTCTGGGAAGGTAACCAGCGACAGACTTGTTGAAGCCAGGGATAAGCTCTGGCCTGATTAGGTTTGGCTGTAAAAGCCCAACAGACTTTACATTTTTTTATATACAGTGGTACCTCACTTTACGAAAGTCTCACCAAACGAAAAATTCAGGTTACAAAACGCATTTTCCAAAAAATGTTGTCTCTGGATACGAAACAAGTTCACGTTACGAAAGCACCATCTGAAAAATTCAAACACGGCATTTAAACATTCAAACAATGCGCATGTTGCTTTCCCATTGGTTGTCTCCCAACACCCCGCCCCGCTGGCCTCCCATTGACTAGGAGGGAGCTGAATCTCCATAATACAGTACTGTACCTGTAATGCTTTTCGTGTGCCTTCAACCCGTTGTTCAACACACACGCTGAAGGAGAGTTGTACTGTTGGTTCGTGAGTTTCATGAGTTTTTTGAGTGTGCTTATTGCAGAGTTATTTTTCGTTATTAATCATGAGCCCCTAGACCATGATTCCTGGTGAGACTGAAAAGAAGAAGCGGGCTCCGTTATCAATAAAAGTAAAACAGGAGATGATAAAAAATAGTGGGATTCAGTTGAGTGAAACCGCAAAGGAGTATGGCCGAAACCTCTGTACAATCGGGACGATATTGAAGCAGAAGGAGGCCTTAAAAGCGGAGATACGGAGGCGATTATTTCAGAAAAAGCAACCGCCATATTTAAGGACCTCGTGAAGGGGGGTGGGGGTGAGGGTTCTTCAGACCAGCAACCCCCGGACTTTAAAGCGTCGCATGGGTGGTTCGAGAGATTTAAAAAAAGGTAAATAATTTTCTTTTACTTTTTACACATATTTAAATACAAAATTGGTGTACTTTTTTCATTTTTAAAGGGTTTATGGGGTAGTATTGGGAGCCTTGGAACGACTCACGTGTTTTACATGCAACATGCTGTTCAACTTACGAAAAATGCAAGTTATGAAAAAGGCACAGGAACGGATTAATTTCGTAAAGTGAGGTACCACTGTAGTCCCAGAAACTATCACAATTGAGGGTACCACTGTTATAGCACGCTACCCTGAACTTATTCTCTTCAGTGACGCCACTATCTGCATCCCTCTGTTTCTACGTTGGCAAGAAAAGAAACTCTGCTTCTTCCAATTGCATTCGCCCCTCCACCCCATGTCAGTCAGACACAGGAAAGGAAAACGAAGAGAAGTAAGCTGCAATTGAACCAGGATACACCCTTAGCATGGTTTCTTCTTCTGTAAATAAACACACATCAATGACGGTAATTAATCGTGGTCAGGAAAATTAATTGGTGGCAGGCTTGTTATCGGTTTGAACCCATATTTTCCCCAGATGATTCTTATTAGAAATAGGTTTCCATCCATAGAATTGCTGCTTTACCTGTTGTTGTTGTTGTCGTTGTGATTTTACTCATGTATAACAATTGCACATCACCAGTTTCTGAAAGGCTCCAACCAGCCTCTCTAGCCCCAACAACCATGCTAATTTCCCCATTATGATGTTTAATGTAAACATCAATTGATGCTCTTCAATCCTATCTGCGCCGCGTGTTTCATCCCTCAATCGCTTATTCATTTTCTAAACAGCCTAATCCTTATTAGGATTGCAGTGAGGCTCGAGACACTGGGTGAAAGCACAGCTAACACTGGGTGAAAGTGGAGAACACCCTGAACAGATTGCCAGTCCATCACAGTGCCAGCACACTCCACCAAGAAGACATGCACATTAGGATAATTGTCTGTTTAGCGTTTCGAGTCCAGACTTGGGCGTTTCTGTGTGGACTTTGCATGTTCTCCATGTGCTGATGTGGGTTTCTTCTAGGTACACCGGCTCTCCCTGGACAGCCCAGAGTCATGCACTTTAGCCTAACCGGCTGTTCCGAATTGCCCCTCGGTGTGAATGTGAGTGTGAATGGTTGTGGTAAAGCCTACAACTCTAATAGTAGGATTAAGCGATTTGGCAAATGAGTGAGTAAGAGAAAGTGGAATCACTTACGATAGGATTGTGCCATTCCATAGCTGTAGATGCTAAATGGCTATAAAACGAACGACCTGCTGAAGGGATCTGATTTCAATACGTCCATACAGGAGCTGCTGAAAAGGAAACTGAATAACTTTTAAAATGAAATTACATGCTTTCCTTTCCTTTTACTTGAATGGGGAAGCAAAGAACGTGTGAAATGTCATATGAGAAGTAAAAGATGTGCGCGTTAGTGTCTGCGTACGTATTTATAGAAGAGTTTAAATTAGGGGTGGGTGATATGGACCAAAAATAAAATTGCAGATTTTTTTTAACCTACACCTGATTTACAATTTCAATTGAATGTGTGTGTATGTTACATTAATACTCTGTGTTTGTGTGTATGTGTGTGTGTGTGTGTGTGTTGGTTTGTATGTATGTGCTTATTAAAGCAAAAAATATTGAAATATATTTTATTTTAAAGATCTAAAGAGAGAACTATTGAATTTATAGTTTAATTGTTTCAGTTTTTTGCGATCTTGGGGGGTGAGAATTATACAGCCTGTGAAGTTAAAAAAAAAGAAAGAATTCTTATGTGTACCTATACACAATATTTTGGAAATTCTTGGAATATGGTAATTTGCTAGATTTCAGAAGAATCTCAATTTTTATTTTACGCATCATCCTTAAGAAAACTTTGAATTAATCGTAAGGCAGTGGTGGCCTGGTGGTAAAGGTGCTGGATCACTGATCCTAAAGTTGGGGGTTCGAGTCCCACTCTCCACAAAATTGTCCCCCCAAGTTCAGCTAATTTGGTTATCAAAGGCCGGCCATGTCTCTCACTGTCTATGTTGTGAGGTTCATGTAAAAGCACCATTGCTGACTTTCGACAAGAGTAGCTGCATAGCCGTCAGTGTGTTTCCATCCTGTGTTGGACTGGCAAGCTGTCCAGGGTGTACTCTGCCCTCACCCGAAGTCGGCTGGGATGGGCGCCAGCCTCCCTGCAACCCTAATTAGAATTAAGTAGTTCAGACAATGGATGAATTAACTATTTTTCTCTCAGCTGTAGTAGAAGGGTCTTTATGTTTATATATTTTTAATGCAAACTATTTTATTTGAAGAATAAGACGGCGAAAGTAAATCACTGGTTTTTTCCTGAGACTATTCTTTGTTTTGTTGGAAGCAGGTCTCCATATTTTGATGGTGTTCAGCCTAAATTTGTGCTCCACAGGAGCCATTTTAAAATCAAATGAATAGCCTTCAGAGTTTGCTTAGTCTGCTTAGGGTTTATCTTCAAATTGCTTTCAAAACATGCATGCGTCATGGTCTGAATTAAAATGACCTCAAAACTTGTTCAAGCTTCTTTTAGAAACACAGTGGAACTTTCATAATGATCTTATTTCTGCAGTTCAAAATTGAAAGTGTGACTTTTACTCAGTTATAAAAACACCCTTCAAGATATGAACAGAGAATCACACATCGACAGGCTTGCGCTGAGGCATAGAGGTCAGCATGACCGCTTCAGAGCAAGAAAGTCCTGGGTTCAAGTCCAGAGTTTGATGGGAGTGTTTCTGTGCTGAGATCGCAGTTTACTGCACTTTCGCCATGTGTTGGCTGAGATAGGCTCCAGCCTCTAGTGACCCTAGTTGGACTAAGAGGTTCAGCAAATGAGTGAGTGAGATGGTGTTTAAAACTCTGTACAATTTTTACCAGTTGAGATCCTTGAGACAGGAAAAATGTCAAATTGTCCATTTTTTTTTCAAACTTCACCTTCTGAATACAGACGCTCCCCGACTTACGTTCATTCGTTTTACGCTTTTTCGATTTTACATTTTGGGGGGGGTTAAAAAATTTATGTCAAATTTTGAGTTTAGCGTGCTCTCTGTAGTATGAGATTTACCTGCATAGTACGCTGACGTAATGATGCAATTACGTAATGATGCTGCGTCCATTGTTTACAAACGATAGACTGAACGTGCCCCTCCCAGTTCAGTACGTGTTACCCTTGTGTTAAGACGTCGTCTCTGTGATCTTTGTGTTTACACTGTTTTGCAGACTTTTGTAACCCTAAGCAAATATGGTTGGTCAGAAGCGTAACCTACTAGCATGGGTGCAAGTTTTCCGGCATATGCCGGAATTTCCGGTTTGCCCAAGATTTCATTAACTATCTGCTCGGATCGGCACAATCTACCATGCATACTCAGTTAAGCAGAGTTGTAAAATGAATGAAAACCCAATTCCAGAAAAGAAAGAGAACTCTTCGCTCTGCTGGTGATTCACATCAGTGCAGGCTGAGTACTAAATGAGTATTCAACGGCACCCTTTCTCACATGAAAGTCCGAAAGTTCGGATAACCCGCGCTTTGTCTTAAGCACAAGCAAGTGAACTACTTTCCAAGGAGCGCCTCACATATTGTAAGCGTTGATTGGCTGTTTTAAGCTTCATGTAAAGTGACTCGGCTCACCTTCATGTAAAGTGACCATCCGTCGACCATCGGAACCATTTACAAGCAGAAAGATCGCATCATAGAGAATGTTACAGGTTATATTTGATACTGTATAATTATTTTGCTTGAATTTAATTTATTTGAAATTAATGTTGATATTATTTGATATACTTGGTATTATTTTACAATGTTATGTTTATAATAATTGATTTAGGGGTGTTTTATGAGATATGGTAATTGTATTTATGGATGTATAGTACAGTATGAACGCCATACGTCACTGGAACATACAGTAACAACTTACGTTTTTTTTTTTTTTTTTTTCAACTTACGTTCAGCCGTCTGGAACCGAACTAAAATGTAAGTTGGGGAGCGTCTGTAGTTTTACTACAGAAATGAGGCCTGACTATTTAAGCCACAGAGCACTGTGAGAGTCCTGGAGTCTGTTCAGTGTAGTGAAAGGACACAATCGTCTTCATGTGATTGTGAGAAGGAGGGGGTAGGTATTGAGGGGAAGCAAGTTAAACTATGTGCCAAAGCACCAAGTGACCCATCAACAGCAATTTATAGAACTGTAATGAAAGCACTTGTCGTCCCCTGACAGAATTCCTTTACCCATTCTTTTCACTTCTCTTCTCTCAGGAGGAAAAGCAAAAAAAAGTTCCCACTGAACACCTGACCCTTTGTCACATTTCCCACTTTCCACTTTCTGACAGACACCCACTTTCTTACTTAATCCACTAATGATAAGCTTGCATGCCATGCCTAGCTATAGCACAGCGTGTACGTCACGCCATTCCTGTCGCCCGCCCTCCAGCCCGAGTGCTCTTAGAAGTGACACAGAGGCACTACATTTCATTTGGTGAATTAATTTAGTTTAAAATTACCTTTCCCTCATCAGGAGAAGAAGAGATGGGGCCTGAGGTGAAAACTTTAACGACCACATCAGACGGATTTTCTCACATATACATCATTCAGAATTTGCTAAAGATATTTGGTGATTGGCTTCCGGGCGGTGCGTGACTATTGACATGTAGATCACAAGTTTGAATCCGGTTTAATGCACACATCCATCTGTGGCCGGGAGTCCATGGGAGCTAAATGGCCAAGCTCGCACGGGAGGGAGAGATGGCATACACTCACTTTCCTGTCATTGACAGCGATCGCCAGGCAATCATGGGCGTCTGTGAGCACATTCATTCGAGGGGACAGATAGCGCTTTCCTCCGAGTATGTTAGACCGCCCCCAAATATGCATGCACTGCAGTTCAAAAAAAGTGGCGGGTACCTAGTATTACATGTCACGGAGGTGGTGGGTTCATGCTTTTGCCCCTCCCTGGTCAGTGGGGGTTGTGTGATAGGGAAAGCAATACCTGATGGAATTTATTAATGACTTTGATTTTAACTCAAAAATCAGGTGAAATTATTGTCAAAAATGTTATTACTAAAATGGAGCAACCAGAAAAGTTGTATTTTAAATGCACAGCTGGGTAAATGATGTTATGGTTTTTAATACACAAATTTAAATAAAAAAGTTGAAGTTAAAAGTTTTGGACTGTCCAGAACTCAGGGCTTGAACCCAGGATCTTTCTGCTGTGAGGTGCAGGTGGTTAACAGACTGATCCATGGGCATTTTTAGTATAAATAACAAGCAATCATGTGCAGGGGTGTGGTGGCCTTGTGGTATAGGGCGTTGGATCGCTGATCCTAAGGTTGCACTCTCCACATGGTTGTCACTGTCCCCCCAGTGCAGCTAACTGGGTTATCAAAGGCCGGTCATGTCTCTCACTGTCTGTGGTGTGAGGTTCATGTAAGAACCATTGCTGACTTTCGACAAGAGTACCTGCACAACTATCAGCGTGTGTCCGCCCTGTGATGTCCTGGCGAGCTGTCCAGGGTGTACTCTGCCCTCGTCTGGACTTGGCTGGGATGGGCGCCAGCCTCCCCATGACCCTAATTAGGATTAACCAGTTACAGAAAATGAACTGAAATGAAGAATCATGTGCTAATTTTTACACATCTGACTTCTTACTTGACCATACACATATTTCAAATGGGCTCTGTGACCCAGCTTCGACGGGCTTGAAGAGCTTGTCACTAAGTAAAACTGGTGTGAGAAGTTTTAGTGACTTGACCCCTGTGACCTTGAAAAAGGGTCAAGCAGATGCATTTTTGATAGGCTGGTAGGTCATGCCGAAGGATATTTTTACATAACTATATAATAAATCCATAATGGACCGGCAGTATTAGCGCGGTAATAAGAAGTATCAGTGGTGGCAGCGGATGCGGATGTAACATAGTATCCTGTACACCAGGGGTCCCCAAACTTTTTCCTGCGAGGGCCACATAACATTTCCCTTCTCTGATGAGAGCCGAGGTCAGTTTGTAACAGAAAAAATGTGACGATCGCAGGGCTGCATAAACGTAAACATTTATTGTTTTCCAGTAAGTCACGCATAACCAAATATTAGTAACCCTTTCTGGAACCTTCACAGAAAAAAGTCAGGAAATGAATAATAATCATTAAAGAAAAAACTCTGCTTGCTATCAGTTGAGCAACTTGAAAACTTCTCTAACAGACGACTGGTTCAGCCGAGCCTGGCGTACAAATGTATTCTCCTGAGCTAACGGTTCACTTTTTAGCTTTGAGAGTTTGGCTACTCGCATTTGGCCTTGCAAGCCAATTATACTCGTCTTTTTTCTAGGATTTTTGTTTCGGGGGGGGTTTCAGATAGGGGCACAGACGGCAGAAGAGTGGAATAGAATGTTGTGTTCTAGGTGTGTATTAGTCTTGATCGCATGGCCAGACTAAAAAAAAAAAATAGTCATAATGCGTCTCTGTTATTGTTCAGGGGGCCGGGCCAAATGTGGAGGCGGGCCGTATCCGGCCCGCAGGTCTTAGTTTGGGGACCACTGCCATACACTTTGTTAGGTATACGATTGCCTAAGTATTTTCATTGATTCATTTATTTTCTCATCAATTCATTTTCTGTAACAGCTTAATCCTAATTAGGGTCGGCGGGAAGGCAAGCACCCATTCCAGCCGACTTCAGGCGCGGGCAGAGTACACCCTGGACAGCTCGCCAGGCAATCGCAGGGTAGAAACACGCTGGCGGCTATGCAGCTACTCTTGTCGAAAGTCGGCAATGGTTCTTTTACATGCCGGCCTTCGATAACCCAGTTAGCTGCACTGGGGAGACAGTGACAATCTGTTGAGGGTGGAGCTTGAACCCCCAAACTTCGGATCAGTAAACCTTAGGATCATCTTTACCAAGAGACCGCCACTGCTCGCTTCGTATTTTAAATCTTACAATTTGTTTCATTTGTATTTTCTGAAATGCACTCTGGATTTCCCGTGCTGGGAGTGATTACACACTGAAACTGAGAAAGTGTCTGTGATTTCCCAGTAGATCAATCCAATTGGAGTCCAGCAGGAAAGCTTCTGGGATCCCCATTCACTGTTTAATCTTCAGCTGTGGTGTACGTGCCTATCGCCATTGTGCAGATAAGCTTTCTGTTCTGATACAAAGAACCAAATGCTCTTCCAATGCCTTTATAAACTGAGTGTGCAGTTTGTGGTTTCAGCTCATTTACCCAAAAAAAGAATGCTTTCCAGAACTCTCTTTTGAAAGCTTGCCAATAAAGCAGTTCATTTTAAATGTGCTGATAGACTCACATGAATGAAGGGACACGCTTTAAGACAACATTAGCTCAGGAAACATTAATTGAGGCAGTGGTGGCCTGGTGCTGGATCACTGATCCTAAGGTTGGGGGTTCAACCCCCACTCTCCACGGGTTGTCACTGCACCCCACCCAGTGCAGCTAACTGGGTTATCAAAGGCCGGCCATGTCTCTCACTGTCTATGGTGACAGGTTCATGTAAAAGAGCCATTGCTGACTTTCGTCAAGAGTAGCTGCATAGCCATCAGCGTGTTTCTGCCCTGTGATGGCCGGTGAGCTGTCCAGGAGGGATTCTCCCTGGCTAAGAGAGAGCGGATACATGCAAGGGCCAGTGATGCCAGAATCAAGTCCATACACTAGTATTAAAATTGAATTGAATTCGAGCCTGAGTGCATTTTTTCTGTCCTTTTTGATACTAATAGAGTACTAAAACGTAAATGTAATTGTACTAAATGTAAAATGTAAAACCCCAAGGTATGTTATAAATAGGAATGAAAACTAAAAATGCTTGGGCTTGCTTATGCTCCTCTCTATCTTGTGGTGGTGACGTTATAGGGATTCAATACTTGATGTGAGGGAATTAATTTATAATCTTAGTAATCCTGATAAGACCTGGATATTAATAAACTGGAGTCTATCCTAGCCGACTTTGGGCAAAGGTGATATCTGTGCCGAACAGCTCGTCCATCACATGGCAAAAGCACACCCACAACAACATTCCCAATTAGAGGTAATTTGGAGAAGCCAATTAGCTTAATGCGCATGTCTTTGGATTGTGGGAATGCGAGACCTTCTTGCCGTGAAGCAGATCTGCAAGCCACTGAAAACGATTAGTTTTATATAACCTTTCACATGTTTTACAAATCACATTATTTGACCATTTACTTGATGAACTTTTCAACATATGTTTTTAAATAAGTTCACACTTATCTATTTTGGAACATATTTAAATTATAAAAAATTTGCCAGATATTTGTGTATGTACCTCCGTATTGTAGGTTTGGCAAAGTAATAGTGTGCTGTCTGCGGGCTCGATCACCGGTGTTCAGGTTAGGGTTGTGCCTTTGCTGTTTTTAAACTGAAATGCCTCCAAATTCATATACAGTCGGCCCTCTACTTACGAAAACCCCTGAATACGAAAAATCCAGGTTATGAAAAACATTTTCCTAAATTTTCACCCTCTGTGTAGGAAACAACCTCTTCTTACGAAAAGCGCCAAACGCGCCATTCAAAAATTCAAACACACCATTCAAAAATTCAAACAATGTGCAAGTTGCTCTCTCATTGGCTGTCTCCCAACATCCCGCCCCGCTGGCCTTCAATTGGCCAGGAGGGAGCTGAATCTCCATAGTACTGTACCCATAAGCTTGTTTGTCACACGCGAAAAGGAGAGATGTTCTGTTGGTTCGTGAGTTTCATGAGTTTTCAGAGTTTTGAGAGTACAGTACTCATTGCAGCTTATTTGAGGAGGTCCAGGTGTGCCGCGCCCCGTCTCAAAAGCTCCGCATTCGGCCATGAAGCATTTTTGTGCACGGAAGTGGGCAGCGCCACAAGACCTCCGATTACGTAAGGAAGCAAGTTAATATTGAATCCGGACCTCAGATCTTTCAAACAGGTGCATAATTCCACTTTCAATACAACACCCCGTCTCAAAAGCTCCGTTGGCTGCGCGCTGCATGTGAGCGGAGCCCGCATTCGGCAGAGCGCGCACTCAGAGAGGGAGAGAGAGAGCGAGAGAGAGAGAGAGAGTTTCGTGTGTGTGAGAGAGAGACAGAGAGAGAGATAAAGAGAGATAGTGTGTGTGTGTGTGTGTGTGTGTGTGTGTGTGTGTGTGTGTGTGTGTGTGTGTGTGTGTGTGTGTGCGTTAATAAAAACGTTTAATCATGGTTTAATTAATAAATATGTTAATAAAATGGTTTAATATGTTAATAAAATGTTTAAATGGTTTCATAAATAATTTTCTTTTACTTTTAACACATATTTCATACAAAATTGGTGTACTTTTATCATTTTTAAAGGATTTATGGGGTAGTCTTGGGAGCCTTGGAATGAATCATGCGTTTTACATGTAAAATACACCTCTACTTACGAAAACTCCAGGTTCCGAAAAGGGCTCTGGAACGGATTAATTTCGTAAGTAGAGGGCCGACTGTATTCATTTTCTGAAACGCTTAATCCTAATTAGGGTTGCAGGGAAGCTGGTGCCCCTCTCAGCCAACTCTCGGTGAGGGCAGAGTACACCCTGGTCGACTTGCAGGCCATCGCAGGGCGGAAACATGCTGAAGGTTATGCAGCTCTTCTTGTCATCAATGGTTCTTTTACATGAACCTCTCCCCATAGACAGGGAGAGACATGGCCGGCCTTTGATAACCCAGTTAGCTGCACTGGGGGGACAGTGTCATCCGATGAGAGTGGGGCTTGAACCCCTATCCTTAGGATTGGTAATCCAGCACCTTACCACCAAGCCATCGCTGCCTACCTCCAAATTCCTTAAATCATTTAATAATAATGTATTGTAAAATCCAAGTCCCTCGCTGTCTTTGACAAGCATTGGTTATAAAGGGGACCATTTACTTACCAGATACATTAAAAATCTGATATTAGGTTGTGTTCAGAGGCGCCACCAAACCATTTGTTTTACTCTCTTTATGTTTCTCTTGTTCACATGGTGACATAAATTACTTTAAATTGAGAAAGTTACAATAGAAAACAGTGGATTTACTCTCACTCAGGAAAAGCTCTTCTGTGCAAATGGAAAAATAGAATGTAAAGCTTGCATCACATATCATAGTGGTAAAGGATGTTGGTGTGAATATGTACACCAGCGAGGTGCCAGTCTGAACCTCAGTTCAAGTATCCGCATAAGTGCATTTCTAGTTACAGACGCTCCCCTACTTACGTTTTTAATTGGTTCCGGACGGCAGAATGTAAGTTGAAAGTGAATGTAAGTTGTTACAGTGACGTGTGACGTATGACGTTCATACTGTACTATACATCCATAAACACCATTACCGTATCTCATAAAACACCCCTAAATCAATTATTATAAACATAACATTGTAAAATAATATCAAATATATATCAAATAATATCAACATTCATTTCAAATAAGTCACTTATTTATACCGAGTTATTTTACATGAAGCTTAAAACAGCCAATCAACACTTACAATATGTGAAGTGCTCAATCCCGAAAGTAGTGTACTTGCAAAAGTAGTGTACTTGTTGTGGGTTATACAGACTTCCGGTCTTTCAACTGCACAAGGGTGCCAAGTGATGTAAGCAGAGAGTTCTTTCTTTTGTGTAAGTAAGTAAGTAAACTTTATTCAAGAGATGCATACAAAGAACAAGTACAAATCCTAATGAATATTAATATAAAAATAAGTATACTCTTAGGATTCTGCTAAAAGATAATAAATATCTGTAATTTTTCTGTAATTTGTGGATTCGGGTTTTCATATTACAACTCTCTGTGCTTAACTGAGTATGCATGGTAGATTGTGCCGATCTGAGCAGATAGTTAATTCATGTCTGTGTATGAGACTTGCACCCATGCTAGTAGGCTTACACTTCTGACCAACCATATTTGCTTAGGGTTACAAGTCCGCAAAACAGTGTAAACACAAAGATCACAGAGACAAAGTCTTAACACAAGGCTAGCTATATATATATATATCTATCTATATATATATATATATATATATATATATATATATATATATATATATATATATATATATATATATATACATACACACTCAGTCTGTAGTTTGTAAACAATGAATGATGCAGCATCATTGCCGTCATTACGTCAGCGTACTACGTAGGTAGGTCTAAAATTTGCCTTTTTTTTTTTTTTGGGAAAAAAACCCCATAAAATCGAAAAAAAAAAAACGTAAAACGGATGAACGTAAGTTGGGGAGCGTCTGTATATTTATACGTATAAACTTAGTTAGTGGGAGTTATGCAAAGCAATATACTTTCTACATTAGAAATTTCAAATCAAAGTGTAAGTCACAGCAGAATGTTAATAATAATTTGAGGTTGTCACTTGCTTAAGTTGCTGTCTGCACAAAGGAATCCTGAGAATGTTGTTCAGTTAAAGCTCCACCTCTAAAGAGCTTCTGAAGTCTATAGTACTGGTTTCAGTTCAACTATGTGTGTAGACAGACATTTAGTAGAGAATGTCACTCCGCTGCGCCATGCTGCTGCAGCATTTATCCCCCTGACCTCATATCATAAACACTTTGTCCTGCTGAACCCTTGAGGTTTAATTGTATACCTTATTAATGCACGAAGAACAATAGTTCAGAAAGGAGTGTTATAACTATTTGTCTATGTACAGTTGCATAGATTTGTTGTTGTTTGATATGTTGTTTGTAAGTGTGTGATAGAATCTAAAGATTTTTTCCCAGTTCTCCCAGCCAACTCTGGGCGAGGGCAGAGTACACCATGAACAGCTCGCCAGTCCATCACAGGGCAGAAACACACTGACAGCTTTGTAGCTACTCTTATCGAAAGTCAGCAATGGTTCTTTTACATGAACCTCACAGCATAGACAGTGAGAGACATGGCTGGCCTTTGATAACACAGTTAGCTGCATGGGGGGGAAGGTAGTGATAACTTGTGGTGAGTGGGGCCATCACCTATACCACTAGACCACCACTGCCCTATTACACCCTTTTTTATACATGGTAAATTACTTTGTTGTTGGTGACTTGTGGAAGGTAGCATAATGTTGTGACAATTCATATTATACATTTTATAATTCAATGTGTTCGTGCTCTGAACTCCATGGCTGCTTTCTGTAGCTGAGTTGTATGAAGGGATTTGACACATATTGAATTGGCCTGGGTATGCCTTCTAGATTAACTTGCATGTTTAAGAGTACAAGTATGACAAATTGTCAGTGATGTGGTTTTGGGTAAAGAGGTGGATAAGCTGTAGTTTCAGGTATATTCTATATTTGAATACAGTATTTAATTTATCAGCTTAAATTCACCTATCTAAATAGATGTAATTTCTCGATTTTACGTGATGGACGTACAGGTACTCATCCAATTTGGTGAAGTGAGGCAAAAAAATACTTTAAAATTATTCTTTCAAAAAAAAAAAAAAGTGCCTGCATATATTCATCCCCTTTGCTATTAAGCCCTTGAATAAGATCTGGCGCTCCCAATTACCTTTAGATATCACATAATTAGTTAAAGAAGGCCGACCTCTGTGCAATCTAAATGCTACATGATTTCAATGTACACACGTACCTGTTCTGAAAGGCCCAGAGTCTGCAACACCACTAATCAAGAGGCATCATCAAGCAAGTGAGACAATGTCCATTTCACCACTCCCCAGACAGGTCAGGTACAAAGTTGGGGAGAAGTACAAATCGGGGTTGGGATATAAAACATATCTGAAACCTTGAAGTAAATCCTTGAGGATCCCAGAACATGGCACCACAACAAACTTCACTAGAGAGTGCAATCCGGTAAAACTCACAGACAGGGCAAAGGGCCTGATGTATATATCAGTCATACACTCATCAGAGTTTGACTTTATGGAAGAGTAGCCAGAAAAAACACTGATTATAAAATGAAAGCACTATTACAGTTTTATAAAAGCCATGTGGCAACCTTTTGGGCAGCAAGAAAAATGCTATATCTGGCACAAATACAACACCTCTAATTATCCTACAAACGCCGGAAAATTCTCAGAATTAACAGCATGATGGATGGCACTAAATACAGGGTAATTATTCAGGGAAGTACTGGTATCAGTCTTCCAACTTTATTACACTTTTTCTTACAAATTCGATTAGTTTCTCATCTTTCCGTCCTTCTGCAAATGTCTCAGCCTAATTAGAAACAAGGTGTTTTTTTTCCCTTGAAGTTGATAAATAAGTGAATCCAAGTAATTGAATGTGTTCTCTTGAAGGAATGTTCAACAAAAACTTAAGAAAAACTTGCCTTCATAGTTTATGTCTGTATCTATCAAAACATGCTGGATTTAATAAAACCTTCATAAAGGAAAAAACAAGTAAACATACAGGGCGGTACCTCAGTACAGTGGGATGTGTCACATCTAGAAGAAGCTATGAACGTGGAAGTGTTGTGTTTTAAATATACTGCGAATATACCATGTATTCATGTAAACGCTGGTCTGTTGTATGTAAATATATTGTAGTATTATTAAGTTCAGATATACCTGGCTTTTTTATTCAGAAGTTAACTGATTTATATCTGATTTGATTCTGATTTATATCTTAAGTTTGATACTTGTATACTGTGATTTTTGCCATAATCATCTTGCCTTAATGGAATTAATACATCCAGGTCATATTCTCAAGATTTCGCTCTCTCAGGAGAGTGAAACAAACTACTAATGGCAGCCTTATCAAACATAATATTGCAAATTATCAAATGCAGATTGCAACTTTAAAAATGTAAGTACAAATCACTCTATGCTGGAACTATACATATTTTCAGTATGCAGTAGGCCCCCGTTATTCGCCGGGGTTCGGGTCCGGCCCCTCCCGCGAATCAAGACAATCCACGAGTTCTGTACCCAAAAGTAAAACCCTATATATCATATTACATGCGTGAATGATCAACTGGAAGTGAAACCCTATGTATGATATTACATGTGCTAAAATATGCTTCCTCAACACATTCTATAGAGTCTTACTCATTAATACAGTGTTAATGTAGTAAAATGTATATATATAAATATATATAAGTCCTAAGTATAACAACATAAGTGTGACATAATGACATAATGAACTTTCAGCCGGACCCAGAATGCAGGAGGCAGTGTGAGATGGCACAGAGTGGATTTATTATTCTAAGGAGAAGCACTTTAACTGCAGTACTGATGACGAAGAGAAACACAATAAAAATTCAACACTGGGAAACCAGGAGCCAAAGAGAACACAGGGAAGCAGGGACGTGATGTGAGAAAATCTTCTCACGCAGAGGTGAGCGTGCGGTTTGTGTTTATAGGGAGTAGATAAGAGGAGTCAATTCAGATGTGAGCTGCTGCAATCAGCCTGAGCAGCGCAGCCACGACCCTCAGCCGAAGCGGGGAGAAAACAGAGTTAGAGAACACAGGGAAGCAGGGACATGATGTGAGTTAATCTTCTGGCGCAGAGGTGAGCATGCTTGTGTTTATTGGGAGTAGATGAGAAGCTGAATTTCAGGTGTGAGCTACAGCAATCAGCCCAAGCAGCTCAGCCACACCCCTCAGCCGGAGCAGGGAGAAAATACAGTTAGAGAACACAGCCACCAAAATCAAAGTCCCCCAAAAACACAGACCATAACAAAAAGAATATAAAAGAACATGAAGTGTAATAAATTTGGTAAACAAAACAAAAGGATAAACATGCTACAGCACAGCACATAAAAATCACACACACAAACATTCTAAACATTAACTTTATGTACTGTACTGGAATAATAATTGAAAAAGACTTTAATAATACAGTGCTTTACAACAGTTCAAATGATTATTCCTCTTCAGGCACTTCAGAGGAAACTGTCGTTTCTTCAGGAGAAAGTCTTATTTCTTCAGAAGAGACATCCAACGTCATTGCCTTTTTCTGGTACTTAGCCAGAGAAGACGCAGGGCGTTTGAGTGGCATCACAGAGCTTAACTGGTAATTAAAACACACTAAAAAAATGCACATTGACAATTTGTGCACGAATGAGGAAAAAGGGGCATATACATTATCACAGCCAATCAGCAGGAGGGAGAACAGCCATTGGCTGAATTTGAATCACGTGACAGTTACTCAGCAATCTGCGAATATACGAGGGCGCGAGTGCAAAACCGTGAATAGTCAAGGGCCTACTGTATCAGGAGAAATACTTTACTTTCATTTGGCTGTAAAAATTAGTGTTTCTAAATAATTTAAAATAGTGTTTGTGTGTGTGTGTGTGTGTGTGTGTGTGTGTGTGTGTGTGTGTGCGCATATACCTGCTGTCTGTATTGGGCACAGCACCAAACAGTGACTTGTGTGTAGGAAACACCGGATCAGTACACTCCTGACTGCCTACATTGCATAACTGGTTTCAACTTCTTGTTAGAGTGAGGAAATGACTGGTAGGCCTCGCACAGAGATGAGAATAGAATACAGAGAGATGGCTTTGAGTTCAGCTGAGTGTTATAATTGAGCCTGAAGTGACATGTGAAATCAGAGACTCGTGCTTTCAATTCTGTGTACTTTGATGACTAAAAAGCTACTAAAATGTTTCTTATAAGTTTTGTAAAATAAACTAGTCATAAATAATAGAGAAAATGCAAAACTCATTGGATAATGCAACTGAAGATACTGCAAGCCCAGTGTTGAGCAATAGGGAACAGGATGAATAGCTCTGTGTATGTAGTGCAATTCTGTGTAATGATAAATATAGTTCAAATAAATATCTATTATTCTGCCTGTGCTTCATAGCATTAGACAATGTCAAATTCTACATTGAATTGTTCGCTAATAGATACAACTACAGGGATTCCTCACTTTCCGCAGTTACTTGGAACTGAGATCCCCCTGCGACCGCCAAATTCTGCGAAGTAGGATCAAACCCCCCCCCCACCGACTGACTTACGTATACGTACATATATATGTGTATATAATATCAATAAATACAGGATATAAAGGCTTATAATAATAATTAAACATTCAACAATAATGCAAAAGATAAAATATAAAATACACACATATACAGACGCACACAGATGCTCACGTCACATAAAAATGTATAAGTAGTTTTGGTGGGGGGTTTTGGGTTGTTTTTTGTTTTTGTTTTTTGGGGGATTTTTGCATAATTGGCCTTGTTTTGCAGCATTTTCCTTAACTTTTCCCCTATTCTTCCTCAATTTCCTTATTTTTTAATTTGATGAATATTTTCAAAAACCGCAATGTGCTGAAGCTGCATGGATTGAAGTGCGAAAGTAGCAAGGGATCCCTGTATAGTGTTTCTCCAGTTCTGGATGAGGAAGTATCATGTATAATTCCTGATTTGTTTTTCTGTTTTGAAATACCAAGATGTTGAGTCACTCAAACACACCCATTCATTCATGTCAATAAACCTTGGCCCTGAATCACTGTCTAATGACAGACTGTGTGACAAAAGTTCAACAAAATCAGAATCAAGCTGGGTGGTTCGTAATAGCCGACATGATGTAAATATTATGGAAAGATACTGTACTAGGAATGTATTTAGGCTTAAAATTCAAATTAAAGTGATTTTGATGAGTAAAATAGAATTTCTACCTCGAGTTCGTATTCCTTAAGATAAAACCTGACCTATTTGTTTTCAGGTTCTAGTTTCAATTGATTAAGATGTTAATATTATATAAGTACAATTATTAACTTGTGTTTAAGAGTGAGAAATGGGAGAAGGTGTAGACAAAAGCCCTTTGGGATCAGATTAGGTTTGTATGAATGTTCCATACAGTGATAGCTGAAATTGGATGCGAGCTGTCATGAGGGAAGTACACGCAAATAGAACATCAGTCAGATAAAACTCAGATACAGCATAACAGCATCGCCATATAAAACATGCTGTCATGATAAAACTTGGCCTGATTTCAGAGAATAATTTTTAGACCCCTTTGTTACTTTTAATTAAGTTATGATTATTTTTATTTGTTATATTTGATCAAAGTACCAAGCATATGTATTCCATCAAATATATCATTATAAAGTAATAATTTGATGTACAGGGATACCCCGCTACTTCGTGCTTCAATTCATGCGGCTTCAATGCATCGTGTTTTGTTTTTTTTTTTTAATATTCATCAAATTAATATATAAGAGAATTAAAGAAGAATAGGGGAAAAGGTTAAGGAAAATGCCGCAAAACAAGATCAAATATGCAAAAAAAAACAAACACAAAACAAAAAACAACCCAAAACCTCCCATCAAAACTAGTTACATTTTTGTGAGGTGCGCATCTGTGTGTGTGTGTGTGTGTGTGTGTGTGTTTTATTTACGTCTTGTACATATTTTTTAATGTTTAATTGTTTTTATAAACATTTATAGAATTGAATATGTATTTATTGATATTATATACACATATACGTATATGTTAGTCAGGGAGGGGTTGGGGGGTGATCCTACTTCACGGATTTCAGTGGTCGCTGGGGGATCTCTGTCCCAATTAACCGCAGAAAGTGAGGGATCCCTGTACTTGCCTACTTGA
Organism: Plotosus lineatus; assembly: GCA_024760905.1. Lineage (NCBI taxonomy): Eukaryota > Metazoa > Chordata > Actinopteri > Siluriformes > Plotosidae > Plotosus > Plotosus lineatus. Next base: position 35,042,628 of record CM045739.1, read on the forward strand.
TGACGTTGCTTATCGTGTGTGTGTGTGTGTGTGTGTGTGTGTGTGTGTGTGTGTGTGTGTGTGTGTGTGTGTGACCAGGTGTTGCTTGTGAGCAGCAGTCGACATCCAGATCAGTGGATCGTTCCAGGAGGTGGGATGGAGCCAGAGGAAGAGCCAGGTGGAACAGCTGTAAGAGAGGTTTATGAAGAGGTGAGCAGCTGTCTATCCTTTGAATTACTTCATAGTTTCACAGGAAGGCTGAGCCTATCTCAGCCAAGACTGGGCGAAAGCAGGATGCACCTGAAATATACATAAACATAGACAGGGTACGCCCTGTCAATGCTACTGTATCACCCTTCTTTGAATTCAATTATTGAAAAAGTTTAATAACCTATAAATGTAATGGATATTCATAAACTCATAGACATGCTGCCAACACCATTTTCCTGCTTCAGTCCAAATACCGTTGCAGATCTTGTCAGTATCACATTTCCTTTTTTACTGCTGTGTGTAAACTTGATGGGAATGTAGAAATCTGAACTGGCGCCAAGGTATTCGTATTTGTCTTGGACTAAAATTGGATGGGCTCATATTCCCCAAGAATGTTCCAAATATATGACTGACTGTGCGTCCCATACTTGTTGGCAGCTTGGTAAAACTAATTTTTAGAAGGGTGAGCTTTTGTAAGGGAATACTACAACATTGACCACAGCCATGAAGACTACTGGTACTTGGAGCAAAGCATATAACATGGCAAACTACAGTAGAGTGGCGAACCATTGCCCATGCCTCAGACCTATTTTGGAAGCTTTAGTTACGAAGATCATAATTACTCCATTGGTGCTCAATTAAATTAACAGCTATTAATTATTCTTAACAACTGCTTTATGTCCCTTCTTTCTGTGCCTTTATGCTTCAAGTCTGTGTAGTTGTACCGTTTTGTTTTCGAGCTTAGTGTACAATGAAAGGCTGTAGATGTTTAATGGCTACCTCAAGGGGCCTCACCCATCTGTTGACAACTATGAAACATGGATCTGACATTTGGAGATAGTATCTTGTGGCTGCTGGTCTCCTCAGTATGGAAGAAACATTTCCTTAAACAAGTATGACGGAGTCGCATCCAGTGTCCAGAGACGTCTTTAATATGTGTGGAGCAGTTGTAGCAGTATGCAGTGAAAATATACCAGGTCTGTGTGAGCTCCTATTCCTTCTTTTGCAGAGTAATGTATATTTGAGTGTGGGATTTCTCTGCATGTTAACTTTTGCTCGAACTTCTAAAACACACTGAGTCAGTAGATTTTTTTGAAGATAAGAGACAGAATCTGTAAATAATATGGAGCAGGGCTCCTGAGTGGTGCAGTTGGATAAGAAAATATTCTAATTTCTCCTTGATCCAAGTTTAAACATGGAGGATGATACAATCTCCAAGCACAACAGATATCTGTCGGCCCACTACAGTGTCCTTTGAAAATATTGCAATGGCATACCCCGTTTCTGATGCCATCCTAATGATTGAGGGATTGCAATTCCATTCTTATAGATTTCTCTTGGCAGATTTTGTACAGAGTAAGCTGCCAGCATTTGGTATTCCCAGCCAGTCTCCCATCCAAGACATATGTAGTGGACGTTTTGAGAATTTGAGAATAAAACTTGATATAGGGACAGTGGTGGCCTGGTGGTAAAGGTGCAGATTGATATAAGAAGATCGATCTATCGATCTAGTGCCTGAGTCGTAGGACGACCATTGGTGACCCGCCTTGAAGGATAACACCCTGGTTATCATCTTCATGGAGGTTTTCTTGGCAGGATTAGTGCAGTGGTTTGCCATTGCCTTCTGCACGATGCAAACCCATGGGCAATTTAGAACGGCCAATTAACCTACTGTGCATGTCTTTGGATTGTGGGATTAAATCAGAGCACCCGGAGGAAACCCACACAAGCACGGGGAGAACATGCAAACTCCACACAGAAACGCCCAGGCTGGAAATCGAACCCAGGCCTTCTTGCTGTGAGGCGGACATGCTAACCACTACGCCACCGTGCCGCCCTATAAGAAGGTAGACCAGAATTTTAGATGAAATTTCCAGACATTAAGGCCTGAACTTTCTTTTAATCTTCAGATCATTGTTATGCCGTGCAACCAAAGTGAGCTTGGGCCTGAGATCATGGACTGATGACTGAATTTTGAATTCATCCGGCCCTCCTGCGGGTTGCCTATGCCCTATAGCAGGGATCACCAACGTGGTGCCCGTGGGCACCAGGTAGCCCGCAAGGACACTATAAGTTGCCCGCGGACCTGTTCACTGCTAGTTTTAGGACAGGCCCACAGCTCCATAGCGCCACTCTCCATTGAGCTGCATCTAATTTTTTTGAATATATTTTAAATCAAATCAATATCTTCACATAGATAAATATCATTAATTATTAATGATAACATATAATTAAAGGTAAATTGAGCAAATTTGTAATTTCAGAGGTGTGTTTTGACCTGGTAGCCCTTCGCATTAATTGGTACCCAAGAAGTAGCTCTCGGTTTCAAAAAGGTCGGTGACCCCTGCCCTATAGCAACGAAACATTCCCACACATTACCAATGCCATGTTTGCTGGAGCATAATGTTCTCACCGTGGAAGGATGTATTAGCTTTACACCAAATGTAACCATTCCAAAATGATCCACTTTTGACTTCACACTCCACAGAATGTTATCCCAAAAATATTTGAGGGTAATCCAGGTGCGTACTTTTGGTGAACGTTAGATGGCCCTTTATGTTCTTCTTGCTTAGTGGTGATTTTTGTCTTCCCAATCTCCCATGGATACAGCTTATTCTCAGTGCTTTTCTCATGGTAGGATCATGAACACTGACATCTACAGCTCCGTAATGTTCTCCGTGACTTCTCAGATGAGTTTTCTATGTGCTTTTAAGGTAATTTTTTGAGACCGGCCACTCTTGGGTAATTTTATGACTGCTCCATGTTTTTCTTTACTGGGACTTTATTGGTATCTCTCATGGTGGTATGTTGAAGTCCCAGATTTCAGAGACTTAGATTCTCATATCTTCTGGAATGCCTTTTGATCATGAAATTATGTGCTGTTTGTTGAGGCTTTTAGAGAACATTACATTGCTGGAAAGGATATATATTTAAGAGATGTCTCGATTCAGCAGGGCTGGTAGCTATCATGTTAGGTCAACAAGCCAGGGCGTGACTGGTCTAATGCAACTCTTTTTTTTTTTTTTCAATTATGTTTGGTTGTTTGAAATTCTCTGGGAAAATTACTTTTTCACATGGGTGATGCTGGATTTAGTGTTTTTATCCTTCAATAAATTATTAGAAAAAGTTATGAGTAGTATTTTATTAGTAGTGAAAAATACATATTAAGTGCTATGAATGAACATGAATAAAGTAAATCAGAAAGGGGCAAATACTTTTTCACACTTTAGGAAAGTTCTTTGTCTTCTATCTGACAGGGTGCTGTGTCATGGCTGATGCTGTACTCTGACATGCGCTTAAACTGTATACTGTGATGGCTATCACGTATCGCAAAACTATTTTCATGCATCATGTTCCTGTTAAATTACTTTCACATGAATGCAAAACACAATATATTCATTAATTTTCTGTAACCACTCAATGCTAATTAGGGTTGCAGGGAGGCTGGTGCCCATCTCTACCGACTCCAGGAGAGGGCAGAGTACACCCTGGACAGCTCGCCTGGCCAATGCAGGGCAGAAACACGCTGACGGCTATGTAGCTAAGCTTGTCGAAAGTCAGCAGTGGTTCTTTTAAATGAACTTCGCATCATAGACAGTGAGAGACATGGCCGACCTTTGATAGCCCAGTTAGCTGCACTGAGGGACAGTGACAACCCGTTGAGAGTGGGACTTGAACACTTAACCTTGGGATCAGTGATCCAGCACCTTTACCAACAGGCCACCACTGCCCAACACAATATATTTGTCTATATAAAGAAATGACAAGTCTGTCGTGCCACTGAAAGCTTACAGAGCACCCTTGATTAGACAGTTACACCAGACTGGATAATATTAATCTATCTCTCTCTCTTTTAACAATAATACCGATAGCAGTAATGTTTGCATCAAATTCCTTCATCATTTTGTTCCAGGTGTCCCAAAAACAGATTTTCCTCTACGAAGGTTTTATTAAATCCAGCATGTTTTGATAGATACAGACATAAACTATGGAGGAGAATCATGCTAGCTCATTAGCCCAGTAAGATAGCAAAATTTATTTATTATTTTATTAATTACATCCAGGTATAGAAATTTGTACAACGTGGTAGATTATATATATAATATTTCAAGTAATAGTTTTAAACTTTTTAAATAGCACTGCCCTGTTCCTATAGTTATTCTTCTTCTTTTCCTTTCGGCTTTTCCCTTCAGGGGTCGCCACAGCAAACCATCCGGCTCCATCTCACCCTATTCTGTGTATCTTCTACTCTTACTCCAACTACCTTCATGTCCTCCTTCGCCACAGCCTGTTCCTATAGTTATTGTCTTTGTTAAACTAAACCACCGTACTCCTTGTGAAGCCAAAACCTTACCTGTTGTAAAGATCTAGTTTATATCTCAGTCAAGTCTTTGCTGGTTTTGACCGTATTATACACAATCTGGGTGAAGGACAAAAAAATATATACATTTAAATCTGAAAAGTATTATCACACAATAAAAGGCAACTGCAAAACATTTCCAATTAACAATACAGACGCTCCCCGACTTACGTTCATTCGTTTTACGTTTTTTCGATTTTACGTTTATATTTTTAATTTTTTTTTTTTCACAAAAAAAATTGTCAAATTTTGAGTTTAGCGTGCTCTCTGTAGTACGAGACATACCTACATAGTACACTGACTTAATGACGTAATGATGCTGCGTCTATTGTTTACAAACGACAGACTGAACGTGTCCCTCCTTCTTCCCAGTTGAGTGCGTGTTAAACTTGTGTTAAGACGTCGTCTCTGTGATCTTTGTATTTACACTTTTTTGTGGACTTTTGTAACCCTAAGCAAATATGGTTGGTCAGAAGCGTAAGCCTACTAGCATGTGTGCAAGTTTTCTGGCATCTCTGTTCGGATCGGCACAATCTACCATGCATACTCATTTAAGCAAAGAAAGTTGTAAAATGAATGAAAACCTAAATGTAGAAAAGAAAGAGAACTCTCTGCTCTGCTGGTGATTCACATCAGTGCAGGCTGAGTACTAAACAAATATTCAACGGCGCCCTTGCTCACTTGAAAGACCGGAAGTCCGGCTAACCCGCGCTTTGTCTCAAGCACAAGCAAGTGAACTACTTTCGGTGGCGCGCCTCACATATTGTAAGCGTTGATTGGCTGTTTTAAGTTTCATGTAAAGTGACTCGGCTCAGCTTCATGTAAAGTGACCATCCGTTGACCATCGGAACCATTTACAAGCAGAAAGATTGCATCACAGAGCATGTTAAAGGTTATATTTGATACTGTATTTGATATTTGATGAGTGAATTTGATTAAAATTTATCTATTTGAAATTATTTTGCTTGAATTTAATTTATTTGAAATTAATGTTGATATTATTTGATATATTTGATATTATTTTAAAATGTTATGTTTATAATAATTGATTTAGGTGTCTTTTATGAGATACAGTAGGCCCTCGAACATTGAACTTGGAGTGACGTCTTGGAGTGACGTCTCCAAGATGGCGCTGCATAGAGGGCAACGTCACGGAGTTCTCAGAGTCAAATTGTTTCTTTGTTCGTTTTAATTTGTTTGTTCATGTTTTGCACTATGCTCGTCTATGATCGGTCGACACTACTACAGCTATGAACAGCTTTAGCTTCGGGCAACTGAGCACGCAACAACTTCTATCGGGAGCTAATATGCTATGGGAGCTCAATGCTAACCGCACACCGGCTAACAATAAGCTCAGGCGGAGTTCTCAGAGGCTTGGTTAGCACTTCCAGATATACTGCTTGAAAATATTCGGTCCCTGCAAAACAAGATGGACAAGCTTCATGCTCAGATTGCAGCGCAGAGAGATCTACAGGACTGTGTTTCTGTGAAACATGGCTCGAGGAGAGTACACCCGATGAGGCGATTGCACCAGCCAGCTACACGGCCTTCATCCCCTGCAATCCCAAGCGCTGGAGTCGTCGTTCGGCCCCTTCCCGTCTGGGCTTCTTGTTAGCTGGGGTGCGGCTCGCATTGAGCTGCCTACCATAGCATATTAGCTGTGCTAGCTGCATCCCAGCTAACAAGAAGCCCAGGTCAGCATGCTTAGTTATACACGCTCGAAGATACTCCGATCTTATAGCTGGAGGAGAGTCGACCGGTCATAGACGAGCATAGTGCAAAACATGAACAAACAAAACAGCAAATAAAACAAATTAAAACGAACAAAGAAACAATTTGACTCTGAGAACTCCGCGATGTCACCCTCTGGGCAGCGCCATCTTGGAGACATCACTCCAAGTTCAATGTAAAAGGACATGAAGAGTACTGTAATAAAGTTTATCCTTTTGGTATCGTTTGTTAAACATGCTACAGAACATAAAATCTCATGCATAAACATGAACTTAGATACTGTACTGAAATAATAATTGAAAAAGATTTTAATACAACAGTTCAGAGAAAACCGTCGTTTCTCAGGATAAAGACATTTCTTCAGAAGAGGCATCCAGCATTTTCCTATCGCTTAGCCAGAGAAGACGCATCGCGTTTGAGTGGTATCATAGAGCTTAACTGGTAATTAAAACACACACAAAAAAGGAGGCTCATTGACAACTTGTGCGCGAATGAGGAAAAAGGGGCAGGACAACAGCTCAACCAATCAGGAGAAAGGAGGACAGCTATTGGCTGAATTTTAATCACGTGCCGGTTGCTCGGCAGTCAGCGAATACTCAAACTGTGAGTGCAAAACCGCGAATAGTCAAGGGCATACTGTATAGTAATGGTCTTTATGGATGTATAGTACAGTATGAACGTCATACCTCACTGGAACATACAGTAACAACTTACGGGTTTTTTTCACCTTACTTTCGGCTGTCCAGAACCGAACTAAAACGTAAGTTGGGGAGCGTCTCTATAGTGGTACCTGACCTTACGAAATTAATCCATTCCAGAAGTAGTTTCGTAACCAGATTTTTTCGTAAATTGAGTGGCATTTTACATGTAAAAGGCCTGATTTGTTCGAAGGCCCCCAATACTACCCCCTAAACCCTTAAAAATTATAAAAGTATGCCTTTTAAGGCCTCCTTCTGCTTCATTATCGTACTGATGGTAGACGGGTTTCGACCATATTCCTTTGCGATATCACGCAACCGCATGCCACGAGCCTACTTGTTCTTTTCTCTCCACAGCGGAGAATCACTTTCACCGGGAATCACACGCGTGCGTGCGTGTGTGTGTGTGGGTGGGTGTGTGTGTGTGTGTGTGTGTGTGTGTGTGTGTGTGTGTGTGTGTGCACGTATGTGTGTGTGTGTGTGTGTGTGTGTGTGTGTGTGTGTGCGCACGTGTGTGTTTGTGTGCCTGCATGTGTGTGTGTGTGTGTGTGTGTGTTGACCATGTCTTCTTAACAGAGTTATAATCTTACAAATGTTTATGCAAGGTTAAAAGCCTGAGCCAAAAATTAAAGTTGCAATGAGCACACTTGAAAAACTCACGAAACAACAGTAACTCTGTCCTTTACGCGTGTTAGAACGCCGTGACGAACAATGGGTCGAAGGCACATGAAAAGTATCGTGGGTATAATGAAGATTCAGCTCCATAATAGCCAATGGGAGGGACCTGCAGCTCTGTGACGAACAATAGGTCGAAGGGACACAAAAAGCATCATGGGTATTATGGAGATACAGCTCCCTCCTAGCCAATGGGAGGCCAGCAGGGCGGGGTGTTGGGAAATAGCCAATGAGAGAGCAACGCTCGCATTGTTTGAATTTATGAGATGGAGCGTAGTGTACCGTGAATTTTTTTCATATCCAGAGACGGAAATTTTAGGTAAATGTGTTTCGTAACTTGGATTTTTCATTTGTTGGGTCTTTCGTAAGGTGAGGTACCACAGTAACTGGTAGAGCAAACATGTTCACTGACCGTTTGTGTGTTACAGCTACTCCAACACACACACCAGGTTCATTAGATAATGAGAAGTCCATCTTAAGACAGTGGTGGCCTGGTGGTAAGGTGCTAGATCACTGATCGCGAGGTTGGGGGTTCAAGCCCCACTGTCAGCCATTGTCACTCTCCACCCCCCCACCCCCTAGTGCAGCTAACTGGGTTATCAAAGGCCAGCCATGTCTCTCACGGTCTATGGTGAGAGCTTCTTGTAGAAGAACTATTGCTAACTTTTATAAAGAGTAGGCTGCTAGTCATCAGCATGTTTCTGCCCTGCAATGGCCTGGTGAGCTGTCCAGAGTGTACTCTGCCCTCACCCAGAGTCGGATGAGATGGGCGCCAGTCTCTCCTTGACCCTAATTAGGATTAAGCAATTCAGAAAATGACAACTTCAACTTCCTCTTCAAGTAAGACAGAACAGGTGTTTGCTCCAACAGACCACGCTTTAGTTAATTTCGGTACATGCTGTCACGGAAAGGTCCGGTCCATGTATCATAATATTACTTTACTTTTAGTACAATTTCTGGAAGTTTTCATATGTCCAGTAATAACAACAACAAACAATATGTAGTTCATACGAAATCTGATAGCTTAAGCTTCACTTACATGTAAACAATCATGGCCGAATGTACAAGTGAATTTTAGTTCGAGGGTAATTGAATATAGGCAGGACAAATTTGAGGTAAATGGTCCATTTTTACCAGTATTGGAAAAAGTTTTGGTCCCACTCAAAATTTGTGTGACTTCAGAGTGGTTTGAATTATTTTCAAACAGCTCAAGCCGCTGATTTTTTCACATCACACGAAAACACAGGGGTCATGTGGACCTACACTTTCATTAAAAAAAAAAAAAAAAACTTCATATTTTGAACACACAACATGTCTGCCATCTTACACACGTATTATAAAAATGTAATATTATTTCTAAATATAAATGGTCATTCTGCTCTCAATGTACTCACTGATCAAGCCGCTTTTCATAAGACAGAGGAACGCACGCGCATCTCAGATCTGTTCCATTTGTACTAGGTCCTGATTCTTTGAGATGTATTACAGGGGACATATGAGAAATTATATGCAGGCTATGCAGTAATCTATTGCTATATTTTTTTTTATTATTTACTTTCCCTTAAATGTCTAGTTCAACTTGATTTCCCACGTAATCTCTCCTCAGATATAAAACTGGATTTTATTAGAGCGAGTCAGGAAGCTGATCTAGTCTGTTATGCATGTCCAAAACTGTATTAATTAAATTATATTACATGGAATGAACAAATCGCAGAGGAGGATGCAGACTTTTACACACTTTCACTCACGTTCAAATAGTTTTGGCTGGAAAAGCGGTTGTCCCAAAAACCAAGGCTGAGCAGCTCATATTGAAATACACAACTAATTCAACCGGACCCTCCGGACTTAAGACAATCAAATGGGGAGGTTACATAAAAAAGATACAGAAAAAAAGAATTAAAATGCAAAGGGTCATTAAAGAAAGAACTTGGGTTTGTTTTATTTACATTTTAAGATCAGGTTCAGGACAATACATGGCACAACAGCCAGTGCAGGTCCTCAATGATTACTAAATCAAATATTGATAATCTATATTGAAGGGTTTGCGATGAGACCGTGTTTTGTTTTTTTTTTGTCAGCTGAAACAGAAACCAAAAGAAAAAAAAATTACACTATTTCACAACTATATCACTTACCCGTGATACACCCTTACTAGGACATAGTGTGCAATTATGGACTGTGTAAAGACAAACACACCCACAATTTACTGAGAAATGAACACCCAAAATTAATTCCACGGCGCTCACACGAAACATTTAGCAAGTAAGCACACAATAACTTCAAAGTAATGCACTTGTTTTGACAACTAACCATTTTATAATGTTAAAAATGTCAACTACTTAGTTTTCTCCTAATTTCCCTACTAAAAATATGAGTGTGTCTGTTTATCTAAATAGCGGGAATGAAAAAAAAACTAAAGAAAATTATTGTTCTTGAGCTCTGAGGAAGCACTTAAAAGAGGCAGTCTCATGACTGTTTGAACAAAACGCCTAAATAACATCAGTGTCATTATTGTATGAATGTAAATTTGTTTATAAAGGACAAAACAATTGAATTTGGTTCACATGCTCATTGTACTTGGACCTTGCAGCAGTATTTCCTTCTTTGCAGACTATTCAACCAAGAAAGATTTCATAGAGTCCATGTTGCGATCTACTTCCATCTGCTTCAAGTTCGGTTCAAAAACTTCAAACCCTTTTTGGTTTGCAAGTGGAAGGACTGCTTATTAAATATAGATTAGTATTTTGACCATTCATTGCATATTTAATGATTTTGAGCAACTGAATGGATGTAAAAACCATGATGCATCTCCTTTAATTCAGAGCATGGACAGTACTCATTTATCACATGGGGGTTTTGTAATGTTTACAAATGGAGAAGTTACGGGGATTTTGTAAAGTCAAAGAAGTCTTACATCCAAAAAAACTGTAGGCATTACTTTATGCTACATGGTGTTGTAAAGTCTAGGTGATGTTGAAATCCCTGTTTCAGACACTTCTACTATTGAGAAATATGCCCGCCTCGGCGATATTAACTACACAGGGGAAATCGGCATAATTTGAATATCCAAAAAATCTTCTGTATCACATATATAACCATATATAAAATGTAAATATTAATTTTACTTGGGGCCAGATTTAGTAACAGTCTTCAGCATGTACTAACCTGCTTTCGGCATTTACATAATTAATTAATTAATTAATTTTTTCTCAGGTGTGAGAAGGACTGCTCGCATGCGCATGTGGAGCTAAACATGGTCAATACGACAGGACTCACACTGCAGTGTTTATGTGACAGGAAGCGCGTCCCAAGTTTTGGCAATCAGCTGGTCTGCGGGTTGAAGTTTATCCATGTCTGTCCATTTGTGTTTTGCTTGCCAGCTCTGCTTGGCTTCATGCAAATGAGCTGATCAAGACGAGGAAAATTTACCTCTTCACCCAAAAACAACTCGCGCAAGCTGTTACATATAATCCAATAAAATTAGAGTTTCAAGGTATCAGACCCGCCCACACACTGGAGTACAGAAAGGATTGGCTTTCCGCTGCGCACCACAATGACAAGTGGCGTTGAAAATAGATTTATAGATTAAAATGCGTGAGATTTATTTATGTTTTTGTTTTATTTGATGGCTTTTTTCTGTATTTTTATTTAAAGGACAGCAAAATTATGTATTAGTTATTCTGTTAAGAAAGGCCACCTGATTTATCTGAGAGCCGGATGCAGTCATCAAAAGAGCCACATCTGGCTCGCGAGTCATAGGTTCCCGACCCCTGGTTTAGAGTAAAATATTAGTGATTCAAAGGCATGGATCTTGTACACAGATTGTGTGTTCCACTGTAAACTAAGGAATGAGGGGACGGAAGAAAGTGTATGGTGGAAAAGAGAGAATTTTTACCACTCGTGTTAATTATTTAGAATGCCAGAGAGAAATGTTATCAGGACATGTTTATTGTCAAGGGACATTATTCTGTGCTTGTTTGTGACTCTACACTAATTTGTTAAAGCTTACAGGTAGCCGCCAACGTACGACCTGCACGACTTACAATTGTTTGACTTTACGACCACCCATGACTAAACTTGTAGAAAGGTGCAGTATACATACTAGTAATACAGGTACAGACCTGACTTACGTCCAAACTGTCTTACGACCTATTGGTTAGAACCAAATGTGGTTGTAAGTCGAACACTACCTGTACTACGTCCCGGAAGACTTTTGCTTCAACCCTGACTGTCTAATAATTGAGAAGAAAATTTCTTGACTAGCTAACATATCTGTGTAAGGTTTTGGATGGAAGTAAAACCCTCTAGGAAGGTAGAGATCCAGAAACAAGGGCAGTGACCTTTGTTGTAAAACTACATTTATGACATTTGGCAGATGCTCTTATCCAGTGTGACATACATTTATAATTTTAGTTGCACAACTGAGGGTTAAGGACCTTGCTCTAGGGCCCAACAGTGGCAGCATGATACCAGGGATTTAGTTGGTAGAGCGTCCGCTTTATCCTCCGGGAGGTCGGAGTTCGAATCTGGCTGTGTCATACCATAAGACGTTAAAATGTGGGAGTTGTTGCTTCCTTCTTGGCGCTGAGCATGGTGGCGCTCAGCAATAACTGGCGCCGCATGGTGGCGACGAGCGCATTGAGCATATACATGTATGGAGTATGCGCTATTCAAGCATCCATAATAATAATAATAATAATAATAATAATAATAATAATAATGGTAGTGGGGATTGAACCCTTGACCTTTGGATCACTAAGTCAGGGTTAGTAAAAGTAAGCTCAGGCACAGCCTTAACCACTGAGCCACCAACACTACACTACCTGTCATACTACCTGAGCTGGGATTCCACTGGTAATGGAGAAGCTCAAGGGTTTCGAACTCTCTGGAGCCTTGTTAAGACTGGCATATGAGGTCAAACCTTTTTGCCTTTCGGTGTCATCTGGTATTGTTTTTACTTCTGTCTGTTGTGCTTTTTATATTTATTTTTTTAATTATTATTATAATTTTTCTACGCATCCTGATATCTCAAGTACTGACTGATATATCACTGTCAAATGTTCAGGGTAACAACTTGCAACCAAATTCTCAAACAAGTTTATGAAAAGGTCATTGTGCTACTGTACCTACCATCAAGTTCAAAGTCAGCAAAATGGCCACCAATTGTTTATAATGGCGAAGTTGCGGCTGGTGTGGTTCTCCCATTAGAGGCCTGTAGTTATTTCTGTGGGATGATTTTCTTCTTGTCAGAACATGAAGTCAGATGTTGGCTTTCGAAAGTGCTGATTGAAAAACACCTTCAGAATTTTGATCTGGTTCCAACACACTTCTTTGGGCTCATTGTAGAAAGCAAGCTATTATTGTTCACAGTAACCTGCTAGATGGAGGTTTGACAAGGTTGTCTGGAACATATTTATTGACCAGCAAATTAAAAGAATCAATAATGGAAACGGACATGAAACAGAAGAGGACACTGTGTTTCTCCAGAGAATTTGTTCAAACAGAAATGTTTATTGCTACATATGTAGGAACTCATTCTATCCTAAATATAATGTCTGGTACTAAGAGCTTGTTAGCTATGAGTTTAATTGTGCTGTTAGGGGAGGAGTTCTTTTCAGAGGAGTAACCTGAGCTTGGTTTAGGGTATTACACAGTATTCAAGGCTGCTCTCATATGAGCATGCTGGAATCTTGTCTGTGCTGTGGAAATATATGCCTTCGGATTTCTACATCAGAGAGAGGGGGCCCTGGGTTTTGGCTGCACAGGTCAAGACATCTGGCTCGGCTCCAGCATGTTCGTGTGCTCATCCTCTTTTTAATACACTGTAATCCGACACCTCTTATATGTCAGAGCCAGATATCTTCTAGGTGTAATAAGCAGTGCACTTATGATAAGAGGTTAATAAGTATGAATGCCTATAAATACATATAAATGTATGTATATATATATATATATATATATATATATATATATATATGTGTGTGTGTGTGTGTGTGTGTGTGTATATATATATATATATATGTATATATATATATATATATATATATATATATATATACATGCATACATACAGTGTATATATATATATGTATATATATATATATATATATATATATATATATATATATATATATTCATATATATATATATATATATATATATATATATACATAATGTGTGTGTATATATATATATATATATATATATATATATATATATATATATATATGTGTGTGTGTGTGTGTGTGTGTGTGTGTGTATATATATATATATATATGTATATATATATATATATATATATATATATATATATATACATGCATACATACAGTGTATATATATATATGTATATATATATATATATATATATATATATATATATATATATATTCATATATATATATATATATATATATATACATAATGTGTGTATATATATATATATATATATATATATATATATATATATATATATATATATGTGTGTGTGTGTGTGTGTGTGTGTGTGTGTGTGTGGGTGTGTGTGTGTGTGTGTGTGTGTTTGTTCATATTTTATCATACTGAAAGTCATCAGGAATTACCAGTAGTAGTGTACATGCTTCATGGGTAGTTAAGAATCCAGATGTTTTCCCCCCTCTTCCTGCGGACCTACAAGACCAAGACTCATGTTTTTTCCTCTCTGTGTTTTTTTCCATGACTGTCCAGGCTGGTGTAAGGGGCACACTTGGCAGATTGCTGGGGGTTTTTGAGGTAAGATGCCAAACAGAATTGCATCATGTCAGCTGTTAATATAATCCCTGCTAACGTGCTAAAATAGTATAGAGAATTTAATTGTTTGATGTCGTATGTTAATGCAGTTTTGCATTGTGAAAATGTTAGTTGTGTCGCCTTTTGTTGGCTAATACTTTTTCTTTTGTTTATTTCTCAGCAGAACCAAGACAGCAAGCATCGGACGTATGTGTATGTGCTTACAGTTACAGAGACACTGGAAGACTGGGAGGACTCTGTTAACATTGGTAGGTTCAACTTGGTACGGGAAATATAACTGTTACAGTGGGATTTTAACTTTATGAAAGTCTCACCAAACGAAAAATGCAGGTTACTTAACGCATTTTCCTAAAATTTTTGTCTCTGGATACGACAAAAGTTCACGTTACAAAAGGACCATCTTAAAAATTCAAACGTGCCATTCAAACATTAAAACACGCCATTGAAACATTAAAACACGCCAATCAATGCACGAGCTGATCTCCCATCAATGACGTTCAAACATCCCGCCCTGCTGGCCTTCCATTGGCTAGGAGGGATGACGCAGCTACCTCCCATTGCCTATCTCCAAACATCCCGCCCCGCTGGCTTCCCATTGGCAAGGAGGGATGACGCAGCTCTCTCTTATTGGCTATCTCCCAACATTCCGCCCCACCATCACAAATGAATATGGCCAAACCCGTCTACCATCGATACGATATTGAAGCAGAAGGAGGGCTTAAAAGGTATGTGTTTATAATTTTTAAAGGGTTTATGGGGTAGTATTGGGAGCCTTGGAACAAATCACACGTTTTACAAGTAAAATACGGTTCAATTTATCAAAAAGGCTCTGGAACGGATTGATTTCGTAAAGTGAGGTACCACTGTATCATGTTACACTCACACCATAGAAATTCTGCTTCATGACAAATGTCGAGTGGCACATTGACAAGATCCGTGACTATTAACCCAGAGATCGTAAGTTCGAATCCCGTTTATGCTACAGCCATCCTTAACCGTGAGTCCATGGGAGCTAATTGCCGAGCATTCACAGCATATGCTCACTTCCCTATCCCTCACAGCGATAGCCAGCCAATCATATGCATCTGTGAGCTCATTCGTATGAGGGGGTGGATAGTGCTTTCCCTCTGAGTGTGTTAGATCGCCCCCAAATACACATGCGCTGCAGTTCAAAAAGAGGCGGGTGGCTGGCATTGCAGGTCACGGAGGGGGGCATGTGCATGCTTGTGCCCCTCCCTGGTCGGTGGTGGTCATGTGATAGGGAAGGCAATACTTGATGGGTGTGAAATGGATGCGACTAAATTAGGGAGACAATGTGCAAAATGTATTTATTTGGTTTCTGATTTGAGTGAAAAATATGGCACTCTTTGTGGTTACAGTCGCAATATATTATGACCAATAATAAGGCGATTGGTCATCTTTACAGCATTATTTGTGGGTATGTAATACATTTAAGTGAGACAGATGCTTAATAAAAAAACATAAAAAGTACAAAACTGGTAATATTATCTCATTGATTACTCGCGGGGGCTAAACTGCAGGGTTAGCAGTTTTTCCGACGGAAGGGACATAAACATGATGGGCAAGGTTGACATCGCTTGTCAAGACATTGGAACTTGGATTCTAGTGACTCTGAGGATAAGAAGCCTACAAGGGATGAGCATGATGGTTAATCAGCTGAACTTTCCTGATGTCAGTGAGTTTAAAACACAACAGAAATGTTTTCCATGATTTCTGTGGTTGATGTATGTGCAGCTCAGCACCAGCCTGTAATGTGCTATGCTACACGGGTCAGTGACACAGCCCAGATAATCCAACAAGTCTGCGTCACTACCAGGCTGGAACAGCCAGTCAGAAAGGCAGCACGTCTCTGAGTATGCCAAGAGTTGCAACACTCACGCGCACTTTAAAAATGGGCATGGACTGACGTTGCCAGAAGGATCCACTCATATTATGTGCGATCACTTTAAATCGTTAATGACACTAATTCACCACAGGTACCCTTTTTTCTGGGAAACAGTCATGTGTATGTACTGTTCTGACTTTAAACTTCACTGTCCCGTTTTATTGCACACGAACGTCATCGAAGCTACTTGATGAAAAAATATCTGACATCAGTCTGAAAACTATTTTTCAATTGTTTTTTCATGGCTGGAGTTTAGAGCATAGTCTGATCTGAGGTCTGGTTATGACTTAACTGCGGCGTTATAATCTCGGAGCAGGTTACACTGCTGTTTAAGTCCTTATGCGACCATGTGTTTTCATCCCGGGAAACTTGCTCTCGGGGTGGCGCTATATAAATAACGGTTTGTCCACATACAGTGTAATTCAAACTTAAACTATTTGTAGATGGAGTGGAAACAGAAAACCTGGTAATCCTTCACTTGCAGCAGCAGTATTAATAGCATCAAATTTGTTTGCCAGGATGTGTGCCACAGTTGTTTTCCAGGCAACGTCACTACACGCTCCACTTTGCTCGTCCCCTCTTTCTGGCCTCTTATGATCCCGCTGCCTAGACGGATGTCTGCCAAATAGGGCAATAGAACCCCAATACACACAGGAAAATTGAGTGCATTCTTCACATGAGTTGTCTGGGTGGGTGTTGGTGAGAATGATTATAAAATAAATTTAAATAAAAAAAAAATACATTGTGCTATAAATAATAGATATGTTTACTGATCATTAAATCATAAGTCAGGTTTCATGCCTGGCTCTAGATCCTTGCAATGGAACAATTCTGCAACCTCAACAGACATGGCATTACAGGTCTGTCAGAACATCACCAGTTCTCACTTTCTCAGGGTTTTTTGGCTATAAAATAAGATGACAGCGTCACAATGCACGACGTGATTTGCAAAAGTAGTCACACTTCATGACATGTTTCCTATTTTAATACGTTATGCTGAGTTTACACTGTGCCACGATGTCCACAATCTCCACGCTTTGAAAGAATCATGATGCATGGGGAGTAGTGAGATCGAATCGTGAAGATCTTGAGGTAACTTGGTGGAATCATGACAATCACGTCAAAATATCTGTCAAACATTATGGCATGATTGTTAAGATTTGACACTGGTAATGTAATGAAAATGTCGAACTTTACAGACCTCAGCTGTGACGGCGGGAGCATTCAGTCGGACCCAAAGATGCAGGAGACAGAGTATGATGATACCCATGAGGTTTAGTGTACACAGGGAAGACACTAGAATACAGGAAAATAGTAGTCACCATAGAGGTGAGGGGGAACACGAAAACCAAAATTTCGAAGGGAAACTTCAAAGCGGGAACTGGTCGAGCATGGAGCTGAGAACCAGGAGCCAGAGAGATCACAGGGGACACGGGATCGCAAAGAGGGACAATCTTCTCGCGCTGGGAGGAGCGTGCCGCTCATCTTTATAGCCCATTGATGGCTGAGTGGAATCAAATGTGTGCTCCGGACTCCGCCCGTGTGTGACAGCCACGCCCCTCAGCAGCGCCTGCAGTGTATAAAAAGAGCGAAACAGTTAAAAGCCGCCAAATTCAGAGCCATTCCCAACACAGACCATAACACTCAGCAGTGCACAACAGACCTTGATGTGCCATGGTGGGGAGTCTTGATAAATTTGAAAACATGTTTCCTACAAGTTCATTCCTTGGATGCATTGCTCCTCCTTGGGGTGACCCCTGCCTCCTTTTTATTATCCGAATCATTTGCTGACTTTCATCCAGAGTAGGCTACATAGCCATCAGCAATTTTCTACCCTGTAGACGTTATACCCTGGTGAGTTGTCCAGGGTGTACTCTATCATAAGCGGTTCATAACATGAATGAATTCATTTTCTGAACTGCATAATTATAATTAGGCTCACAGGGAGGCTGGCGTCCATCTCAGCCCGCCCTCAGCGAGGGTGGGGTACACTCTGGACAGCTCGCCAGAGTGTCGCAGGCTATTCAGCCTATTCTTGATGAAATTCAGCAAGGGTTCTTTTACTTGCCTCTCACCACAGACAAAGGTTACCTGCACTGGGGGGGAGCAGCGGTGACAACCCATCAAAAGTGGGGCTTGAACCCCCAACCTTTGGATCACTAATCCAGCACCTTACCACTGATGCACCACTGCCCTGTTAAGCATTTAATTTGCACAGCATGCCAGCAACCTTCAAAATGCAAAATTATTGTCACTGTCATCCAAACAAGTATTTAAAAAAAAGGGGGTTGAGCATCGAGAAATCATCACAACATTCCCACCAAGTCAGTAACTTGTACGAGCTTCTTTTTCAGCAATCACAGCTGCAAATTTTTGGGGTCTTGCTATGAGCTTGTCACAGCTTGCCTGGGATTTTTGCACCTTCTTCAAAGCAAAAGTGCTCCTTCAAGAATTATCAAGAATTTTACTTTCTTGAAGATTTACCTGCACAGTGGTACTTCACTTTATGAAAGTCTTACCAAACGAAAAATGCAGGTTACGAAACGCATTTTCCTAAAATTTTTGGATTAATTTCGTAAAGTGAGGTACCACTGTATTTAGTGTAATGGCAGCATAGTGACGTAGTGGTTAGTACATCTATCTCACAGCAAGAAGGTCCTAGGTTTGATTCCTAGCTCGGGCATTTTTGTGTGGAGTTTGCATGTTCTCCTTGTGCCTGTGTGGGTGTCTTCTGGGTGCTCTGGTTTCCTCCCACCGTCCACAAACATGCAAAGGAGGTTAATTGGCTTTTTCAAATCACCCCTAGGTGTGAGTGTGAGTATGAATGGTTGTATGAGTGTTGGCCCTGCGATGGTCTGGCGAGTTGTTCAGGGTGTACATCGCCCTCACCCAGAGTCAACTGAGATGGGTGCCAGTCTCCCTACGACCCTAATTAGGATCAAGCGTTCAGAAAATGAATGAATGAATGGTACCAACTCAGTCCCTGCCGAAGGAAAACACCCCCACACCCCCAGTATTCAGGTTTTATTTAATTATTTATTGATTGATTTATTTAGTTTATTTCATGGTGTTTATTAGTAATACGTTTCATTTTTCTTGAAAGGTTCTGTTTAATGCTATGAAGATGTTTCATTAACAGAGGTGCCAACATGTATAGTTTAACTCTGGCACTGATAATTTTGTAATAATTACATAAAGTAAGCTGATGCACTTTTGTTTTTAATTATTATTATTATTATTTCCAAAATCAAAATGTTTAAGTATTGACATTGTTAGCATACAGCCATACATTTCACTGGCATGTGCAATTATTTTTGTCTAAAAATCTTTTTCCCCATTTCAAATTTTAGTTTGATATTATACATTTCTTCAATAAGATCATTTGTGGACAAATATCAAAAGTGACATCATTTCAGTGTGTCAAAATATATGGGTCATTATTTCAAATCATTTTCACAAGGTTATAAATGATAAGTATACGTATTTAGTCTGAAAGTGTCTCATGTTGGTATTAAGTCATGATGGTACAAGTGGTATTAATAATACCTGTCATTAGTACTATTTTTAATGATAATAAAATTTATAATAATAATGTCATATGGTTTGAAGTCATCTAAATAATTAAATAATATATTCATAATTATTCGTAATTAAGTAGTGACTATAGCGGTAAACTGAAGCTGAAAATACTGAGACTGAACAATGTGCTCGGCAGGTCGTAAGAGAAAGTGGTTTAAGATTGATGAGGCCATCCGGGTGTTGCAGTGCCATAAACCAGTCCACGCCGAGTACCTGCGCAGACTCACACCTCGCTGTGGCTCCACCAATGGTAACACTCAAGAACCATCAGGCCAAGATGATAACACTCCACTCCATCAGACCACCTCACATGACTGCAGTCTGCCCCGATTACACAGATAGAACTGTCAACAGGGGGCAGCTTTGAGCCGCACAAAAAGGACTGGAAAAGGACAATTTTTTTGCATGCAGCATTTCTATACCCAGTAGGTTTTTTGTTTTGTTTAGTTTTTTTTTTTCTAACGTTGACAAGCCAAACGTTTTAAGCAGAATGTGCCTTTGACTCACATATTTAGCATTAGGTGTGTATAAAGCTTTTGAGCTATGTATTTCCTGCAGCTAAAAAAATAACATGGTGGGCTTGAGCATTGAATGAATGCTGCTGTAAAGATTGTTAACATCTGGTGCACCTCTGGATGTTTAAATAACTGATGAATTAATTGTTGATTTTTAGTGTTATTTATTTATAGGTTGGAGTGATTTTAAGAACGCTTGACCTGGAGCTAGAGCATCTATATTGTTGACAGAACTGTGCAATATTCCATATAAAAATTCGCAATGAAATCTCCCCCAAAAAAGGGCACATTTTGTGCTTTTATTTTTTCTTACCAGCAAAGTCTTTCATGATTGGTCTGTTGTGCTGAATTGAAATAATTTTTATTGATTGAATTATCAAGAAGAAACATCCCCACTGCTTCATAGAAAAAAAAAAATTAACTTCATTTTCAACTGCAGTAATTGTGTGCCTGCCAAAATTTGTGGTCATGAAATTGCCCTTGTTTTTGTTATAGCTGAGTAAAGACATGCTTCAGATTATAGTAGGCATTAAATTCATATAATTTACAAGTGCACGAATTTTCATTGAATTTATAACAAGAGCAGATGAGGTAATGTCACACAAAGTGTTGCTTCACGGCCGGTCAATATAAATATGACAAGGACTGCTTTGAATGTAACCGTCACTTGTATACTGTGGATCATTAACGTCATTCATGATTAATCAAGTATGGTGGTGTACCTTACTTTTTAAAAACACAATATGTAGAGTATACGGCGGGAAAAACCCATGCATGTTCAAGACCTTTTTCCAAATGTGAAGCATACTGATATTCTTTCCACAAAACACATTCTGACATCCCGAATTCATAGATTCCCAAAAATGTCCTATTTGTTTCTGAGCAAATGTACACAGGATGCAAAACTTATGGAAGACTGTTCAGGAAAACTAATGCTTTTCAATAAAATACAGTCTAAAAGATGAAGAAAAACCTGAATGCATTAATGGTTGCCAATATCTTAATGACTGAATATGTTCCATTGTGTAGTGTGGGAAACATTTTACTGTATAGCAAATGACACCCTGAAATGCAATACCAGACACCATATACTGACTGTACTGGCAAATGCTAATACGTATTCTTTGATCTCTTTCGTTGATATATGTCGCATATGAACACACTGTTAAACAGTGCAAGTGTACATAACCATACAGGTATATAATATGGGTACTCGTAGGTTTTACGTTTATGCACTTTACACAGGAAAATTTTAAACGCTGTTTGCCTCAGGATGTCAATGGGGCAAATTAAGTCACAAAATTGTATGCTATTTTCTCCTCTATATTATAATCGTCACTCAGATGCGCCCAGATATGCTGCTACTATCTGGAGAAACGAAAGCCATCCACATAATAGAGCTTACAGTTCCCTGGGAGGACAGACTTGACATCTCACACGAGCTGCTTTCAACTTGGTAGATGAAGCTTGTATGAAAGGGTGGAAAGCAAGCCTGATGCCAACAGAGGTTGGATGCAGGGGTTTTGTTGCAACATCTACAAGAAACTTCCTGCACAAGATAGGTCTTACTCCTACCGCCACAAAGAAGGCGATAAAGTCCATAGCTGCTTCAGCAGAGACATGCTCAAGGTGGCTGTGGATCAAGAGGAGAGAGAGTTGGACCACAGCCAATTACAAGCCAGGAGAGTAGTGTGTAGATACACCTACCTTAGAAGACATCAACAATCATTCCGAAGCCAGCCTGCAGGTGAAGACAGTCTTTTGACTTTGCTGCCCCAACCAGGTGAAGCGTACAAGTTTTGGTGGTGAAACGCTGAAGAACCTGAGATACCTGCTGATGATGCAGACTAGGCACGAAGAAACTACAACAACCACAAACTGTAGATTATACAGACGCTAATCAAGCTTTGAGTAGCGTAGCATCATGGATCGATGTTTAAAACCTAAAAGATATTTATCATCATCAGGAGGTTGTGTGTTCAAATCACAGTTAGACCCCCACTGTGCTAAGACCCCTGGGCAAGGTCTTAACCACAGGTGTGCCTCTGTTCACCCAGCAGTATAAATGGGTACCAGTAAAAATATACTGGGAAGGTAACCTGCGATGGACTAGCATCCCATCCAGGAGGAATTGAACTCCTGGTAGCTTCACACTATGGAAAACAGGGATAAGCACTGCCCTGATGAGCCACTATGCTCGGATGGAAAAGGCCCAAGAGACGACCTACCCATAAATATATATATATATATATATATATTAGCATTAGTAGTTGGCTTCCGTCAGTCCTGGAGGACTATGGCTGCGATCCCGGCTGTTGATACTCTCCAGTGTGCAGAGCCAGGGTAGGGAGTAATGGAGGACGGGCTGTTCCCCAAGCAGCAAGTCCCACCTCTCGGCGCCACCGGAATAATCCAATGGAACAGCAAGTGCCGATACGACTGGGATTCAGTGCCGCTGCAGAAGTTACCAGAATGTTACTGTGAACAAACTGCCTCTGGGGACTCGACTCCCGATTTGAAACACGTTGATGACTTTGCAGTTACTCTTGTCGAAAGTCAACAATGGTTCTTTTACATGCCTCTCACCATAGACAGTGAGAGGCATGGCCAGCCTTTGATGACCCAGTTAGCTGCACTGGGAGTAACAGTGGCAACCTTGTGGAGAGTGGGACTCGAACTCCCAACCTTAGGATCAGCAATCCTGCACCCTATACCACTCGACCACCACTGACCCATATGTGTGTGTATGTATATATGTGTGTGTGTGTATATGTGTGTATATATATTTGTATATATATATATATATATATATATGTGTGTATTGCAGGGGTACAGTGGAGCAGTGGGAGTGAGTATATTGGTAATAGGATGCTGAGGCTGGAACTACCAGGCAAAAGGCCTAGAGGAAGACCAAAGAGACGATTCATGGATGTGGTAAAGGAGGACATGAAGGTCGTTGGTGTAAGAGAAGAAGATGCAAAGGATAGGGTGAGATGGAGGCAGATGATTCGCTGTGGCGACCCCTGAAGGGAAAAGCCGAAAGGAAAAGAAGAAGAAGACAGTGGAGCAGTGGGGCCGGTGGTGTAGTGGTTAGGGTGCTGCGCTCATGATCGGGAAGTTGTGAGTTCGAATCCCACTGAGACCATCACTACCACAGTGGGTGCTGAAACCCTCACTGTGCTAAGACCCCTGGGCAAGGTCTCAACCACAAGTGTGCCTCTGTTCACCCAGCAGTATAAATGGGTACCAGTAAAAATATACTGGGAAGGTAACCTGCGATGGACTAGTGTCCCATCCAGGAGGAGTTGTTCTCCTAGTCGGTTCACGCTATGGAAACCGGGGATAAGTACTGGCCTGATGAGCCTCTAGGCTTAGGTGTAAAAACCCAACAGACTTTACCTTTACCTGCAGTGGTTAGGGCACTCAGCTTACAGCAAAGTCTTGGGTATGATGAGAATGTCTCTGAGTGGAGTCTGCTTGTTTTTGTTATACTTATATGGGTTTCCTTCAGGTACTCCAGTTTCCTCCACATTTAGGTGAAATATCTTTTCTAAATTGTATCTTGGGCATGGAGTGCCCACGTTTTTCTTAGAAAACAGGTTCTACCAGAAGCCTGAATTTTACCTTCAACAGAACAAGCGAAAGTGACCAAGTGCATCATGGGAGTGAGATGGGAATCATCCAATGAAATGAGCTAAAGTTCAAAAGCAACACAGAAGTTGCTCTGTTTAAACTTCACAAGGATGGGTGGGTGGAGAAGTTATCTGTAAGCAACTACTGATGATTTCTAACCTGATCCTTAATTCTATTCTGTTCATATCTGTAAAAGGTTTCAATTTAAATAACATTTTAATCAGTTTATATGAGCAATAATGGATTTGTGAAATAACTAATCAGCAAAGAATAATCTAACAAACAGTTTAGCTTGTATTTATATAACCAAACCTGATTTCTTTTTTACAGTTGGTGAGCTGATCAGGGCCAGCACCAGCTGGATCTTTCGTACCACTAGGGGCAGTAGTGTATTAGTGTGTGAGATGCACTCAAAAATGACTTGGTGTAATCGAGTAGAAGAATAACAATATAATCAATGTAGAAAAATCCTTCTGAGTTAAACATGGAATAAGATGTGTAATTCTTGTGTCTTGGATGTAATTCCCTCCTTCAGTGACCACACTTATTTCAGACCATTGACAGGAAGGAACAAGAAGAAGAAAAAGCACACGATATAGGACGACACCGTCCCGCCCACCTGGGTTGCCAGATGCATTTGTTTCAAGTCTGATTCAGGTAAGCTCGAAATGTGGCGGCCTAGTGGTTAGCACGTCCACCTCACAGCAAGACGGCCTGGGTTCGATTCCCAGCCTGGGAGTGTCTGTGTGGAGTTTGCATGTTCTCCCTGTACTTGCGTGGGTTTCCTCCGGGTGCTCCGGTTCCCTCCCACAGTCCAAAAGCATACACAGTAGGTTGACTGGCTGTTCCAAATCTCCTGGAGGTGTGAGTATGGATGGTTGTGTGAGTGTTGGATCTGTAATGCCTGGCGAGCTGTCCAGGGTGTACCCTGCCCTTGCCCAGAGTCAGCTGAGATGGGCCTCAGCCTCCCCGTGACCCTACTTAGGATTCAGTGGCTCAGAAAATGAATGAATGAGCTCAAACTGGATAAGCAACCATTTCAGAGGTAACTGGCTTATTATTGGCAGAGCCGCCAATGCCATTTTTATTTATACAAAGATTTATTTAGCGAATACACCGACTCTCACTTTTACCCACTTATTCATATTCAAACACTTAATCTTATCAGGGTTGCAGGGAGGCAATGATGGCTTAGTGGATGGATTACTGATCGGAAGGTCAGAAGTTCAATCCCCACTGTCACCACTGTTGGGCCCTTGAGCAAGGCCCTTAACTCTCAAGTGCTCAGCTGTATAAAAATAATTGTAAGTCACTCTGGATAAGAGTGTCTGCCAAATGCTATAAATTAAATTAATATAAATGAGGCGGGAGCATATCTCAGTCAACTCTGGGTGAAGATGGAACACACGCAGACCATTCCAGGGCCAGCACACACACCCTGAAGAAACCCATGCAAGCATATTGTGAACTCCAAACAGAAAAGCCCAAGCCTCAAACCCAGGACTTTCTTGCTCTGAGCTGGACCTGCGAACCACTACCCCGTGGTGCTGCCCTTAGTGGCAACATATCAGATTGCTCCTGGTGTAATTTTTTTACAACTAAAATATATCACGTTCATGAAAAGTTATAGAAAATGTAACTGGTCAAAGACATAGAAATTACTTTCTTTGATTAAAAAAAAAAAAAAAAGAATCTGGATCTATTTTATTTCCACAATTTGGAGATTTGTAGGTAAGGGATTAACAACTGATGGTGTCACTGCTTCCTGTCCAGTATAAAACCCAGTTCTATTACTAGTACCCTGCATTCTTGAGACTCAGAAACTTTTCACTGTCACACTTCAAACTCACAGCCTGTTGGACAATAATGGACAGAGAAAAGAGGGACTCCGTGTTTAGAAAAGATTTCTAAATAACATTTCCTCAATCAGCAAAATAAGAAAATGTTCCAGTTAATTTTGTATTTGTTTATTGGTTCCTTGCTTTCCTGAAATTGAGGTTAATATTTCCATTATATATATGTGTGTGTATATATATATATATATATATATATATATATATACACACACACATATATATATACCCAGCCTTATATTTGCTCTACGAAAAAGTATTGAGCACTCTCTCACGGAAGGATCTACTCAGAAAATTCTTTCTCTCTATATATCTATATATCTATATATATATATATATATATATCTATATATATATATATATATATATACATACATGAAGATTAGCCTCCGTAAGACAGAATACATGTGCATGAATGACAAGGACCCAAGAGGAACGGTGAGATTACAGGGAGCAGAGATAAGAAAGGTGGAGGATTTTAAGTACTTAGGCTCAACAATCCAGAGCAATGGAGAGTGTGGAAAAGAGGTGAAGAAGCGCATGCAGGCAGGTTGGAATGGATGGAGAAAAGTGTCCGGTGTGATGTGTGATAGGAGAGTGTCAGCAAGAATGAAGGGAAAAGTGTACAAGACGGTGATGAGGCCAGCGATGTTGTATGGTTTAGAGACAGTGGCCCTGGGGAAAAGACAGGAGTCACAGTTGGAGGTAGCAGAGATGAAAATGTTGAGGTTCTCTTTGGGAGTAACGAGGATGGATAGGATCAGAAATGAGTACATCAGAGGGACAGCACATGTTAGATGTTTTGGAGACAAAGTCAGAGAGGCTAGATTGAGATGGTTTGGACATGTACAGAGGAGTGATAGTGAGTATATTGGTCGTAGGATGCTGAGGTTGGAACTACCAGGCAAAAGGCCCAGAGGAAGACCAAAGAGAAGATTTATGGATGTGGTGAAGGCGCACATGAAGGTCGTTGGAGTAAGAGTAGAAGATGCAGAGGATAGGGAGAGATGGAGGCAGATCATTTGCTGTGGCGACCCCTGAAGGGAAAAGCCGAAAGGAAAAGAAGAAGATACACACACTAGTATAGTGGGGCTGGTGGTGTAGTGGTTAGGCTGCTGCGCTCATGATCAGGGGTTTATGAGTTCAAATCCCACTGAGACCCCACTGAGACCCTCACTGTGCTAAGACCCCTGGGCAAGGTCTCAACCACAAGTGTGCCTCTGTTCACCCAGCAGTATAAATGGGTACCAGTAAAAATATACTGGGAAGGTAACCTGCGATGGTCTAGCGTCCCATCCAGGGGGAGTTGAACTCCTGGTCGCTTCATGCTATGGTAAACTGGGGATAAGCACCGGCCTGATGAGCCATGAGGCTCAGGTGTAAACACCCCCCCCCCCCCCAAAAAAAAAAAAAAAAAAGATATATATATGTGTGTCTTCCTTTTGGCTTTTTCCCTTTTACTCGGGAGTCGCCACAGTGAATCATCTGATACGCACGTTTGATTTGGCAGAGGTTTTTTACATCGGATGCCCTTCCTGTCACAACCCTTTTTAGCCAGGGACAGAAACACGCTGACGGCTTTGCAGCTACTCTTTACGAAAGTCAGCAATGGTTCTTTTACATGCCTCTCACCATAGACAGTGAGAGACATGGCCCGCCTTTGTTAACCCAGTTAGCTGCACTGGGACAGTGACAACCTTGTGGAGAGTGGGACTTGAACCCCCAGACAGACAGTGAGAGACATGGCCCGCCTTTGATATACATACATAAATATACTGTATGTGTATTTATATATATATATTTTTTAAATACTGTATATATGTTGTGATTTGCCTTCTACATAGGAAAATGGGACAAGAATTACCATCCAAGCAACCCGTCACCCTTTCTTAGGAGTCAGATGTACATTTAGGGTGTTTGACAGGCACCCTTATTCTGAGCATCTTACATAGTTATGTTATGTATATGAGTATATAACTTCCCCCAGTGCATCTAACTGGGTTATCAAAGGCCGGCCATGTCTCTCACTGTCTATGGTGTGAGGTTCATGTAAAAAAACCATTGCTGACTTTCGACAAGAATAGCTGCAAAGCCGTCAACGTGTTTCCGCCCTACGATAGCCTGGCGAGCTGTCCAGGGTGTACTCTGCCCTCGCCCGGAGTTGGCTGGGATGGGCGCTAGCCTCCCCGCGACCCTAATTAGGATTAAGCGGGTACAGAAAATGAAATGAAATGAGAGTATATGACTAAGCAGTTGAAGGTTGAGAGCCTTTCTCAAGGGCCCAACAGTGACCATTTGGTTATACTGGGGTCTTATAAATTCAGAATGCAGGTGGGTGTGTTTCAGATACTCCATTGATGGCCGTATTAAAATACTGTAGCTCTGAGCAGATTTTCATAAAGATGGTTTCATTAGGAATGCTACCATGTCAGATCTGAGGGATTCTACATCATCTGCCTATAAAATTTAATTTGGCTAAGGATTTAGGAAAAGATTTCGAAGGACAGAAGGAGCACGAGGGTTATTGTTCTTGCTGGAATTAAAAGACCTTCAGAAGCGAGTTTTTAATCCTGTGGCTTGATCAGCATGAACGTGTCCTTGTACCGGTGAGAGGGGTTTAAGAAAAGATAAAGAGATTTTTCTTGTCAACTGTTGCATGAACAACAAAAATCACTTAATAGCTCTTTGCTGAACAGTAATTATTAAAATTATTTTAATATTCACTAATTATTAAAAGAAAATGCACAAACGACAACAAAGGAGCTCCATTAAGCTATACAAGTACATATACATACTGTACATACATACACATACCTGAATTCATTCATTTTCTGTAACCGCTTAATTAGGGTCACGGGGAGGCTGGCACCCATCCCAGCCGACTCCGGGCGAGGGCACAGTACACCCTGGATAGCTCACCAGCCCATTTGAGGGCAGAAACATTCTGACAGCTATGCAGCTACTCTTATCGAAAGTTAGCAATGGTTCTTTTACATGACAGTGAGAGACACGGCCAGCCTTTGATGACCCAGTTGGCTGCACTGGGTGGACAGTGACAACCTGTTGCGAGTGGGACTTGACCCCCCCCCCAACCTTAGGATCAGTGATCCCGCACCTTTACCACCAGGCCACCACTGCCCCACCAGGCCACTACTGCCTCATTAATTTTCTGAACTGCTCAATCTTAATTACGGTTGCGGGGAGGCTGGCACCCATCTCAGCCAATTATGTCGCCAGGCCATCGCAGGGCTATGCACATAGCTATATGTACAAATATAGATCCATATACGTACTTAGAAATATCCAATACACACATAGATACCTATCCACGAGGCAGTGATGGCCTGGTGATAAAAGTGCTAGATCTACTGCTCCTAAGGTTGGGGGTTCAAGACCCACTCTCAGCAGGTTGTCACTGTCCCCCCCAGTACAGCTAAATGGGTTATCAAAGGCCGGCCATGTCTCTCAATATCCACGGTGTGAGGCATGTAAAAGAACCATTGCTGACTTTCGACAAGAGTAGCCGCATAGCTGTCAGCATGTTTCCACCCTGTGATGGCCTGGCGAGCTGTCCTGGGTGTATTCTGCTCTCACCCAGAGTTGGCTGGGATGGGTGCCAGTCTCCCCGCGACACTAATTAGGATTAAATGGTTACAGAAAATGAATGAATGAATGAATATCTATCTACATATTCACACATTTTCAGACTTGTGCAACTTGTGAACTTGTGCAACTGGGTTATCAAAGGCTGGCCATGTCTCTCACTGTTTATGGTGTGAGGCATGTAAAAGAACCATTGCTGACTTTTGACAAGAGTAGCTGCAAAGCCGTCAGTGTATTTCCGCCCTGCGATGGCCTGGCGAACTGTCCAGCGTGTACTCTGCCCTCTCCCGGAGTTGGCTGGGATGGGCACCAGCCACCCCGCGACCCTAATTAGCATTAAGTGGTTACAGAAAATGAACTATGAGTGATCCCGAAGAAGATAAGTTTCATCCCAGCATCTTTGCACTTGGCTGCAAACCACTCCAGTGCAAGTTGGCGGTCATAGCTCAATGAAATTACTGTACGCATGAGGTGAGACAATCACTTATATCAGGGGTCGGCAACCTTTGCCATTCAAAGAGCCATCTGGACCTGTTTTCCAACAGTACAGAAAACACTGGGAACCACAAATCCTTTTTTGATATTTAAAATCAAACAACACTGCATATAATATTTCCGCCCCTTTTTCCTTTATGTTACTATAGAAACAATGTGTTGCATTTATTTAAACAACTGCAGAGACAATTAAATTACAATTCTAAAGGCCAGCCATGTCTTTCACTGTCTATGGTGATGTAAAAGAACCATTGCTGACTTTCAACAAGAGTAGGCTTGTTTCCGGCCTGCGACGGCCTGGCGATCTGTCTGGGGTATACTCTTCCCTCTCCCGGAGTCGGCTGGGATGGGAAGCAGCCTCCCAGCGACCTTAATTAGGATTAAGCGGTTATATAAAATGAATGATGTTATTGGATTGTGAGAGGAAACACAACCACGAGGAGAATATGCAAACTGAACGTAGAAACACCTGCTCATGGGTCTCGAACCCAAGACCTTCTTGCTGTGAGAGTGTATTGCTAATATGCTATCTGCTTTCTCCCAGAAGCGCTTCAATTCTTCTTGCAACCAGAAACGAGGATTGTAATGAGGACAATCTGGCAACCCAGGCGGTCCCGCCTTTGTGACGTACAGGTTGGACGCTCTGTGCAGGTGTCAACATATACATGCCCACATATATACATACAGACCTACTGATATATAAATATATAGTCACAGCTTACGTCCTCGACAGGGCTCGATTACAGGGTTTCTTCAATTAAAGACATAAAGAAGAAGAAAATAAAAACAATGCTCAGGCGAATTTTGCAAATGGTAAGACACGGTAATAGCTGTACTGTTGTTCCTTTTAACGGTTCCGTTATGTTAAGCTAGCTGGTTAGCTCTGCTTCAGTTTGGCAGGCCTGTACTGGTAGTTTAATCAGGCATGTGTAGCGGCTTGTATTTATTTAGGAATTTGTAAAAATAAATCATAACTGTGTTAATAGAGTTATGTGAATGTTGGTAGAATTATTATGAATTTAGTTCCTTGGTGTCTTTGTGGTCAATGGAGAAAGTACAGCTAGCCGATTAGCTTAGCAGAGAAAATGACTAGCCTGTTGGCTAAATGAACTAAAGGTGAGCGAGAGGTCGCGCGCCCGACTGTGTTTAAAAAGCTTCGGTTCAGTTGACGTCGTTATAAAATGACGTGGTTTTATGTAAGTTACAATTATCGTTCATCACTATTAATATTAATGTTATTTTTATTATGCGAGCTTGCGATTTAGTCACGTGAGAGATTTCCTTTTCCCTTAAACTCTCTCTCTCTCTCCCTCCCTCTCGCTCTCTCTCTCTCTCTCTCTCTCTGTCTGTCTGTCTGTCTGTCCTAGTTAGATTTTTACCACAATAATGGACCCCCAGTTGCAGGTTATATTAGATAAACAAGATTTCTTACAAAGTGCGTTGTGTTCATCACGTGACAGATGGCGTCATCAAATTATTATTATTATTATTATTATTATGGTGCTGTTGAGGCGGTGAATTGTGCTGGGCCTAATGCATATGGTGGTGTGTTGTGTAATAAGCAAGTTAAGACCAGGGGGAATCAATTTTTGCCCAATTTATTTATTTATTTATTTATTTATTTTTTTTTTTTTTAAAGAAAACACCAATATTCACATTGGTGTGTACATGAACCAAGCATCAAAAAAAGAGTGGCCTAAATAGCATTTTGAATCATTACAGAGGAGGGATAGTGAGTATATTGGCAGTAGGATGCTGAGGTTGGAACTACCAGGCAGAAGGCCGAGAGGAAGACCAAAGAAGAGATTTATGGATGTGTTGAAGGAGGACATGAGGGTCATTGGAGTAAGAGAAGAAGATGCAGAGGACGGTGAGATGGAGGTGGATGGTTTGCTGTGGCGACCCCTGAAGGGAACAGCCGAAAGGAAAAGAAGAAGAAGACACGGTTAATCTTCATTTTCTATTAAAGGAGGCTGACGCCAATCTCAGCCGACTCTGGGCGAGGGTGGGGTACACCCTGAGCAGCTTGGCAGGCCATCACAGGGCCAACACACAGCACACTGGCCTGCCAAGCTGCTCAGGGTGTACCCCACCCTCGCCCAGAGTCGGCCGAGATTGGCGTCAGCCTCCTTTAATAGAAAATGAAGATTAACCCTGTAATGATTCAATTATTCTCCCTGGTCTTAACTTGCTTATTACACAACACACCACCATATGCATTAGGCCGAGCACAATTCACCACCTCAACAGCACCATAATAATAATAATAATAATAATAAAAATAAGAAGTCGCCTACTGTGCATGTTTTTGGACTGTGGGAAGAAACCAGAGCACCTGGAGAAAACCCACACAAGCACAGGAAGAACATGTAAAACTCACACAGAACCGTTCGAGCTGGGAATCAAATTTGGGTCTTCTTGCTGTGAGATGGACAGTCTAACCACTGCACCACTGTGCTGCCCTTAATGTGTGAAAGTGCTCAGTCTGTGTCAGGTTGAGTTAATTATCAATAAGGAAAATGTTTTATTTTCCTGAAAAATACCTGGCCTCCCATTTCATTGTCTCAATATAACCTGGGTGTCCTGTAACCTACTTTACTTTCTTTAATCATCAAAGGAAATGCTGTACCATACAGTGTAGTATTACTTGAACTCACTTGAGGATCAAAGTTTTGTCGTGGTAATCTTTAACCATTTTCTAATGTGCTGTGCTGTTGTCTTCCAGTGACTCTAGATAATGGCAGTATGACGTGTAACCATTCCTCTTTTCCTGTTAGTGAATCAGGCGCTTCTCGTTTGGACAGGGTATTAATACAAGCCTAATGGTTATCCCACCCAGTAATGATTTATTTTTAAATGTTATCAGAGAATTAAAAAAAAATCTGGATTGAGACCAGTCATGGCGATTGTGAAATCATGTGGAATGTAACAGCCAGGCCAAGCCTTGCCCATTCACTGACCCAGATCAACCAAGCACAGATATCTAGCCTAGACTAATTCCCGCTTTTTTCTCTATCTGTTCATTACCCACTCAGACTCCTGGAAAGGGAGGCTCCCAGACACCGGAGTCTGACCAGCCATCTGCTGATATCAATAATGAGAGTTCAGAGGTAAGTTGAATTTTAGTTTAGAACCAAATATACTCGCATAAAGGTCTTGAGACCTTAGGGCTTGCAGGCTGGGTAGGCCAACAGCCCAGGGCTACTATCGTTTCCATCTGGTAACCAGAATGTAACTGCACCCTGCCTGACCGCCTATCTGAAATTATTGTGTTGCCTGCTGGTAAAGCTGAACCAACACATATTGATTTTGTGCCCTCTTAAGTCGCGGTCTTCATTATTCATGGTCACATATGTTTCTAATGACCAGCTGCTTCTTAACCAGTGAATGTATTTTAATTAAACTTTTACAGAACCATATTTATATCATACTATTGTGTAGATCCTGTTATTTGAATCATTTTTTTGCTCTTTCTTAGAGGAAAACCTGGCCTTTTCTCTGCCTCACACGGCAGTTGCTAATTCCTCTTACATTTCTTTGAAAGTTTCATTAAAAAACTTCATAACATAAGGAATTGTGCACCTTGTGTGTACTTTTGTATTAAATCGTTTGTTTTATTATTTAGGTTTTTCAGTGCTTGTGGGAATAATTAGCGCAAATGACTCAAGTCTTCTAATTTGCATAGGCAGTGAAGCTAATCGCTGACACGTGTGTGTTGTGAGGTGGAAGAACTGCATGGATTTATGATTTAGTTCTACTTGTATTTATTTAATTTTGTTGCTGTTTGTGTTCAGAAAATGAATAAAATTGAATTTTTGACTAGAGCCAACCTTCTACATTAAGAAATAGTCTTTTATTTATTATTATTATTCAGGATAATAAATATTTTTGTGCTACCATAATTTGAAGAGTCGCTGTTTGAGGGCTATTATGTACTTTTTTTTGTGAGCCCTGGACCTAATAATCATATGAATTGTATTTGTGCGAGTGTCCTCTTCTTTTCCTTTCGTCTTTTTCCAAGGGTCGCCACAGCGACTCGTCTGACTTGCATGTTTGATTTGGTGTACATTTTTACATCGGACGCCCTTCCTGACACAACCCTTTAGCAAGGGACAGAAACACGCTGACGGTTTTGCAGCTACTCTTTCAAAAGTCAGCAATGGTTCTTTTACATGAACCTCTCACCATAGACAGTGAGAGACATGGCCCGCCTTTGTTAACCCAGTTAGCTGCACTGGGACAGTGACAACCTTGTGGAGAGTGGGACTTGAACCCCCAACCTTAGGATCAGCGATCCAGCACCCTTTACCATCAGGCCGCCACTGCCCTATTGTATTTGTGTGAATGTATAATCCACTAATTTTAATGTTATTGTTCATGATTTTTAAACCTAGGTTTTTTGTTCTCATCTATTTGGAACCGAATTTTTTTTCTAGGGTCAGAACTGGTAAAACTCAGTCTGGTGTTGGATTAGAACTCTAAAAGCAGCTGTTAAAAGAAAAAAAAAAAACCCCTCCACACTATAAACAGTACTTTGAAGAGATATTCCAAAGTAACAAAGGGACTTTTGGCAGGGCTTGGGAACAGACTTCTTCATGAATTCTGTGACCTCTCATTTTGTAAACATCAGAAAATATATACAGTGTAGGATTACTGTATATGGAAATTTAGTGGTTGCGAGTTATAGAGCTTTCACTGAATATTGGCTTCAATTCAATTTCTATAGCACATTTTACAATTTACATGGTAGGAAAAGTTTGGTAAAGAAGTTTAACTTCAATTTTAAATATTTTTCGATAAACCCTACACCCCTAATGAGCAAGCCTGTGGTGGTGACAGTGAAAAGGAAACTCTCTCTCAGTTGACACAAGGGAAAAAAACTTGAGAGGAACCGGACCCACCTCTGGGTGAAACCTAATAAAAATACAAATAATGTAGCAAGAACTTTCCTCGAGTTTAACATGAAGTCTAGTTGGTATCTTATGACTGTAATGCAGTGCTTCTGAAGTAGTGATGCCGGGGGAGTACGTAGGACCCTGTGGAATATGCTTTTCTGGAATAGTGAATGAGAATTAAGTGTAATTGCACTTCCAGTCCACTGGTTGGCAATGGCGCTCTTATTGTTTCGCTATGGTGTTGCGGTTTTTCGCACGAGCAAACGATATGAAGTGCAGTAAACAACCCCTCAAGAAACATCCATGGAAAATATTCTAACAGGAACGAAGGGAAAGGTGGAGAGAGACGGAGATATTAAGACATAAATAAGTTGAACGAGTTTCAATAAGGATGTATTTTAGTTTTAATTTCCAGCACCTTGGTGCACTTTAAATATTTTTATTTTACAGATTAAAAAAATATTAAAGAAGTTTTTCTTTATTGTCAGTTGAACTATATTTTTTGTTTTTAATGTTAATAAAGATAAAATGTTATGCAAAGGTGTACTATTAACTTTATAGACAAATAATACTACAGTATTTATCGTCGCTTGGGAGGGTTGTCAAATGTTTTTCTCTTCCTAGAGGGGGCGCCACAGAAAATACAGTAAAACCTCCGCTGACGACCGCTTAAGCTCACGAACTTTTCGCCTCAAGAACATTAAATTTGCGAGCATATTGTCTCTGCTGACGAACAAGTTTTCGGCGGACGAATCAAACCACGCGGTCGAACAGCGCCACGAGAAGCTGACGCACGCTTACGGCGTCACAGTTCGTCACACCCCTTTCTTTGAATGCGGAAGTGGTTTGTGTTTGATAGACATTTTGGACCATATTGAGTGTACTTTTGCTATTATGGGACCGAAAAAGACCCCACCACAGGCGGAGATCATTGAAAAACACGAACGAGGTGTGCGTTTGTGTGACTCAGCGTCCCAGTACCAGTACGCTAAGTCTACCACCATCCTTAAGAACAAGGAAGCTATTAAGGGTGCGTGTGTGGCTATGCGTGTTTCCAAACAGTAGGCGTTTCCAAACACTCCTTCCAAACAGTAAGTCCCTCCCTCCCTCCTCCTCCCACTCCATTCCATCAAGCCATCAACTACCATCACAAAGGTAAATAAAACGACTTTATTATACAGTACAGTTTATTTCTTTAATTACAATACAATAGACATTTATTATACATAAAATAAGGTATATTTTTGTGTAGTTTTAAGGCTTATTTAGTAGAAAATTATGTTTTATGGGGACCTGGGAACGGATTATTCTCATTTTAATGGTTTCTTATGGGAAATAAATGTTCGGAAGACGAACTTTTCGCCTCACACACACTTTCTGGGAACCAATTATGTTCGTGAGCTGAGGTATCACTGTAATTGAGAAGCACTGCTGTAATGCAAATTGTAGTTTTAAATAATTTCAGTAGATGAGTTTATCACCTGCTGTAAAAAGTCACCTTTACAGTTATTAAGTGTGTATTTAAGTCCATGTGGAACATCAGCAGAAGGAGCATTGGGCTTTTTGTATGAGAACTCCAACCAGTAGTAGCCCATCAGGACCCATCACAGGATTCAGAGAGCAGAAGGATGAGAGTATCTATCGTCTCAGAAGAAGCATGTGTACCTAAAAACCCCCACAGAGATAGTTTGGTATGCTCATAGCAGTGTGATGCATTAAAAAGATGTGTATTAGTGCTGTGATTCCAGCATGACTGACAGTGACAGCAAAGCTAAAAAGAGAGAACCAGAAGGAAGTCAAACATGAGGGCACCCTGAGACAAAAGGAAATCAGCCATCCCACTCTCGACTTAATCCTTGATCAGCTTTGAACCTTTGGTCCTTTCCTATTTTTTGCTCATTTGAAACCAAAACAATGGCCTGACGATTCGCTTTTTGTTGAGGTTTTCATCATATACCTGTATTTGTGTTTAACATAAATCAGAACCGTTTATTAATTTCTCTGTATGTTTGTTCACAGGGCTTCATTTGCCCACAGTGTATGAAATCTCATAACTCTGCAGAGGAGCTTTTCAAGCATTATGAAGTTTACCATGAGTCTCAGGAGCAGCCGTCTCATCTCACCGCCGGGAGGTCAGTCATCTTCTCCAGTTAATTTCCAGTTCTTGGGAGTTATTATTCAGTGACAGTGTTTTTTATCCAAATGTTTCTCTGTTTTTAACCTTTTGATTCAATGCTAAGTAATTTGGGGTTTATTTCAGTCTTTGTTTTTTTTTTTTGGTTTTTTTTGTCCATCTGCTGCTTTACATTACAGTTTATTGTGAAATGGGAATCAGCTGTTAATGTTGATGTATTTATATACAGTGATTTGTTTTATTTTTAGAGAGGATGTGGCTCTTTTGCGACAAGAACTGCAGGATTTACAAGCTTCACTCAAGGTGCTCACTTAATTTCTCTGTAGTTTTATTAAATATAATTTCTTTGCACCATCTCAAATCGGTTCTTGTAATTGTTACAGGAAGAACGATGGTTTTCAGGAGAACTTAAAAAAGAACTTGACAAAGTACAAGGACAACTGAAGCAAGTAATTTCTTTAAAGTTTTAATCCCATAATCCCAAATTGCTATGAATTTAGATGCGTTGCAGTCAAGTTGTTTAGACAATATTTTATACAATGATACTGGGTAACATTTTTATTTATTAATGTGACAATTTTTTTTTTTTCTGTGTCCAGGGACCTCAGAATGATGGACAGGTAGCTGTAGAGGAATCCGGTAAGCTCACATTTCAGTCTTGATGTTCTCTCCTCTCTCTTTTTTTGGGTGGGTGGTGTTTGTTCTATACTCTAATTCAATCGTAGCCAGTTTAAGTTTGCTTTCATATCAAAAGCAGGCACATTTCCTCTGAGACATATAATGTTTGCTGTGCAAATTCAAGGGAAGCATAACACACTCTGAGGTAAAGCACTATCTACCCATTGAGCTCACAGATGCCCATGATTCCGCGGGTCATTGAGTAAAGTGACATGGATAGAGATCTGGCTTAACGGTCATGCTGATGGTTTAAGAAGTGTTTAAATTAAGACATTTAAAGCATGTAGCCTGCTGTTTGTGCCTGGGGTCTCACTTTAATATCATTCTGGTGGGGAGTGAGGGTATTCCCATGTATGCAGAGGGCATTATTTGGGAAGCTGGTGAGGTGCAGACCACTTCCTAGTTTAGTTAAGTCTCAGTGCATGTCTCGGAGGCATTTAATTCCCTTTCACCCCTGAACTTAGGCTGGTCAACTTCACCCGGATCACATGTTCAAACCACTGTAAAATGTACCTTGGTAGTTTGGTAGAGATATGTTTCATGCATACGTTGAAATGGAAATTACTGGTTCAAACGTTTTGCTTGTGTCTGATCTCAGAGCTGGAGATGAAACTCCATGAGGCCGAGACTGAAAAGTTCAACATCAAACAGATGAAAGACCTGTTCGAACAGAAGGCAGCCCAGCTGGCTACGGAGATTGTAGGTAAGAGAATGTGAGACTTGACCTTTTTTTTTTTTTTTTTTTTTTTTTTTAACCTTTTCTCCAAGAAAATGGATTTGAAATCAGAACTGTGCTGAAATTAGTATCTTGATGTGTGTCACATTCCAGACATCAAATCTCGCTACGATGAGGAGAAGAGCCTGAGAGAAGTGGCAGAGCAGAAAGTGACCAGCCTCCAGCTGGACCTGCAGAGAGAGAGACAGGAAAAAGACAAACTGCAGACAGAACTGGTAACCTTCCCCTCACACACACATGTTCATACTACAGTGATACCTCGAGATACAAAATTGATTCTTTCGGGGGGGGGGGGGGGGCTTTGTTATCTTGATTTTTGTATAATGGGAAACGTTTTTCATGTAAACAGTGTAATTCGTTCCAGACATCCCTCCGAAAACAGCTCTATACATTTTAAAAACCTGAAACAAATACGATATGATCATTAAATACAACATAATCATTGAAATAAATGTTAATAAAGCAATGAGAAAATATCATCAATGAAAACTAATAATACAATGGTGTTACAAATCTGTGGAACCTTTCAAGTCAGGTGAATGTGGTGGAAGAGGGAACGGAGTTTTCACAAATACAAAAAAATCATATGTAACTTTATGAAACTAAATTTAAATGAATTAACCTACATAATTACAACTGTACACGAAACACTCAAATTTTTCTAATTTTAATTTCAATGTCTATTTTTGTGAATTTTATGGTGTGTTTTTATTTTTTTGCACTTTCATTGTTTTGTGTGTCACGACGCCGTGACGAAGCATCATGGGGATTCTGGGGGAATTAGCTGGTTAGGAGATAACCAATAGGAGAGCAGGTTGTTTGGCAGTAGATTTAAAAACGCGATCACGTGATGTCAGCTGTGCGATTTTTAAATTCTTTTTTTAGGTACTGTATTCTTATTTTTGCTTTCAGACCATGAATTTTTTTTTTTTTTTTTTGTAAAATGGGACAGAAAAATCCTCGTGGTCTATTTCGTATCTTGAATTTTTCATATATAGAGGCTTTCGTATCTCGAGGCATCACTGTATTTACAAAATCATCAAAAAGCTTCTATTACACTCTCTACATCAATCACAGTGATACTAACAAGTCATGATTTCTGAAGTGAGAAGATTGGGGTTTCGCATTCGACATCCTTCTCATCGTGCACCTGGGCAATTATTACCAGGTAACACCGTTACTGGGACATAAAAATGGCGATATGAGCTTAAATGCATAGGTTCTATTAGATCGAGCCATTTTATGAACCTTTATTTTATTTTTTTTTTTGTGTACTTCCATTTACTCCCAGTACTCTGTCTGTGTATCCAGGGGGTACCACTGTAATACAAAAAGGTCATGTGATCATCTTGTCTCTGCCAGCAATACAGAACTAATAGGCACATAAATACATGGCACAGTATTCATTCTTTTATATTTATTTATGTATTGAGGTTTTGCACGTCACGTCACATGGTCACGTGACTTTTCTTTATCTTCCATATTGGACAGCATGATCCGCATGGCGCTCGCTCATCGAACACTGCTAAACATTTTAAAATAAGTAATAGTGGTTCAACATTACCCAACTGGATGTTGTTTGTCGGTTACTAACTTCCCCGGATTGATACGAGTATGGTTATATTGTGTTGCGCTGTTGGCTGTGCAAATAGACAGAGGAGTAAGTCTGCACTGTCATTTTATTGTTTTCCATCTGACCCGGAGAGAAAAGCCAAGTGGATCGCAATGGTAAATAGGAAAGACCGGAATCCTACAGAATACAGTAGAATATGCAGCAAACACCTTGTATCAGGTAAATATACATTATTATATAGGGCCTAGGGTGGCTGTTCGCATTGAGGTAGCATCCGGTAAAAATAAAATTGATGCTATAAAAATTAAAAATATCTATACACTGTATTTAAGCTGTTTTTTTTTCATGGTGTGGATGGGAATTTAAGCTGTTTTTTCATGGTGTGGATGGGAAGAGAAATGGAGTAGGAGTCATCTTGAAGGAGGAGTTTGTCAAGAATGTTCTAGAAGTGAAAAGAGTGTCAGACAGAGTGATGAGTCTCAAGTTAGAAATTGAAGGCGTGATGGTCAATGTTGTTATAGTGCTTAGTCCCCACAGGCAGGATGTGAGCTAGAAGCGAAGAAGAGATTCTGGAGTGAGTTAGATGAAGTGATGCAGAGTACCCCCAGAGGTGAAAGAGTGGTCATTGGTGCAGACTTCAATGGACATGTTGGTGCAGAAAACAGAGGGGACGAGGAAGTGATGGGCAGGTTTGGTATCCAGGATAGGAATGCAGAAGGACAGATGTTGGTAGATTTTGCAAAAAGGATTTTAATGGCTGTGGTAAACACTTTCTTCCAGAAGAGACAGGAGCATAGGGTGATTGACTTATAAAAGCAGAGGGAGGAGCACACAAGTAGACTACATCTTGTGCAGGCGATGTAATTTGAAGGAAGTCAGTGAATGCAAAGTAGTAGCGGGTGAGAGTGTTGCCAAACAGCATAGGATGGTGGTGTGCAGGATGACGCTGATGGTGAGGAAGGTGAAGAAGGCAAAGGCAGAGCAGAAGACAAAGTGGTGGAAGCGGAAAAAGGAAGCGTGTCGTGTTGTCTTCAAAGAGGAGTTGAAACAGGCCAGTAAGTGCTTCCAGATGACTGGACAACTACAGCAAATGTGATCAGGGAGATAGGTAGGAGAGTACTTGGTGTGTCATCTGGAAGGAGAGTAGATAAGGAGACTTGGTGGTGGAATGAGGAAGTGCAGGAGTGTTTACAAAGGAAGAGGTTAGCTAAGAAGAAGTGGGACATAGAGAGGACCGAAGAGAGTAAACAGGAGTACATGATTTATACAGGTTGGCACAGCAGAGAAATGGAGATGAGAAGGACGTGCACCAAGTTAGAGTGATAAAGGACAGAGAGGGAAATGTATTGACTGATGACAGAAGTGTGCTGGGAAGATGGAAAGAGTACTTTGAAGAGCTGATGAATGAGGAAAATGAGAGGGAGAAAAAAAGAGTATAAGAGGTGACCGTTGGAAGTGGAAGTGTCTAGGAGAGGTAGCAGTAGATTTCCTGACAAGAACATTCAACAAGGTCTTAGAGAGTGAGAGGATACCAGAGGAATGGAGAAGTGTGCTGGTGCCCATTTTTAAGAACAAGGGAGACGTGCAGAGTTGTGGCAACTACAGAGGGATAAAGTTGATGAGCCATATGATGAAGTTATGGGAAAGAATAGTAGAAGCTACACTAAGGGCAGAGGTCAGCATTTGTGAACAGCAGTTTGGTTTCATGCCAAGAAAGAGCACCACAGATGCAGTGTTTGCCTTGAGGATGTTAATAGAGAAGTACAGAGACGGTCAGAGGGAGCTGCATTGTGCCTTTGTGGATCTGGAGCAAGCATATGACAGGGTGCCGAAAGAGGAACTGTGGTATTGTATGAGGAAGTCTGGAGTGGCAGAGAAGTATGTTAGAGTGGTGCAGGACATGTATGAGAGATGTAAGACAGTGGTGAGGTGTGCTGTCGGTGTGACAGAAGAGTTCAAGGTGGCGGTAGGACTGCATCAAGGGTCAGCTCTGAGCCCCTTCTTGTTTTCTATGGTGATGGACAGGCTGACAGACGACGTTAGACAAGAATCTCCATGAACTATGATGTTTGCAGATGACATTGTGATCTGTAGTGAGAGCAGAGAACAAGTGCAGGAAAATCTAGAGAGGTGGAGGTATGCCCTGGAAAGGAGGGAAATGAAGGTTAGCCTCAGTAAGACAGAACACATGTGTGTGACTGACAAGGACCCAAGAGGAACGGTGAGGTTACAGGGAGCAGAGATAAAGAAGGTGGAGGATTTTAAGTACTATGGCTCAACAATCCAGAGCAGTGGAGTGTGTGGAAAAGAGGTGAAGAAGCGTGTGCAGGCAGGTTGGAATGATTGGAGAAAAGTGTCAGGAGTGAAGTGTGATAGGAAGGTATTGGCAAGAATGAAAGGAAAAGTGTACATGACGGTGTTGCGGCCATCGATGTTGTATGGTTTAGAAGCAGTGGCCCTGGGGAAAAGACAGGAAGCAGAGCTGGAGGTAGCAGAGATGAAAATGTTGAGGTTCTCTTTGGGAGTAACGAGGATGGATAGGATCAGGAATGAGCACATCAGAGTTACAGCACATGTAAGATGTTTTGGAGACAAAGTCAGAGAGGCTAAATTGAGCCGAAAGGAAAAGAAGAAGATATATACTGTATTGGCTTATATATAAATAAAATATGTGAATATATACAACCATTATAAGCACTGATAATTTTAATTTATGATTGCATAAACGCTTGTTTGTGTAGGTCTATTTGGGGATAGAACACGCACCTTAGCCGTTATGAGGTGGTAGTCTCTCTTCCCGGTTCCTGGCGCCCATTGTTGCATACAGCTTACAAATCCGGCAACAAAATTCTTGTCAGCTTCCATTGATTTATAAGCTTTTAACTCTTTGCCAGTAAATGGAGATGGGCCGTGGACAAGACATGTACAAAGATCCAAGTAGGCAAAAGCAGGAAGGGAAGAATGGTCGCATTCTAAGACATTCCTAAACATTGACTGCGGCGTTAGATATGGATCGGCAATCCCCAGCTGCTTTATTTTACTCATATACCTCACCCTCTGGTCACGTGTCAGATTATTGACAACGTCTGACAATATTATAGTGTCATCGCTTTTGCCTTCGACACTCTCGCATATTTTGCTTTCGCTGTCATTCTCGGTTGTTGTTGAAGCCATGCTTAGTGAATCGTGTGTGTGTGTGTGTGTTCTGGATCACGCTTGCCGTCCAAGATGGCGAATGAAGGTATTGGGGTCACGTGACTGCAAAATCTCAATACAGGGATCCCTCGCTACTTTGCGCTTCAATTCATGCGGCTTCAGTGCATCGTGTGTTTTTTTTTTTTT
Organism: Plotosus lineatus; assembly: GCA_024760905.1. Taxonomy (NCBI): domain Eukaryota; kingdom Metazoa; phylum Chordata; class Actinopteri; order Siluriformes; family Plotosidae; genus Plotosus; species Plotosus lineatus. Next base: position 35,085,991 of record CM045739.1, read on the forward strand.
TTAATTTAAATATTCACAATATTTTATATTCATAATGTGGTCTAGTGGTTAAGGCGCAGGATCACTGATCCTAAGGTTAGGGGTTCGAGTCCCCACAGGATTGTCACTGTCCCCCCAGTGTGGCTAACTGGGTTATCAAAGGCGGGCCATGTCTCTCACTGTCTATGGTGTGAGGCATGTAGAAGCACCATTGCTGACTTTCGTAAAAAGAGTAGGCTGCAAAGCCATCAGCGTGTTTCTGTCCCTTGCTAAAAGGTTTTGACAGGAAGGGCGTCCAATGTACAAACCCATGCCAAATCAAATGTGCGAATCAGATGATTCGCTGTGGCGACTCCCGAGAAAGGGAAAAAAGGCGAAAGGAGAAGAAGACATTAAGGAAAAATAGGGGAAACCGTTAAGGAAAATGTTGCAAAAACAAGGCCAATTCTGCAAAAAAAAACAAAAAAAAAAACTAAAAAACAACCCAAAACAAAATGGTTGCATTTTTGTGTGGTGTGCATCTGAGTGTGGGCATGCACAGCTGCATGCGTCTGGATGTGTGTGTATATATATTTTATTTACATGCATTATTTTTTAATGTTTAATTGTTATTATAAGCATTTATAGCATTGAATATGTATTTATTGATATGATATACACACACATGTAGGTATACGTCAGTCGGGGGGATGATCCTACTTCGTGGAATTCAGTGGTCACGGGGGGGGGATCTCAGTCTCAATTATCTACGGAAAGTGAGGGATCCCCTAGTTGAGAGCAACTAGCACATTGTTTGAATGGTGCGTTTTTATGTTCAAATGGCGTGTTTGAATGGCGCCTTAGGTGTGTTTCGTAAGGAGAACTTGTTTCGTATACAGAGACAAAAAAATTCAGAAAACGTTTTTCGTAAACTGGATTTTTCGTTTTCTGGGACTATATTAAGGAGAGGTACCACTGAAAAACAAGTACAAGTGCATGCTTCTTTCAATGCATTTGAATGGTTTATAGTTTACAGACAGTCGTCAACTTATGACCGCTTTTGGTTCTGACAGACCGGTCGTAAAGCGATCTGGTCGTATGTTGACTTTCCATCCAAATACTCTACACTTATGCCAAACAAAAACAGATGAATAAATCTTGCGCATTTAAATCTATACATCTATTTTCAATTCCACGTCACTGTGGCACGCAGCGGAGAGCCAATCCTTTCTGTACTCCAGTGTGTGGGCGGGTCCGATACCTTCAAACTCTAATTTAATTGGATTATAACAACAGCCACAGACCGCGCGTGTTGTTTTTGAGTAAAGAGGTAAATTTCCCTTGTTTTGATCGGCTCATTTTCACGAAGCCAAGCACAGCTGGCAAGCAAACACAAATAGACAGACATGGAAAAACTTCAACCCGCAGAGCAGCTGATTGCCAAAACTTGGGATGCTCTTCCTGTCACATAAACACTGCAGCGTGTGAGTCCAATAAAATTAGAATTTCAAGGTATCGGACTCGCCCACACACAGAAAGAATTGATTCCCCACTTCGCGCCACAGTGACGTGGCATTGAAAGTAGATGAATAGATTTGTCTGAGCAGTTAGAAAGTGAAGCTGCATCATCTCCTGCTTGCCCTTTTAAGATGCTGGCGCTGCCGGCAGCCCAAACAACTGTCGTACGCAACATCATGCTTCACGACAGGTGCGGTTGTAAAGTTGATCAGACGTAACTCGCATAGGTCGTAAGTCGACAACTGTCTGCATATTTGATTTGAGTTTAGTATTTGTGTCTTGTTATTGCCATTATCTTGCATTATGTGACCTGGAGGATTCATGTAATATTCTCTCAATGTCACACTCACAAGAGTGAAACAGCAGTCTTTTCAAACCAAATAATGAAAACTATCAAACTGATTTTGGCAGATTGTAAATTCAAAATGGAAGTAATAACTACCAGCTGATGAAAGTACGCATACATTCATGTGTGACAGGACAGTGTGGCAGGCCTGACTTTTATTTTCATTTTTACCCCCCCCACACACACACACACACACCACACACACATGTGAGACTCCTATTATGCATGCATTAGGGTGCTATATGGTTGCTATACTTCTACACTTGTATGCTTGCAGACTTGCATTTGGACAACAGATTTAATGTTGCTTGCTTCATCAGATAATCATTACGGAATAGAAGTGAGATTTTTGGAGTTATAGATTTCCGGCATCCCATAGATTGTCATTCACAGTTCTTTGAGTGATTTACCCTCCTTCCTTATAATGTCTGTGGTTACCTCACCCTTGATGTTACACGAGCAGCAGCTCAAAAGATGGTTTACGGAGACTGTTGTATGGTAGGGCAGAAATGATTGACAGGATGGGAACTGACCATGACTAAAAATTAGGAAGAAAATGTAGGGTGAGGCTGGAGACCTCTGGATAGCTAACTTTGGACACTCTGATTTAGCTGCAGAGACCTGGAGTGGAGGATGTGGAGGTGTTGAAGAGGGAGCTGGTGCAGGTGCAGACGTTGATGGATAATATGACTCGTGAAAGAGAGGAGGAATCTGCACGACTCAAAAGCGAGTATGAACAGCTGCAGAAGAATTTCACTACCTCAGAGGTGAGACTCAGCAACCAAAGAATCAAAACTGTATGACACAGCTTGAATGCTGTTTGCTTTAAAATGCTCTGTTGCTAACTAGTTTGAAGAATTATATTTCTTATTTCAGGAATCTGGGTTACTCACCTCATTCACTTTAAAATTACAGCAAATCTGTCCACGGGAATGTTGCAAACTGCCTTTTTTGCTCGTGATGATTTCTGTGGCAGTGCCAGCTACAGTCACTGTCTGTGTCCTTGACTTCCTTTACCATGAACTCAGATGTTTATTTTTATTAATTAATTCATTTATTTTATTATAAATAAATTGATAGTTGCGAGAGGTTTTTTCTTTTTCCACCCGAGCCTAGTGGCTCATCAGGCTGGTACTTATCTCCAGTTTCTGTAGCATAAAGCCACCAGGAGTTGAACTCCTCCTGGATGGGACGCTAGTCCATCGCAGGTTACCATCCCGGTATATTTTACTGGTACCCATTTATACTGCTGAGTGAACAGAGGCATCCTTGTGGGTAAGACCTTGCACAGGGGTCTTGGCACAGTGGGGGTCTAACTGGGATTTGAACACACAACCTCCCGATCATGAGCGTAGCACCCTAACCACTGCCCCACTTGTATACAAGATATACTAGTGATTTGCGAGAGGTAGACCAATCTAAACCTTCAACTCACACACACACACACACACACACACACACACACACACACACACACACACACACACACACACACACACTCTCTCTCTCTCTCAAATGCTTTAGTTTATTAAACCTTTTTTGCAGGTGATCAATGCGTGACTGTGCATGCTATTCATTCCTATATATTTACTTCGGTAGGTGCTTGAATGCCTTAAAATGTAAAAATAAACCATAAGAATGCAATTTTAATTTGCTTTTTCACGTTAATGTGTCATGTATGCCAAAACAATTATTCTTCTCCGGCTTGGTGGATATCAATGTTCTGTTGCCTTGCATCCAATGTACATTTTCATACCCTTTCAAGTTTTATCAAGTGTGATGCTCTCTTCAAGCTGGAAGAGTTTGGCTGTTGAAGTGCAAGTTCTATGACTTGTTCTGTGTTTCATGTATTTGCTCTGTTCTTGGTTTCTCACTTACCTGGTTATTGTGCTTGTCTGTCTCTGTCTTTTCCCCCTAATTTCTACTCAACCTGCTTTGCGCTTGTCTTGAAGATTCATAAACTGGAGGTAACACTGTGCTTTCAGCTACAATACCTTTTTGGTCTTTCTTACTGCCCTTTATTTTTCCAGAGAAGTTGCAGAAAGTTTAAATACTGAAACGACCCTAACTTGATTTACTTTGGTCCTGCATGTGTGTTTGTTTTTTTTTTGTGGGATTCTGTATGGCCAAGTGTAATTGCTCAAACACTGGAAAATGCATTTTGTGCTCAGATTTTGTTCTTGTTCACAGACAACCATCTCTAAACTGAAGGCAGAACTGGAGAAGGGTCCCCAGGAAGCGGCCGTGTATACACAACAAATCCACCAACTCCAGAGCAACTTGGACAACCTCCAGCAACAGAGCCAGGTTCATCCACATGAAGTACACAAATAGACTCATGTCATCAGTTTTTGCTGCCTTCAGCAATACAAAAAACAGCACATGAATAGCAAATCAACCAAAATCCTTTAATAACCTGTTTTACTGCACTGTGTGCTTTCATACGACGCTGTTATGAGATCTGGCAGTTTTGATGAGCCTCATGATGAACGTTTCCTTGAGGTTTCTGTTGGAAAACTCCCTTTTTTTTTGGATTATCTCATTCACTTCTGACCCTGTGCATCCAGCCTAGGATGCATCATTGTCAGTGTATTGTTTTTTTTTTTTATTATTAATGGTCTGTCTGTGTGTGCTGATTCGTTTGAAGCCTCTATAATTAAACTGGCAGAGATTGATGTGCGCCATGCCACCACTGTCCTTTGGGTGATGTATGGACCAATGTAATGGCCCTCAGCTGCTTGTGTGCCTGTTGTCAGGAGGGATTAAAATGTTGTGGTGTGGACTCTCTGGGAAAATTCAGACCGATTCTCTGAAGTATGTGTCTGGAAACAACTTTGTCAGAGATCTGAAACCAGGTCGTCCCAGTAAAAGCCTAAGTGAGCTGTTGAGATTAATATATGGCGGCGAAAAAAAAAAAAAGAATATATAAATATGGAAATATAGGCCAAACAAAGAGGGTAATTGGAGAGATGTGAAGAGGACTGATGAACAGATCATTTGTTCATTATCAATGGGAGATTTGGTATCCATGGAGTGACTGTAGGCATAGTTACTGAGCTCATCATTGAAATAATTACAAAAGTACCCCTATTTCTTTTCTCCGAAACCTGCGCCACAATCTAAAAATGAATGATGAGTCAGCTGTTGGCATCAATTCATAATGGACAGTGACTATCTTAGGATAAAGTCTATAGCACAAAGCTAATGAAGTACATGCTAAAAATAAAACATGAACAAAGGTAATTGAGACATTATTAACAAAGAAGACTAAAAAGGAGATACTGCTTGGGAAAAAAAAACAAAAAAAAACATCAGTAGCTGTTGCTGGTATAAGCTACACATTTAAAATCTTAGGTTACAGTGAAGGTTGGCCCTGTCACCACAGCTTATTAGCAATGGTGTTGTTCTCGAAGCTGACTTTAAAGTTGCCTCAGCGCAGAATTTAGCATACTGCCCACTGGTGCTCCCTTGCTATCTCGGGCGTTGTAAAACTGTCCGCTTATAAATGTTACTCCATGCCGGCACTGAGAATGGGAGGCCAGTCGTCTCCGAGGCCATGTCTGAATAGAACTCTGATTTTTTTTTTTTTTTTGGTGTTTGTCTGTTTAAATTCTTTCTCTCTTTTTCAACTGACCAGATTTGTAGGTTCTAGCATTATTTGTAGACTAAAGCAGTGCTTCTCAATTATTTTTTGTCACAACCCCCCCAGGAAGAGGAAAACATTTTGCGCCCCCCACTATAAATAGTGTTATTTGTCTAAAAATTGTTATAAGTAATCCTCTGCGTAACACTGTATCCATAATGATAATGAAAATCAATTTGAATTTATTATTATTTATTAATTTTATTTAATTCAAATTGATCAGCAACATTAACTCAGGAGCACAATATATAAACCACTTTAACCTATAAAACAATCTATTTTATTTATTTAATTATTTAATTTATTTTGTCAAAAATGATTAAGTCCAGATTAATGGTACAATAAGCACATTTCGCAGTGTACAGCTTTTCGAAGCCGGGTTTACAGCACGATACTGAACTCTCAGCTCCTGCTCAATGCTGAACTAGGACCTGGACTTATTTTCACAGCAGTGATGTCATCCAGCATGATGGAGACCGTGTGTGCTGCAGGTAGGATCAGTTCCTCTGCTGTGCTGTGGGGGTTTTCTACACTGAGCAGTTTGGTACTCCACCTTATCTGATGCTAACATAGCTCACTGGTTTGCTGGAGTAGCATTCATAAGCGGGATGGTTGTTAGCAATACTCGGCACGTTTTCGCTGAAAAACTCACGCAGCTCATCACGTAATCGGGGTAGAATGTCTTTAAGCGACATCTGAATTTATTTGGGTTCAGGCTGTTCGCTGCCAGTGTTTTCAGACACAGTAAGCACATTAAACACAACAGTCTTTCTTCGTTTCTCACCGTAGCACAGTGAAGCTGAGTCCTACATCTGCTTCATCATACCTGCTCAACTTAGCTTTCGGGGGACTTTCGTTTCTCTCACTGTCTCCATCTCTCTCCGCCTCGCCTTCCATCCCTAATTTCCATGGTGGGTTTATTAACTTCACTTCTTATTTTACCTCTGGGCACACTCAGACAGTGAGGAAGCCACTGCCACCTACTGTAGTGGATGTGCAATTACACTTTATCCTAATATGGCAAAAAAACCATGTTCCCTGGACCCCCCCCCAGCGGGGTGCACCCCATTATTGAGAACCACTGCACTAAAGTCAATGTGAATTAGTTCCCACATGAATGTTGGAACTATGCAAGGAAAAGATAGGGAGCTGGCTGACATGATGCAGAGGAGGAAGGTAGACATACTTTGTGTTCAGGAGACCAGGTGGAAAGGTAGCAAGGCTAGAAGTTTAGGAGCAGGGTTTAAGCTGTTTTACAATGGTGTGGATGGGAAGAGAAATGGAGTAGGAGTCATCTTGAAGGAGGGGTTTGTCAGGAATGTTCTAGAAGTGAAAAGAGTGTCAGACAGAGTGATGAGTCTCAAGTTAGAAATTGAAGGCGTGATGGTCAATGTTGTTAGTGCTTATGCCCCACAGGCAGGATGTAAGCTAGAAGAGAAGGAGAGATTCTGGAGTGAGTTAGATGAAGTGATGCAGAGTAACCCCAGAGGTGAAAGAGTGGTCATTGGCGCAGACTTCAATGGACATGTTGGTGCAGGCAATCGACCTGCACATCTGTGCAACATCTGTCCTTCTGTGTTCCTGTCCTGGATACCAATCGATTTTGCAAAAAGGATGGAAATGGCTGTGGTGAATACTTTCTTCAAGAAGAAACAGGAGCATAGGGTGACTTATGAAAGCGGAGGTAAGAGCACACAGGTAGACTACATCTTGTGTAGGCTATGTAATTTGAAGGAAGTCAGTGACTGCAAAGTAGTAGTGGGTGAGAGTGTTGCCAAACAGCATAGGATGGTGGTGTGCAGGATGACACTGATGGTGAGAAAGGTGAAAAAGGCAAAGGCAGAGCAGAAGACAAAGTGGTGGAAGCTGAAAAAGGAAGAGTGTCGTGTTTTCTTCAAGGAGGAGTTGAAACAGGCTTTGGGTAGTCAGGAAGTGCTTCCAGATGACTGGACAACCACAGCCAATGTGATCAGGGAGACCGGTAGGAGAGTACTTGGTGTGTCCTCGGGAAGGAAAGTAGATAAGGAAACTTGGTGGTGGAATGAGGAAGTGCAGGAGTGTGTACAAAAGAAGAGGTTAGCCAAGAAGAAGTGGGACATTGAGAGGACAGAAGAGAGTAAACAGGAGTACAGGGAGACACGGTGTAAGGCGAAGGTAGTGGTGTCAAAGGCCAAACAGAGGGCATATGATGACTTGTATGATAGGTTGAAGAGTAAGGAGGGAGAAAATAATTTATACAGGTTAGCACAGCAGAGAATTAGAGATGGGAAAGACGTGCAGCAAGTTAGAGTGATAAAGGACAGAGAGGGAAATGTATTGACTGATGACAGAAGTGTGCTGGGAAGATGGAAAGAGTATTTTGAAGAGCTGATGAATGAGGAAAATGAGAGAGAAAAAAGAGTAGAAGGGGTGACCGTTGAGGAGCAGGAAGTAGCAAAGATTAGTAAGGGAGAAGTGAGGAGGGCATTGAAGAGGATGAAGAGTGGAAAGGCAGTTGGCCCTGATGACATACCAGTTGAGGTATGGAAGTGTCTAGGGGAGGTAGCAGTAGATTTTCTGACAAGAAGATTCAACAAGGTCTTAGAAAGTGAGCAGATGCCAGAGGAATGGAGGAGAAGTGTGCTTGTGCCCATTTTTAAGAACAACGGAGATGTACAGAGTTGTGGCAACTACAGAGGGATAAAGTTGATGAGCCATACGATGAAGCTATGGGAAAGAATAGTGGAAGCAAGACTAAGGGCAGAGGTCAGCATTTGTGAACAACAGTTTGGTTTCATTCCAAGAAAGAGCACCACAGATGCAGTGTTTGCTTTGAGGATGTTAATAGAGAAGTACAGAGACGGTCAGAAGGAGCTGCATTGTGCCTTTGTGGATCTGGAGCAAGCATATGACAGGGTGCCGAGAGAAGACTGTGGTATTGTATGAGGAAGTCTGGAGTGACCGAGAAGTATGTTGGAGTGGTGCAGGACATGTATGAGAGATGTAAGACAGTGGTGAGGTGTGCTGTCGGTGTGACAGAAGAGTTCAAGGTGGAGGTGGGACTGCATCAAGGGTCAGCTCTCAGCCCCTTCTTGTTTGCTATGGTGATGGACAGGCTGACAGACGAGGTTAGACAAGAATCTCCATGGACTATGATGTTTGCAGATGACATCGTGATCTGTAGTGAGAGCAGAGAACAAGTGGAGGAAAATCTAGAGAGGTGGAGGTATGCCCTGGAAAGGAGGGGATTGAAGGTTAGCCCCAGTAAGACAGAATACATGTGTGTGAACGACAAGGACCCAAGAGGAACTTTGAGGTTCCAGGGGGCAGAGATAAAGAAGGTGGAGGATTTTAAGTACTTAGGCTCAACAATCCAGAGCAATGGAGAGTGTGGAAAAGAGGTAAAGAAGCGCGTGCAGGCAGGTTGGAATGGATGGAGAAAAGTGTCCGGTGTGATGTGTGATTGGAGAGTATCGGCAAGAATGAAGGGAAAAGTGTACAAGACGGTGACGAGGCCAGCCATGTTATATGGTTTAGAGACAGTGGCCCTGGGGAAAAGACAGGAGTCAGAGTTGGAGGTAGCAGAGATGAAAATGTTGAGGTTCTCTTTGGGAGTAACGAGGATGGCTAGGATCAGAAATGAGTACATCAGAGGGACAGCACATGTTAGATGTTTTGGAGACAAAGTCAGAGAGGCTAGATTGAGATGGTTTGGACATGTACAGAGGAGGGATAGTGAGTATATTGGTAGTAGGATGCTGAGGTTGGAACTACCAGGCAAAAGGCCCAGAGGAAGACCAAAGAGAAGATTTATGGATGTGGTGAAGGCGCACATGAAGGTCGTTGGAGTAAGAGTAGAAGATGTAGAGGATAGGGAGAGATGGAGGCAGATCATTTGCTGTGGCGACCCCTGAAGGGAACAGCCAAAAGGAAAAGATGATGATGAATGAACAGGACAGAACATGTTTATGAGCTGTTTTATTAGAAACAGTACAAATTCAAGTACTTCTCAACCTTACTATTGTGTGTGTGTGTTAACTGTCAATATGCACACGTACAAGATATATACACACACACATATATAATATGCACACACACACACACACACACACAGGGATCCCCCACTTTTCACGGTTAATGGGGACCAAAACCGCTGATTTCCGTGAATTAGGATTGACCCGCCTGACTGACGTATACGTACATGTATATGTGTATGTAATATCAATAAATACTGATTCAATGATGTTATATACACCCATATATGCACATATACGTCAGTCAGGGGAGGTCAATCCTACTTTGCGGAATTCGGCAGTTGCAGGGGGGATCTCGGTCCCAATTAACCGTGGAAAGTGAGGGATCCCTGTCGTGTGTTTTTAAGATTTCCTCTTGAATTAATTTTTTTTGTTGTTTTTGTTTTGTTTTCTCCTGGAAAAGACTGGAGGATACTTTGTTTTTACAGGCTATACGCCTTCTCCAGAGACTTATTGTAAACACTCTCTAAATGCTGGTTTTTGATTAATTTATTTTATATTTGTCTTGAATGGTCCCTACGGCACCTCCTACCAGCCCATCAAAACTGGGTCACCGTGATCTGTTTTGCAGTCACAGAATACAGGATGCAGGTTTTTTTTTTTTAATCAATTTCCAATTCATTCCTATTGTACTTTGTGTCAAGGTCTTCAATCCAGTTAAAACTGGGTCACTCCGGCCTAATTTCAGGGTCCCTGGGGGCCATGTGAAATATGCATGTGGTCATGTGAAAAGTTAAATATGTAAAATTTAGCACAGGCTTCTTTAATTATACCAGATATGACTATAAACACCCGTGTGGACCTTGTACAAATAAAAACCTGATATTGCTAAGCGTGCTGTTAACGATGCGTGGGTACCTATACCTGGGTGTTCTATAACAATGCGTTTTTAGATTTCTTCCTTTAGATTAAATTATTTTCTCCGGGCCTTGATTCAGATTTGTAATTATGATTATTAATAATTCATGTACGTGTACTAGTTCTTGTCTTGGCTCATTTTGCTAATGCTCTGTTTTTTTTCTCAGATGCTATCGACAAAGCTGGCACGAAAGGAGAAAGAAAACCAAGAGCTGGAGGAGCACCTGGGTCAAGAGCAGGTGTCCAAGAAGAACCTGCAGGCCAGTCTTCACCAAAAGGAGTTGGAGCTGCAGGAGAGCCAAGCACGAGCATCAGCAGGAGAAGCCTCACTCAGTCGTGCCCAGGCTGAGGTAACTGAGCACGCCGATGAGGTGGGGCGCCTCAGGAAGGAGTTAGTTGAGCTTGAGAAAAGCCTCCAGGATCTGAAATCGGAGCGCAAGCAACTTCGGCAACAGAGGGAGGAGCGGGAGAACCAGGGCCTGCAGCAGCAGAGCGAGATCAGCCAGGTCAGATACACAAGCGTGCACCCCACACGCAGGGGTTCGTATTTGGAACGAGAATATAGTTTACATTGAAGTGAACTGCTCTTGAAATTGGTGTGCAGCTGCATGGGAAGTTGCTGGAGACAGAGCGTCAGTTGGGGGAGGTACAGGGCAGGCTGAAGGAACAGAGACAGCTTGCGGGAGAGAAACTCAAAGACCGTGAGCAACAAGTTGCTGATTTACAGCTGAAAGTTTCACGATTAGAAGAACAGGTAAGGTACTTGTAGTAGGATATCAGGAATCGGTGGGTTTGTGTTTTGTGAACCGTTTAATGTAGTGTTTCACTGGATATTTAATATTAATATTTTATTTGCATAGTTCTGTCCATTCTCTTAAAAAAATAATAAAAACAAAGAACAATCTCTTCACATGTTGGTAAGTCTCTGTCTACAGTAGGAAGTGAAAGTCTTCAGTTCCATTATTAAGTTTCAGCTTTGCGGCTAATACTGGTCTGAAGGATTGGATCAATATTGAATTATATTTTAAATATTTTTCTGTCTAAGCTTCTGGTACACTTGATTCTGTGACCTTGGACAATATTAACTGGCACATACCACGTTCTGATCAGCTTCTCTTCTAATAGGCTGCAATTAGGCCTCTGATAGTTTGTATAACTTGGCAATGTGAACTTGACACATGTAACAACAAGAAGTTAGTATCAGGTCTCAGTAGTATTTTTTATACATTCATGAATCATCGTATCTTAATATAACCAATAATATTGTCACATAAATGAATATCATGGTTTAGCTGTAATGTCACCTTTCTATAAGATAATTAATTCCAGTATTATTTTTAGCTCGCATCCCCCACCTCTAGCTTAAGGCTTTACATTAAGCTCCTCAAACTGGCAGCATCGATAAATGATATACAGGATCCCTCGCTATTTCACGCTTCAATTCATGCGGCTTCAGTGCATCGGGTTTTTTAAATAAATAAATAAATAAATATTCATCGAATTAAAAAATAAGGAAATTAAGGAAGAATAGGTTGAAAAGTTAAGGAAAATGTCACAAAAACAAGGCCAAATTATGCCAAAAAAAACCCCAACAAAACCCTAAACCAACACAAAACAAAAAACAACCCAAAATTTCCCATCAAAACTACTTACATTGTTACATCTGTGTCTGGATGCGCGTATGCATGTGTGTCCTCTTCTTCTCATGCAATACCATCTGTTTGTGTGTGTATTTATATTTTATTTACATCTTATGTGTTTTTTTATGTTTAATTGTTGTTATTATTAGCATTGAATATGTATTTATTGGTATTATATACACATATGTACATATACGTCAGTCGGGGATGGGGGTGATCCTACTTCGTGGATTTCGATGGTTGTATCCCAATTAACCGTGTAAAGTGAGGGATCCCTGTACTGTGATAAATATCAATATTGATCAAAATAAACCCTAATTTAAAGCAAAATTAACCTTTGTGTATTCTCACCTTTCATTGGTAACTATAGAATCGTTAATCTTGGCAGAAATACTTCTGATTTGATTTACATCTTGATACCTGTCAATCAGTTGACATGCCCGAGATCTCAGAAAGTACTCAGAGATATCCGTAATCATTTTGAAAATTAAAATCATTGAATTATCCGTGTTCTTTTTTTTTTTCCAGTATTGATGGTGCTAGTGAGTGTTCTTGTTGTGTAGGTGATCATGTTCAAATCATGTGTGTTGTGTTGTTCCAGCTGAAGGAGGATACTATTAAGGCCACTGATTTGCAGCACCAGCTGGACAAATCCAAACAGCAGCATCAAGAGCTGCAAGCTCTCCAACAGAGCACCACTGGCAAACTACGAGAAGCACAGGTAAAGGGTCCTCTTTAAATACTGTACTGCCTATCTTCATACTTTCAGTTGCATGCAGTATATAGGGATACCAAGACCGAGATCAAGAAAGATTGTCCCGGTCTTTAAAATGGTTATGTTGCTCAGTGATGCTTCATTGTAATGGTTATTGATGTTCACATACACTTAATTGATATAGATCTGAAGAGCTGTGTTTCATTATCGACATTCTTGTAGAATGACTTGGAGCAAGTGCTGCGTCAGATTGGCGACAAAGATCAGAAGATCCAGAATCTGGAGGCTCTGCTGCAGAAAAGTAAAGCCAGCTTGAGCCAGTTAGAAACTGAAAGAGAAGATCTGTGTGCCAAGATCCAGGCAGGAGAGGGAGAAGCTGCATTACTTAATCAACTTCAGGAAAAGAACCACACGCTGCAGGAACAGGTGCCTGAGACACATACGTACATGTATTTTGTGTGTGTGTGTCTGTATCTATCTATGTATGTATGTAAAATGTGTATGTATAAAACAATAAATACACAAGCGTCATACATTACAGATGTATCTTTTTGAAGTACTACATAGATCTGTTCTCTTATAGATAAGTCAGCTGACAGAAAAACTGAAGAACCAGTCAGAGAGTCATAAACAGGCCCAAGACAACCTCCACGAGCAGTTACAAGAGCAGAAGAGCCAGCTGCGCTCAGCACAGGATCGCTGCCAGTCTCTGGAGGGTAGTGTAACAGATCTCACTTCCCAGTACACCCTGAACAAGGAGAGACTCGCCCAGCTCGATACCCAGGTGTGCCTTAATGTTAAAATAAATTCATAAACTGTTAAATTGTACTCTCTTGCAAGCATATCGTAAAAAACAATAATATTAACTGCTAATTGATATTTAATTCCCAGCTAAAGGCTAAGACTGAGATGCTGTTGTCAGCTGAAGCAGCAAAGACTGCCCAAAGAGCTGATCTAGAGAGCCATCTAGAAACAGCTCAACATGCATTGCAAGACAAGCAACAGGTAAATAAGTTACAATTTTTATTTATTCCACAAAGGGGAATTTGTGTTTTAACAGCAGTCGCTAATAAACAAGAATCATAATGCGTACATCATAAACATTACAAAGGTACATACATTTCACTTGATGCTCAGTCATCAAAGCTCAAGATTACTGATTTGAAGGTTAGGGGTGATTTAATTGTATGTCACTCTGGATTAGAGTATCTGCCAAATGCCATAAATGTTAAGTTCACGATAGGTAATGTTCTATGTGCAAAATAAACAACTAAATGAATGAATAGCAGCCAAATTGTAAGGTATAGCAGTTTTAGAGTGACAAGTGCCATGATATGCAAAATCAGGAGTTTTTCAGTATGCTCGTGTTTAAAGAAAAAAAAAAAAAGCAAGCATCCACCTTTTTGCTATTACGGTGATCTCTTGCTACTTCGAGCTTCAGTTTCTGCGGCTTCAGTGCATCACGGGTTTTTCAAAAATTTTCAATCGAGATATAAAATAAATAAGGGAATTAAGGAAAAATTTGATACTGTTTTGTGTTCACTGTATTCACTGTAACACTGTATTCGATGTGATAAGCACCCAGGGTGCTTTAAAAATTGGAGAGGGTGGGCGCTTATTAAAATGATTACCAGCGGAGTGGAAATGTAAGTGCTTATTATCATTGAGGTGGAAAACATGAATAATAACAGAACAATTAAAGAGTTTTACTGGTATTTGTGTTATTCATTTTGTGGTATCAACTAAACTACTTACATGAAAGCTAAAAATAAACAGAAAACAGCATAATTTAAAAAAACAAAACGCCCCTTACTTTTCCCTCCCGGCTGTTCCCTTAAATATTTTCTCGGAAGTAAAATCGAGCCAATCAACACAAATGTCAACTTTAGCACATGGCATGTTGAACCAATCAACATAAACAAAAGCACATGGCCAGGAATGTCTTTTAAATTTATGAAGTTAGTGAGCAGGAGAATCGGGTGAAAAATACTCATCACTTTCTGATAGGTCCATATCTGGCTCATCGCTCCATTCATTCAGAGCATCCCATAGTTTTGCTGTAGCAGTTTCTAATGGTTCATCGGTTGTTGGACATTTACCAAGAGAACACAGCAAAATATTTTCCTGTTTTTTAAAGCACGGTGGAACAATCAAATGTGTTGTTACTGGTGAACATTATAGACATTCCCCGGTGGCAGGGGGTCTTGAAATACTGTGTAAACTCACTTTTACAGGCAGTGAACGCCTCATTTTACGGGTACAGAGATTGATTGAATAAAATTGGTAAGTTTGATCTACGATTTTGCTCCCAGTACACATGGGCGGTTATTAGACATAAGGAGAGAAAAAAAAAAAAGAATACATTGTGTGTATGTGTGTGGGGGGTGTTATTGGAGCAGGGCGCTTATTATGTCGAATATGGTATATTTTTATGTGAGGTGTGCATCTGAGTGTGCACGTGCGTTTGTGTGTGTGTATTTCTATTTTATTTACATCTTATGCATTGTTTTTGAATGTTTAATTGTTATTATAAGCATTTATAGCATTGAATATGTATTGAATGTGATGTAGCTATATATATACATGTACGTATACGTCAGTCAGGGGGTCGATCCTACTTCACAGAAATCGATAGTCGCGGGAGGGTCTCGGTCCCCATTAACCGCGGAAAGTGAGGGATCCCTGTATAAACATTTTGAAGAAGATTCATAACAGTTTAATATTACTGATGGTATTGCATTATCATTGAGTTTGTTAGACGGAATTAATGCGGCGTTTATATGTAGGAGGTGAGTAAAGTTCAGGCTCAGCTAGAGGAGCAAGGTCGTCGGCTGCAGGACAAGCAGGAACAGTGCTTGCAGTTGGAGGCCAGCCTGAAGGAGATCAGAGAGAAGTTGCTGGCTGCAGAGCAGAGGACAGACACCCTGGAGAGCCAAGCTAAGGTCAGCAACACACACCAGGTCGCCTTCCCTTGATCGACATCAAACAGGTTTTATCTTCTTTACTGGAACTGAGAATTTCCCTGCTACTATCTGTTCCCTAATGGCTCCAGCCATAGTTTTATTTCTACATTTTGTGCATAAATTTCCTTCAGTCCATGCTCGTGTGCTCATAAAGCATGTATATGTGTGGCAGAAAGCAGAAGCTGAGTTAACGGAGCTGCATTTGGGAAAGGAACAATCACAGAAGGTGCAGCAAAGACAGCAGCAAAAGATTAGTGAGTTGGAGAAGAGGAATAAGGAGCTCGGTCACCAGCTGGACACTGAAAAAGAAGGGTAGGGCTGTTCACCTTCAGGCAAAGCTTCATTTTTTTTTTTTTTTTTTTTTTTTTTTTTACTAATGCATCATGTAGATTAAAGGTATGACTTAATTAAGCTTTATCAGTAGTGGTGGTGTTGTATTGACATTTAAATGAGTAATAAATACACACTTGGAAGTTGGGCATGTCTGAAAGTTCCTGTTTTTTTATGGGGGTAAATAATGTAATTTACAAATTAAAAATTATCAGCGTGAGAACAAAAATGAGACTCAGTGGATAAAGGATGAACAGAATATCCCAGGGTTTAAAAAAAAGAAAAGAAAAAAAAAAAGCCAAAATATTTGTCCCCTCTAGCTTTTCATCCAAGCAGTGACATGCAAAGCTTCTGACAAAGAGACAGAGGGACATGGAGTGTTACTACTAAGTAGTCTGTCCATTACATACCACAGCTCATGACCATAGGTGAGGGTAGGATCATAGATGGAGTGGTAAATTGAGAGCTTTACCATTTGGCTCAGCTCCCTCTTCAACATGATGGACCAGTACAAGCCTCACTTTACAGCACCCAACATTGGGCCAGGTATCTTGGGGTCTTGTTATAAAGTGAGGGAAGGATTGAAAGAAACAGCCAAAAACTGATCATATTTTAAGATGAAACTATGTTTTGTAGTGTTTGATCATGGCTTTTCAATATCATTTGGCTGTGGACAAAATGTTTCCTTATATGCATTGATGATCATTACATTGAACACATTTCACTGAATCTATTTGTAATATTTGGACAAAGGATTGCTCTGGATTTTGTTTGAATGTTTGAGCTAAGATAATGGTATGTATCTTTTTTTTTTTTTTTTTTTTTTTTGCATCACTCAGGAATGAAGCACTGAAGGAAGAGCTGCAAAAGAAGAGCTCTGCTTTGTGTGATGCACAGAAGCATGTGGAGCAGTTAGAACAGGAGCACAGTGACCTAAAGAGAAGACTGCAGCAGCTCACTGAAGAAGGGCGCATGCAGAAGGTAGAGCTGGAGAAGAAGCTCCAGGGGATGAGCACCGAGCACCAGAAAACCCAGCAGGAGAGAGAATCACAGACCAAAGAGCTACAAACGGTTAAAGAAGCTCTAAGTAAGGTTTCCACAGCCCTGAAGGAAAGTCAGAAACAGATGGAGAAAGAGAGGAAGAACAGTACTGCTGCCCTAGAAGAGAAGGTGGGGACTGATATGCTGGTTTTCCTTTAAATAAGGGGCCCAGGGAGCACGTACTTCAGCATATGTGCACAATGTGGCATTTATCAAAACAGTTTCTAGGTCTGATATAAAGTCGCCTCAGAGCAAGAAAGTGCTGGGTTTGATGCTCGAATGTTTCCATGTGGATTTTGCATGCTTCTATGGGTTTCCTATGGGTAGTCCAAAGCCATTCACTTTAGTTAATTGGTTATTCCAAGTTGCCCCTAGTTGTGGATGAGTGTGTGAATGCTTGTGGGTGCTGGTGATGGTCTAGTGAGCTGTTCAGGGTGTACCACCTCCTTCGCCTCGTGTCGGCAGATATAAACTCTAGACTCCCGTTGACCCTAATGAAATGAAGTGATTAGGCTGAGTGCATGAGGAACACATTTATGGTTGTATGCAATTCTTGCATTTCTGGACATGGAGAGTGCATTTTCAAACCAAAACCATTACTTGAACTCTGAGTAGTTTACGACAGCGAATAAATTTTGGCTATCGGTTTCGAGACACGCTGAAGTTGAAGAGGGAAACACCGCACAAAAATCAGCTTCTGCACAAGTCCAAGTGCTTTAACCGATATTTGGCTACAGTAAGTTAAACTGAGAATAAATCATCACTCAGTAGGTGTATACTTGCAATGTTTGATTGTATCTGCTGTGACTTCATTTGTTCCGATTGTCCATTGCTGCTACAACCAGTGACTGCAGGATACATGCAGATGGTAGTCTGGTGATGCTGGTGTCAGTACAGTCTTTGTCCTTTTCCATCCTCATGTATTCTTACAGGAAAGAAGCCTGTTTCCCTCTTTTGTATTTAAAATGTCTCTTTACTTGCCATGTTTAATCTGCAACCTTAGTTTATCCTAAACTATTAGCTACCTAATTTTATTTTCCCTCTAAAATTAGTTGCAGCAATACCATTTCTTTCCAGATTTTGAAATTTCTGAAAACTTTCAATTCAATTTCAAATTAGTTTTATTTGTATTTCTCATTTTACACTTAATATCACAGAGCAGTTTTGCGTAGTCAAAACAATCATTAACAATGTAACCGTTTATTCTACAAACCCGACTCATCCCCAATGATGAGGAAAACACTTTAAGAGGAACCAGACTCAAAGAAAACTCATCCTCATTTTGGTGAAATGAGATAAACATGCAAACCATGAAACAGAAACTTCACTATAGTTTAACATGAAATCCAGTTAGTTTTCTTTTCTTTCTTTATTAAAAGATTTTATGTCCCGAGCAGTGGTAAGACTCCTTCGGAGTTTGAGTGTATACTTTGGTCAATATGGATCATTATTAACATGAATGAGGGGCTTCTAACATGAGAACTCCATCCAGTATTAGTACATCTGGATAGATCACAGGATTCAGAAATTAGAAGGATCAGGATCCCTAATATCTCAGAAGTAGCATGTGTACCTCAGCTAAACACAAGTCAGAGAGACAAGTTGTTAGGTTCACCTAATGCACTTCAGTAACCTGGATTGCACCGAAGAAAAGAAACATGTCATAAAAGTGCAAGTACTCTCCCTGCATCCAATGTACATACTCGTGCCAGAGAAATTCTCCAGTGCACAGAGGCTGACATCAAATTTTACAAAATGTCAAATCAAAATGACATCAGTTCTGTACAATACAAAGTATAGAACCAGTCCTATTTTAAATTAATGTATACTGTACAGCATATGTGCAGAACGGGCATTTGGATAATGGGTTCTACAGGGCACGAAAATTTTCCACCGGACGGGGGTAGGCAGAAGAAAAAATCTGTAGGACCACTAAGAATTTTACTGGACCCACTTTTTCTGGAATGATTAATTATGTGATAATCTTTTTATTTATTTTTTTTTGTGAGTATAGTCATTGGTCCTACCTGAAAAGTCCCCTTTGGATGTCGATTCTTTTCATAATTTTTGTAATCTCTGGCATTACTGCTACTTGGTCCAGCATCACTTTGGCCAGTTTTTTTATCTTTTAAAAAGCCAGTTAACTGCATACATTTCGTTAGCTGTGTGGTTACGTGAGCGTGGACATGACAACAGAATTTAGCTCATCTGCGGCGCTCTGCTGTTTAATAGAAATCCTGAAGCTTCTACTTTGTTAACGTGCCGCGAGCGCAGACCTCTGCCAAGCCCATAAAACCTCCAGATGAATTGAAATGACAAACTATATCCTCTGTCACAATGTTAAATAATCCTTTAAAGATTTCTGAATCCAAAATATAGTGGAGTCTTTCTTGTTCAAAGGATAACCACTGTTAAACATTTCATGAAAATCATCACACAACTTTGTGTAATTCTGATTAAAAAACAAACAAACAGCCAAGCTGAAGGTCCAAGGTAAAACAACTGTTTCGTCAGAAAACGGTGATTAAATTCTCAGCAAAAAATCTATTATGTAATAATAATAATAATAATAATTATTATTATTATTAATATTATTAATAATAATAATAATAATAATAATAATAATAATAATAGCACATTTTTATTTGCATTGCAATTTACAATTGAAACAAATTTAATGCAAAAAAGAGAGGCTTTGCATTGGTCTGGTGGTAATCACAACCGGTCAAGTTCAAAATCATAGATTCTGCTCAAAAAATGCTATAAAGTAAAAACAGAATAATGATGAGTAGAAGGACTGAAAAGTAATATCAACCAGCAAGTGTGCTTAAGAATCATAAAATAAATCTTTTGAGTCCTTTTTTCAAAGAATTCCATTTGGTAATCTGTGGCGCTCAGATGATCAGGGAGGGTATTCAAGATACACGGAGCTCCAGGTTTCCCGGTGGCACTAACACAATATCAGGGATCTTTATGTTCATCTAATTAATAACATTTCGACACAATGTTAACGAGATCCTTTGGGTATATCATCATGTGTTGAGTGCAGTCACTAATCAAACTACTGTGCAGTTCATGTTTTTGTATTTATGTCTGTATTAAAACTTTTTAAATATAGAGTATGATTTACAGTTTATTAACAATTTGGCAAAACTATGCAGGGTATTTTTAACATATGGTGCATGTGCTTTACAGTGTAAATATAAAGTAAAATAAGTGGTTGGAGAGATTGTGGAGTATGGAAAGCAAGTCATTTTACATATTTTTTTGGGAAATGTGATAAAATAACAATTTTTGAAGATATATGATTCATTACTAAA
Organism: Plotosus lineatus; assembly: GCA_024760905.1. NCBI lineage: Eukaryota > Metazoa > Chordata > Actinopteri > Siluriformes > Plotosidae > Plotosus > Plotosus lineatus. The sequence goes on from CM045739.1 coordinate 35,106,336, forward strand.
AATGTTGGTTATCAGATTCTTATGCCCTGTACAGTATTGACAGAAACTTGGTTAAAATATTACCAGTAGCTGGAAAAAGCTATTAAAAATGTGGGAAAGAGGACCCTCCCTACCTAGTACCAATAGTGGATGCAGATTGTAGAGGAAATAGACAATGTGTCAACTTTTCCATTATGTCCAAGACTATGAGAAGATCACCTCGAATAAATATAGATGAAATGGACAGCATACATGACCGAAAAGTGACACAAGGAAAAAAAAAACACAGGAACAATGTGATTGAACAAATAAAAAATAGCATTGGATTTTATTGGTTGAAAACTATCAATAAAAACACATCATTTATTTTCAAAGCTACTTAATCCTAATTAGCTGGTGGTTAGGGTGCTGCGCTCATGATCAGGAGGTTGTGTGTTTAAATTCCAGTTAGACCCCCACTGTGCTAAGACCCTGGGCAAGGTCTCAAACACAACTGCTGTTCACCCAGCAGTATAAATGGGTACCGGTAAAAATATACTGGGAAGGTAACCGGCAATGGACTAGTGTCCCATCCAGGAGGAGTTGTACTCCTGGTTGCTTCACGCTATGGAAACCGGGGATAAGCACCGGCCTGATGAGTCACTATGGCTTGGGTGTAAAAAGCCCAAAGTACTTTACCTATCTTACCTTCATCCTAATTAGGGTCGTGAGGAGGCTGGTTTCCATCTCAGCTGACTCCGGGCAAGGGCGGAACATTAACATTAACAACATTGAAATTAAAAATTTTAAGCACCATTTTTGTCTTACAGGAGAAAAGTCACCAAAAGGCCCAGCAGGAACTTCAGAAGACTGCAGAAGCAACTGCTGAAGAATTGAGCACAGTCAAAGCCAAATTGAAGGAAGTGGCAGAGGTAAGAAAATGTGAAACCGCATTTTATACGTTTTAAATAACTGAATCAGAACTTTTAATTAACTTGAGTGTAACTGGATCAGGTGGAGAAAAAGCTTCAGGCACAGCTGAAAGATCTGAGTTGCCAATTAAAGCAGTCTCAGGATACACTGAAGGAGAAGGAGAAGGAAGTCCAGCAGGTTCAGACCCAGCTAAAAACAGCCCAAGGATCTTTCAGTGAAGAAGTGAAGAGACTGCAGAGCCAAGTGGCAGACCTTCGGACTGCTCAAACAAAGAAGGCATGTGCTGGCTGCATTGCATGCATTTCATGAATGAGTACACTTTGTCATTTCTGACATGTGGAGATGTTATTCTTTCGGCAATGGCGTACAAACTGTACATCCATTAGAGTTGATCTGAAAAATCTTTAATGCTTAAGTAGTTTCTACTTTAGAATAGCAGAGTTTAAGAAGAAAAATTGTGTGTGTGTGTGTGTGTGTGTGTGTGTGTGATGTAGGTGGAAGAGTTGACTAAGCTGAAGGAACAGATGACTGCACTGTCTGAACAGCTGAGTTCAGAGAAAAACCACAGTGCAGAGCTGCAGAAAGCCTGTGACACCACCAAGGAGAGCTTGGAAAAATTACAGTCACAATATTATGGCAAGGAATCTGAAGTCTCTGCTCTACGTCAGGACCTCAAGGTTTGTGTGTTTGGTATGAAGAGTTTGATATTCAAAATACCCCCCTCTCCCCAATACGGTATCATAGTGGTTAGCACGTCTTCTTCACAGCAAGAAGGCTTGGGTTCGAATCCAGGCCTGGGCGTTTCTGTATGGGGTTTGCATGTTCTCCCCGTGCTTGCACGGGTTTCCTCAGGGTACTCCGGTTTCTTCCCACAGTCCAAAAACATGCACAGTAGGTTACTTGGCTAAAATAATCTGTGGAGAGAGCTTCACTAAGTTGGATAACTTGTGCCCAATCCCTTTCTTGAATGAATAAAATAGGTTTCAATCATTTCAATCAATCATTAGTGCCCAGGTCTCAAACCCGAGACCTGCAGGCCAAATCAGCTTTCAAAGAATATGAATATTGTGCATTCTTTGCATCATCCGTTACCATGAAACTCAATTCACTATGTGCCCACTAGGTGGCAGCAGCCAATTTCAATTAAACAGCTAGTGATTCATGCTCCATCAGGATGAACCTGTAGGCTTGGGTGGAAAAGCCTGAGACTTGATCTTTACCTCAGACAGCATCAACAAGCATACTTTAGAAACATATTGGCTGTTATTTTAAAGTAGTTTTTTAAATTAATAATGCAGCTAACTGGGTTATCAAAGGCGGGCCATGTCTCTCATTGTCTATGGTGAGAGGTTCATGTAAAAGTACTATGAGTAGCTGCAAAGCCGTCGTCAGCGTGTTTCTGTCCCTTGCTTAAGGGTTGTGTCAGGAAGGGCATCCGACGTAAAAACCTATGCCAAATCAAACATGCGAGTCATTCGCTGTGGCGACCACTGATAAAGGGAAAAAGCCAAAAGGAAATCTCTCATTCATTCATGACTCAGGAAAGCTTTCATGCGAGCTTGTTGTTGTTTAGCATTGTCAGAAAATGCAAGTAAAAAAGAATGAAGTAAAAAAAGAATAAATGCCAAAACTATGTTGGAATGCAGATTTAGTGGTTGCATTTTTAGAATAGACCTCCAGTGATTATTCAGCCCTCTATCACCTTTAAATTTAGTGATGTGACCCTCAGGGGAAATGAGTTTTCGAGACTAACTACTTAGCAAGCATTCGAGACTAACTACTTTAGAATTAACACGAAAAGGTGTAAAACCTTTCATGGTATTTTTCTAGATTGAAATCTGTATAAAGAAGGAAGTGGAATAACAGAAGTATTTTCAGTTCTGTGTTTTTAGGGTTGTTTTGTTTTTTTCCCCTCCACATTTTAATAAGTTTCAGATCAGTGATTGGCATTTGGAATAGTAAAAAGCTCCTGTCAACCTGTAAGATCTAGTGTGTGTGTGTGTATGTATGTATGTATGTATATATGTATATATATATATATATATATATATATATATATATATATATATATATATATGTATACATACACATACACACACAATGCAGTATTTGTTATGGTCATTTGAAACAGGCAGCGCCATAACGTGATCTCACCTTAAAATGGGGGGCGGGGTCTAGAAACCTTTTTTAGCTTTGTTGTGCTTGTGTTTCTGTACTCAGAGCTTTATGGACGGCAGTGGAGTGTGTGATCTCTCTCTCTCTCTCTCGCTTTCTCTCTTTGTTTCTGTGTGTGTGTGTGTGTGTGTGTGGAGTACTGTCCACAACACACAGAATAAATTATGTTTAATATTTTGTCTCAAAATAGTAAATTAAGTCCAATCAATTTTCTACATCATTTAAACAGTATTAAGCAATAACAAAAAAATCTTTGTCAAAATATTTAAACTTTAAACAAACTGAGATGCCGCTCCTTTCCAAAATCCCAACAAAATACCCTTCAATATGGAATATGACCTCCTTTTGAGTTTATACAGACTAATTCAACAGGCACAGATCTGACAAGCTGCAATACCATGATAAGTTCCTGTCTGTTCTGTGGTGCTGAGACACAGCGTCCAAGATGAACCCATAAGTGCTTGATCAGGCGAGTACACAGGCTGAAAGTAAAGTCTGTTGGGCTTTTTACACCCGAGCCATAGTGGCTAATCAGGCCGGTGCTTATCCCCGGTTTCTGTAGCGTGAAGCAACTAGGAGTACAACTCCTCCTGGATGGGACGCTAGTCCATCGCAGTTTACACAGGTTGAAGAAGGACATTATATTGCTGATGCTGCAGGTATTCGATCGTGAATTATCATGTGACAGTTGAGGCATGGTCAGGATTCCACAGTGGAATGCTGTACGTTTTGGCTGTATTTATGTTGGTACGATGACCAGTTGTTAAAAATGCTGATAATTGAGATCTCCAAACAGACTTGCAGCTGTAAAAGAGTCTAGATCCAGAGCTCAAGCTCAGTGAAGCGTGACGGTGAGCGCTGCTGCTGGAAATGGGCCATTAAGGTGTTCAGGGTCATTGAAATAGCATTATTCATGCTCTGATAGACGGAGAATGTACCGGTCCATCATGGTAAAGAAGGAGCTGAGCCAAAAGGTGAAGCTTTCAATTTACCAGCCGATCTACGTTCTAATCCTCACCTATAGTCACAAGCTTTGGATCGGGACCGAAGCAGCTGAAAGCGACAAGCGGCTGAAATGAGCTTCCTGCGCCGGGTGGTGGGGCTCTTCCATAGAGATAAGGTGAGAAGCTCTACCATCTGGGGAGAGGTCAGAGGAGATCTGCTGCTCCTCCGCATTGAGAAGGGTCAGTTGAGGTGGCTCGGGCATCTGCTAAGATTGCCTCTCGAACGCCTCCCTGGTGTGGTGTTTTGGGCATGTCCAACCGGGAAGAGACCCGGGGTCAGCCTAGAACACGCTGGAGGGGCTATGTCTCTCGGCTTGTCTGGGAACACCTCGGTGTCTTCCTGGAAGAGCTGGAGGAAGTGGCTGGGAAGAGGGATATCGGAGCCACTTTGCTTAGGTTTCTGCCCCTGCGACCTGACCCTGGAAGAAGTGGATGATGATGATGATGATGATGATGATGATGATCTGATGTTACAAATAAAATTGTATTTTCATTGGCAGTAAAAATACTAAAAAAATTATGTGCCTTAGGCTAAGTGGATGTCACTGAATTGGATCATCAGAACAGTTTGATGGAATTATGCAATGGATCAGTGACCGCCACCTCAGAACGTGGTACAGCCTCGTTCTTTGGCACACAGTATGATGTACTCTTACTTTATTAGCAAAGGAATAGTGAACTTATCCCCTCCCCCAGTAACATTGTGTTTTTGCCTGCTTTGAACAGACCAAAAACTGTACAACTGGAGTCTTTGGTACTGAAGCGTTTACCAATGGGAGAAAAAGTACATTTTGAGTATCGTGATATTAAAAGTTTCTGTGCATTCGTAAATGGACCTCACAGTTACCTAATGGCACAATTTGTGTTGTATAGGTACGTGAGGACAAGCTGGCTCTGACTCAGGAGGAACTGGTGGCTAGCAACAACCAACTGAACACTCGCGAGGTCAAAATCCAGGAGCTGAAAACAGGGCGTGCAGCATTAGAGAAAGACTTGAAGCAGAGGGATGAGAGGCTCCAGCAGCAAGAGGAGGCTCTGCGAGACCTGCAGAAGCAGCAGGTACTGCCAGCATGTCCTTTATATGACTGACACTGTTGAGCAGAGAGTGCAAATACATATGTACACTGATCACTTCATTCAATCTAATCATTCTGAATGTGTATTTGTGCCGGCTTCTGTGTAGGAGCTGATGCAGGGGGAGTTAAAGAAGGAGCATTCCCATGTGGAGGAGCTGAGGGAGGCAGTGAGTGGGTTGGAGAAAGAGCGGAGCAGGTTAAGCGCCGAACTCAAAGCTCTAGCAGACAAGAGTGAGAAGGTTCGTTGAGCTAATATTCTGGAATTATTCTATAGTTATCTGGGGCAGGATAGTTAATCTCTCACCCTCTCCCTCTCTCTCTCTCTCTGTGTGTGTGTGTGTGTGTATGTGTGTGTGTGTGTGTGTGTGTGTGTGTGTGTGTGTGTGTGTGTGTGTATAGGAACTGAAGGACCTGCAGGCAGCGAAGCAGCTCTTGCTTCAACAGAAAGTAGACCTACAGGGCCGAGTGGAAGCAACCCAGGCAGCAGTAGAGCAGGAAAAGAAAGAGCATCAGAGCACCCACGAGTCCATCACACAATTACAACAGCAGCACAAATCAGAGATTGAAAAACTACATAAACAACTGGTACACCCATATGTTTTAGTTTAGATCTGATGCTTACATAATGGGGCATGTATTTACAGTATGAATAGTATCAGTAGTAAATGATAATTACTATACTTAAGTGTTGCAAGGCTGGCAGTTTAGTATGGGTGTATTATGTAAATGCTTAAATCACAATTTCGTGGGTTAAAAATATACATAACACTATTTTACTCGAGATGAGATCAGTGAATAGATGAGATCGGTGTACAGATTGGAATACAAAAGGCTCAATGTGCTAACATGCAGTAGGTTTCAGGGTTTGTACTCTGTGTTATTTTCACACATTGTAACCTTTTAAATACATTTTTAATACAAAGGTTTCAAAAGGTTCAGTGTAAAACACTTTCATTCATTCATTTTTCTAAGCCGTATTTTCTGGACTATAAGTCACACTTTTTGTTTCATACTTTGGCTGAAGATTTGACTAATACTCCAGAGCGACTTATATGTGAAATTATTGCATAGAATTCTGTTTGTCATCATAACAAACATAATTTCACGTTTGTTATTTTTACACTCACAACCACAAGAGGGCACTCTAGGCTCGGGTACCAGTACCTGCTCATCCACCACTGAAGAAATGGCCCCAAAAAGAAAATCCTATTCTGCGGATTACAAGCTGAAATGTGCAGTTTACTGAAATATGCAGCAGAAAATGGTAATTTAAAAGCAGAAAGAAAGTTTGCAGTGAATGTGAAACTTGTGAGGGACTGGAGAAAAGCGGAGATTACTATCACTGCAATGAAGAAAACAAAAAGCTAATCACGGGCTAAAAGCTAATCGTTATAAAGCTAAAAGCTAATCGCAGGCTAAAAGCTAGATGGCCACAGCTAGAAGAACGAGCTCGTACATGGGGGGGGGGGGGGGGTATTCAGCAAAGAGCTGCAGGGAGAGGCTTGTCAACAGTGTAGTTGTGTCTCCACGTCCAGATAGTTGTCAAGGAGATGAATATAAATGACTTTTCCTGAGGACTTTCTTGGTGTTATCGCTTCATGCAACTCAACCGCCTCTCTATCAGAGTGAGGATCACATAAATTGCCAGCAGATTTCCAAACCAAGGTAGACGGTTTCCATGAGTTTGTGACCTATAGTCCAGTGCGACTTATTTGCTTTTTTCTTCTTTATTATGCATTTTTTGGCAAATGCGAGTTGTACTCCGGAGCAACGTATAGTCTGGAAAATACGGTAATCCTGATTAGGGACACTGGGAGACTGACACCCATCTCAGACGACTTCTGGTGAAGGCGGGGTACACCATGAACTGCTTGCCAGGCCATTGCACATGTACGATCATTCACACTCACACCACTGGTCAGTTTGGGACAGCCAATGAGACGACTGCATGTTTATGGACTGTGGGAGGAAACCGGAATACCAGGAGAAAAAAACATTTGAGCACAGGGGGAGAAAAATGCAAACTCCACACAGAAACTCCTAATTCCGGGACTCGAACCCGGGTCTGCTTGTTGTGACGTGGATGTGCTAAGCACTGTATTATCTTGTGTAAACCAGTTGTTTGAATAATATTAGTGTCTACATTCAGTTTTCTTCAACGTTAAACAATTCCCCTCCTCCCATTTGTCTAGGCATTGGAAGCAAAGTCTAAAGAGGAAGTAGAGAAGCGGAAGGAGGAGGCTGAGGCGAAGCTCACAATGCAAGTTTCTGCGCTTAATGAGAACGTTGCCACACTGAAGCGAGAGTGGCAGGGCAGTCAGCGACGAGTGACCGAGCTTGAGAAACAGACGGACGAATTGCGTGGAGAGATCGCTGTACTTGAAGCCACAGTGCAAAACAACCAAGATGAGAGACGTGCCCTGCTTGAGAGGTTATGAGTTCCCTGTCTGCCCTGTTTTATTTTTAATCTGTTTTTCTACTCTGATTTAAATGCTGTCTCACATGCACATAATCCCTCTGACTGTGGTTCATGCTGTTGCACTCCAGGTGTGTGAAGGATGAGGGCGAGATCGAGAAGTTACAAGCCAAAGTGTTGGAGATGAGGAGAAAACTAGATGACACTACAGCGGCCATGCAGGAGCTGGGCAGAGAGAATCAGTCCTTACAGGTCCTACATCCATCCACACACTAATACAAATAGATATCTAGTTGGGGGCTGGAGGTGTCCATGGGGCTGTCCTTGTTTTAGTTTTACTGCTGTCTGTTCCTACAGACAACCTTTGTGCTGACTGCATCCCGTGCACGTCATTTGTTAATAAACATGGCATTTCATTGCCTTGCGAGCTTTGATTCAAACCACCTACCCACTCACATGAAAGTAAAAAAAAAAGGCACAATTATCCTTTTTGGTGGCAACAGTGGCGGCGGCGGGGCGATGCACATCTCAGATGGGATTATGACTACTTTTTTATTGAAGTACTGAATGATGCAACTAAAAACAAAAGCTGTGACATATCTTCATGCATTATTTAAAAAAAAATTGTGTTTGGGGAAGTACGTTGGCATAGTGGATTGCATGTCTGCCTTACAGCAGGAAGGTCCTGGGTTCGAGTCCCAGCATTTCTGTGTATAGTTTGTTCTCCCCATGCTTGCGTGGGTTCATTTGGGTGCTCTTTTTTCCTCCCACAATCCAAGACGTGCACATTAGGATAGTTGGCTGTTAATGAGTGAGTGTAAATGGTTGCGTGTGTTGGCCCTGGAATGGCCTAGCAAGCTGTTGATTGGTTTCGCTCAGTGTCACTGACAGCCTTCCTGCAAGTCTGATATGATTAAGTGATTCAGGAAATGAGTTGGTGATGAAGTGATTGTGTTTGTAATATCATGAAATTTAATTTGAAACAAGAGAGCAAAGCTCCTCCAAGTTTAACAGTTCACACAAGACCAAAAATGTTAAACATCACAATGGTACAAAATACTTAAAAACAAAAAAAAAATTCCTGGTTACAGAATTTGATCTGGCTCATTGGCAAAATTTATTACAGTCTACTTTTTTCAAAGCCCCACCTTCAGCAGAAATTTGTAATACACCAAACCACACAGGCCAGACAAAACAACTGTTTTCAGCACTATGTTTACAAATTGAGAACGGCAGGGGATCAAAAACTTAAATGTCACCAATAATTACACACAGGTGAGGCTCATCATGTTACCTGCTGGTTTTAGCTGACTTCCTCTTTACGGGTAGAGGGTGGTGCTCAAGTACATTTTCAGTGCCACATACATTCTGAATACAAATGCTGTTACATTAAGACAGTGCTTCTCAATTATTTTCTGTTACGCCCCCCCCTAGCAAGAAGAAAACAATTCGCGCCCCCCCACCACCCACTTTCCGCCGCAACTATAAATTATAACTTTTTCTATAATATAGTTACAGGTATATCTCTTCATTATATCGTATCCTTGTAAACATAAATAAAACAAAAAGAGATATAGTTCAACTTACAAGAATAACTTTTAACATTTTTATTAGTCTGTAAAAGAAAGTGCATCAATTTGCCTTAAATTTAAAAATAATAATATCCTTGTTACATTTTTGACAAACTTACCACACCATTTGCTGCTGAAAATAAAATCAATAAATAATTAATTCAAATTGACTTCAGAAACATTAACTTAGGAGCACAATATATAAACACTTTAACCTACAAAACAAGAACAAATAGAACAATTTGTGCTGATTTTTTTTTCTCAAAATGAGGAAGCCAAGATTAATGGCTACAATGAGCACGTTTTGCAGCGCACAGCTTCTCAAAGCGAGGTTTGAAGCATGACACTGCAACTCTCAGCTCCTGCTCAATGTTTAGCTGGGACCTGTCCAAACATACCGGTCTTTGCTCGCCTCCCACTGTAGTCACGGTGAAGCCAAGCGCTACATATGCGTCATCATATTTGCGCATCTTTGCTTTCGGGTGACTTTCTTTTGACTCGATATCTACGTTTCTCACTGCCTTTCTTTTCATCCCTGTTAAAAATTTCTTCATGTTGTGAGGGTGTGTGTACTGCACTACACATCGCCAGCTCGTAGCAAAACAAACCTACACCGTAGAGTTAATACTCGCTGCGCACAATGGGCAATGAGGGCGCCACTGCCAACTACTGGAGTGGATGTGCAATTACACTTTCTTGTAGTACGGCGGAAAAAAAGCATGTTCTCCTGGGTCACACGCGCCCCCCGGGGCGCGCCCCACTATTTGAGAAGCACTGCATTAAGATAAGTAATGAGTCCCTTAAAGATAAGGAAAAGTTCTTGAGTGTACATTTCCTCTGTAGACCTATAGAAGGGCTGCATCATTTCATCTATTGAGCTTTCTCTGGCTCCAGCTTTGATTACTTTAATAGTATTTAGCCAATTTAGAGATTTTTGTTTTCCACAGTGACACTCAATGGAAGCCTATTTTTCAGCATTTCTTATAACTGGACATCTGAGACACCTTGATTTACAACAATGCAAATATCTCTCCTGGTGCAGATAAAGCAGTCGCAGTCTCTCACACGAAAGTGGGCGGAGGACCACGAGGTTCAGAACTGCATGTCATGTGGGAAAGGCTTCTCCGTCACCATCAGGAAGGTGCCTGTTCTCTTTATCTTTCTTTTTCTCTTTCTTCCCTCCTGCTCTCACACCCACAGGCTCTGGCACATGTTTAATGGTGCCGTCTGATCACGACATCAAAGCAATAAGTCCTTTGTGAATGGTCTACCCACTTTTGGACAGGTGGCATTCAGGGTTTGCCATTTGTTTGTTTTGTTCCCACATTTCTAAACAGACGTTTTTGTCCAGCAGCCCTTTTATCTACTCCAGCACATCTCCAGTGAGAACACTGTTGTGCTTGCAACACTGAAGTGCTGATAAAGAAGTGAAGTCAAATCAGTGCGATTGGAAAACACGTATTTGTTTGCTTAATGTCTCTGCCTGAATCAGCAGTGTTTGATGTCTGAACTTTGGGGATAATGTTCAGCATTCAAGTTCAAAGCCAAACCGCTTGTTCTACATGTACAACATGTAGGTTTAACCGACAACAGCGATCATCTATAATTCAACAAACTCACCATGAAAGGCCATAGCAGTATCTATTGTGAAATGTTTGATATCAATGCTGTTCATGAAGATCTGGTAAATAGAATGTCGAAAAGGACATGTGTGTTGCATTGAAAAAAAAAAAAAAAAAAAAAAATCATCTAGGGCAGTAACATCACTGTTAGAACTTCATCTATTTCTTCACTGTTCTATTATGATTAATGAGAGAAACACTGGCAATTGATTTTCCCCTGCCATGGATTTGGTTGCACTCGCTCTCCGATCCATTGATTGTAAAAGTGAAAATATTTCAGAATACAGAACTGTCCAAGGCCTGAGGATTTTAAAATGGTGTATCGTCTGCATGACTTTTCAATGCTGTAACCTGTCTGACTCCTCATCTTTTCTCCAGCACCACTGTCGTCACTGCGGGAACATCTTTTGTGCCGAGTGTTCAGCCAAGTGCGCCCTGACACCGTCTTCTAAGAAGCCAGTGCGGGTATGTGAGGCCTGCTACGAGGAGCTGCAGGGATAACGAGCTTCTTTCAGCCTGCCACTCTGCCACACACTTGCCATGGACTCTTCCTGCGTAGGACAGGAGCGTTTGCAGACTCTGGGAGCAGGAGTAGGAGTCTCAGTGTGGCAGAGCTGCAGGAATAACTGAGGACCGGCCTGGTTTGACCTACTCACTGGCCATGAGGTGGCCTCCGAGAGCGAGAAAGAGTGACTGAAGAATCTTAGCAGTCCTCATCCGAGCAGTGCCTTGGTCACCTCTTGAGCCATTTGTGGTTCCAAAGAATCTAAAAGGGAAAGGGGTGCCGCAATTTATTGCAATGTGTTTTGGATGAGATCTCTGACACGCCCTGTGCTTTGGGAACCAGGCTGGAAGATTTGCACCTCCAAGGTTTTTCTTTTGTGAACAAAGTAGTAATGAATCTGCCAGCATGGCATCCAGTGTGAGATGGTTTTGAGATAAGGAGAAAGCGTTGAGCTGAGAAGAATCCCATCGAAAAACTAGTAATCCCCAGCAGTAATTTCCAGAAGACAGTGTGTGATGGTATTATACAGTTATTAATCCAAATCTGGAATTCTCTGCAGTTGAGTCATGTACCTGTTTTTATTTTCCATTGCATAATGGTACCTGTCAAAGTAGGCCGAGAGCATTTCTACTGCAATGCTTGTGTTAACACTATCAGCAGCAGCAGCAGCAAGTTGAGAGACCGAGACACGGAGTGTTTACACATGAAGCAAACACTAATATTGACCATTGTGGTAGAACCTCTTTAGCCCATTAGAAAAGCCGTTATAGCTGCATTTGACAATGCCTTGATCCGCATTTCTAGGTTCACCCATAATTCATTACTTCGTACCCTGGCAAGAAGGGCAACAAGTCTAGTTGCTGGTAGTGTGTTGCATGAGTATTCTTCTCTAACTCGAACTGTTCCATGTTTTTGAAGTGTTACAACTGGGTGGCTCTGTAGCGTAGTGGGTAGCAGGTCCACTTCGCAGCAAGAAGGTCTTGGGACGTCCGTGATCAGGAGTCCATGGGAGCTAATTGGCCGAGTTCTCACGGGAGGAAGGCATGGCATGGTATATACTCACTTTCCTTTCACTCACAGCCACAGCAATCGCCAGCCAATCATGGGTGTGTGTGAGGTCATTCGTACGAGGGGGGCGGATTGCGCTTTCCCTCTGAGTGTGTTACACTGTCCCCAAATGCGCCACAGTTCAAAAAGAGGTGGGTGGCAGGCATTGCATGTCATGGAGAGAGTGTGTGATTTCGACCCTCCCTGGTCAATGGTGGTCATGTGATAGGAAAGGTAATATGCATATAATAGGTGGTAATTGGATATGACATAGAATAGGTGGGAATTGGATATGATTAAAAGTAGGGAGGTGGGGGCTGGGATCAAGTCCTGAGACTATACTTTGAATGCATGTTCACCGTGTGCTTGCATGGGGTTTCTCCAAGTACTCCAGTTTTCTCCCACAGTCCAAACGCATGCACATTAAGCTTATTGGTTGTTGAACCTCTGGGTGTGAATGTAAATGATTGTGTGTTGCACTATGATAGTCTGCTGTTCAGGGGGTGTATTCCATCTTTGCCCCCCTGTTGGCTGAGGTAGGCTCCAGCCTCCCTATGACCCTAATGATAGAATTAAGCGGTTCGAAAAATGAGTGAGGGAGTGCCACAACGTACAACTGAGTTGAACAGTCAGGACATTATACTAAATAGTCAGTAATATAAATATTAAGGTGGTGCCTAAAAGCAGAGCACTGAAAATGTTTGCATTTATTCTCTATAAACAACCCGCCATTACTTACGGTCTTTTCACCGGTACTTTGAAAACGTATCATCTCTCCTCATGAAGAAAAACCATTGAAAGCTTTCTGCAATGTGCAGGTATCAGGTGTGTATCGGGTCACCAGTGAGTATGGACGTGACGACAAAATCAAGCTCGGGGATTTGTTAATAAAAAATGTGGTAATATTGAATTGGGATCATTTATTCCTCATGAATTCTATTTGTGCTCCAAGTTTGTAGTACAACAAAACGGTGGAACTCTTCAGTGATGGGAAGTGAATATTTATGCAGTGCTCTCCATAGTTACAGCCGGGTTGACACTGCAGTGGGAGTATCAGATTTGTGAGTGTACCATGACACACTGTCCCTTGGAAGCACTATTGGTCTTCATTCGACTTGATTTTCCATATCATTCATTCAGGCATGTTTCATTGTATGGTGGCTATGTATCATACACGCTCGCTATGCTGCTCATGTTTCCATTTGATCTTAAAAAAAAAAAAAAAAAAGGGCGAGAGAAAGAAGAACTTTTACATTTTGCTTTTATTATATCAGCTTTCTCAAAATCGGTGCATTTGAGCAGTATTTTTCAAATTTGTTCATTCTGATTCACTACACTTTTCACATCATTGTTTTTTTTTTTTTGCTCATGTATGTGCGCTGCCAGTGGCGTAGTGGTTAGCATGTCCACTTCACAGCAAGAAGGCCTGGGTTCGATTCCTGGCCTGGGTGTTTCTGTGTGGAGTTTTGCATGTTCTCCCCGTGCTCCGGTTTCCTCCCACAATCCAAAGACATGCACAGTAGGTTAATTGGCCGTTCTAAATTGCCCATAGGTTCGCATCGTGCAGAAGGCAATGGCAAACCACTGCACTAATCCTGCTAAGAAAACCTCCATGAAGATGATAACCAGGGTGTTATCCTTCATGGCGGGTCGCCAATGGTCGTCCTACGACTCAGGCACTAGATAGATAGATGTGCTCTGCTACTCGGCAATAATTGTGATAATCTATATAGAGATTGTATAAAATCTCGGCTGCTCGAGCCCATCTGAAAGCCTATCGACAGTGTAGTGCTATCATTCAGGCCTCCGTGTTCTGTCATCACTCAACCAACATCTTATCTAGTCATCTCTCTCGTTCTACCTAATAGGCGTGAAAATGTCATGCATGACTGATGAGAAATAGGACTTAGGTGGAGATGCAATCCATTTGCTTTCTGTTCGAGGAAGGCTTTAGCTGTGAAAATGGTTCTTGGCACCGGCGTTTGTGCAAACACGCAAAAGGAATTGTACAAATTGTACCTGCTGTATAGTATGCATCAGTGTTGCCACCTGTGAAATACCTATATTGTCATGCAGCTGTCCTCAACAGCGCAGAGGCTTACAAATGCACATTTAATATTCATACATGAAGCAGTGTGTTTTATTCGAAGACACACGCGCACACTTAGATGCACCAACATCACCAAATATCATCACCTTTGTCAGTGTACATTCCAGAAACGCTTCCTTTTCTGTAATCGTCACCTGTCTCTGGACTGCCGATTTGTTTGACCATAAAACCATCCGTCCACAGTATCTCGTTAACACTATGGCGTAAAATATCGGTTCTGATGTTGCTTACCAGAAGTACGTCAGGAAGGTTGCCAGAGATTTGATTGTTGACGTTTTTTGGGGAAACACTACACCACAGTAGTCAGTTATGTTGCTTGTTGTGTGTGAGCTGTGACCCGGCAAACAGTCGCACTTCTCATCTGAACAACAGGCTGTTTCTGTTGTGTTCATGTGGTTGTGCCTTAAGTCTTGCTTTCCTAGCATCACAGCTCCGTCACATGAGCTGAGCTGAAAGGACATACACTTGTATATATTTGTTGGTATGGCGACATTGGTGGATATTAATGTGTCAAAATGGGTTATGGATATAATTTATGTCAAGATGTTTGTTTTCTAATTTTTCATGGGTCTGTTTGAGTAAATAAAATAAGTGTTTCTATTTTCCTTTGTGCTTTTGTGTCTTTCAATGCTGCACAATGATTGTGTGTGTGTATGCAGAAAATGTACTATACACATTACACGTGTGTGTGTGTGTGTGTGTGTATATACATATATATATATATACACACACACGTGTAATGTGTGTGTGTGTGTGTATATATATATATATATATATATATTACACGTGTGTGTGTGTATGTATGTATATATATATATATATATATATATAGAACTGTGAAATTGAATTTTTACACTATGCTTATGTAGAAAAAAGCTTTTCCTACTTTTACTGTTATGCCAATATGCATGAAAGCCTGGGAGAGGCAGGATAATATTCTTAGCAAAAGCAGCACCATCAAATGATCAGTAGTACGACTCGGTCAGTATACAACATGGACAGAATGAATGGCCTCGTATTCACTAATATTAGCTTTAGACAGTTGTGTAAATAGTTGATATGTTCAACTTTTATTATCTAAAGTCAATAAATGCCAATCCATCAATGATCGGTGGGTGCACAAGATACTCCATGTAACATGGACAGGAAAAATTACATATCAATCTGGTTTCTGGTCTGCTGCTTATTTACCAATTTTGCCGCGCACTTGTAAATTTCATGGTTCATTGTGCGTGCACTTGTGCTCCAATTCTTGTGGTTATTGGACCTGTAGAGACCTTAGAAGAGGATCAGCCGAATGTGAAAGTGACCGTGAAAAAGGTGTAAACCAGGAAGTATTTGAATTATTTCAAAAACTGTCCATCACATGTACAGATTTTAATATCTCCCAGGCATGCACTAAAGATTTTAATGCATTGATTCACAAATAAACAGGTACAAGTTAAGTCGGATATTTGGAAAATACCAATTTCATGATCAGACCTGTGTGCAAGTAGATAGGTAGGTAGATATTAAATACAAATTGAGCTCATTTGTCAAAACTGGATATGAATAGATTGATTCATAAATAATTCACAGAATCATTTACACAAGAAATGTGATCTCAGAATCCCTATTCAGAAAAAGGTTTGTGTACATGTAAGGAGACTCGGTGTGTGAAATTTAACTAAGATGTCAGGTTTGTGTTTTCAAAATGACAAGAAAGAACTGGATCGTTACTAAAACAAAATTCAAGATGATAAAAAGTATAATTTAAATTCATATTGACAGTTTGATTCATTCACACACTTGGTAGCAAAAAAAAAAAAAAAAAGTACTTTCTACTTTACCAAACTTTAATTTTGCCTGAAAATTGTTAGGTGGCCAAGAAACTAAAATGCTGGCGTGAAGGGTCTCAAAGTGGTAGATTTGAAATAATATCCAGCTGAAGATGAACATGTTTCTGAATCCTGCTTTTTTTTTGTTCTTCACTATTTTGGACAGTGAAAAAGCGACAGCTGCACATTGAGAGGGAGCGTGTAACCTATCGTGTACATACGGAGTCGCAGAGAAGAAAGCGAGTTGAGTATTTGGTGAACAGCCTCCTTTATTGTTCAGTTAAATGTCTTATTCTTTAAACAGACAAAATCTAACATTTACACACAACTTCACTAAGATTGAAAGTCATAAGTTATGAAATGAAACACAGGATCCTGGTCCTTTTATCATCAGAAAATGACTTGCACATACTATATTCCTGAATTTCAGGAATGACAGGCCACTCCTACCTTTTATTTGCCCCGAATACAACAGGCCACAGGGTTTGTTTCAAAGGAAACTAATTGTAAAAACAAAACAAAACAAAACAAAAAAAACACAAACAGTAAGCTACACCTCAATGTATTAATGTCAAATTTGGCTAAATTTTTTAGCTGCAATATTCCCGCTGTGACCCATCCAATCGCCAGTGGATTTTGCATTACAGCTACTGTAAGTAACTGACATTTGTGACACAGTGGACTTTATCCCACTCTGCTGTCTGACCTGAATAAATCCTTTCCAGTGCATTAACCTTAATCTAAAAAGGTCAGATGTGACTCTGCAGCCACGCGGGAATCCTGGCCAGTCAAGCAGAAAGCCATACTATTAGTCCCAGTCATGTGATATCAGTACTGCTGTGGACTACCTTCTCTGATGGTACGTGTCGAAGTGTGTGTGCTACAAGTTAGATCTGAAAAGACTCGACATAAAGAGAAGAGTTCTTCATCCGAGGCTGCCAGGAGTCCCGCTTCAGCAGAGCACCAACTGCCTGCTCGATTTCAGTCAGCCAAGCTTTCTGCAGCACACAAACACACACACTCAATAATGCAATCAGTGACGTGCACTTAAGAGACCTTTTGTTGCAGACAGGGTGTTTGTTGACGTGACATTTAAAACGGAGTTATTTGATCGGGACAAAAACAGTGGCGTATGGCTGGAATCAGATCAGAGACAGCCGAGTGTGTAATTACATCAGGAGGCAGTGTGGCTCCTCACCTTAACAGACTCCGTCGGGGCCTGCAGAATGAAGACGCCGATGCATTGCTGATAGCGATTCTGGTGCATTATAATGAAAGAACAGGGAAGGCCAGAGGCTAGAAAGTGGAACAAAATATAAAATAAAATAAAATGTAATGTGCTTTTATTCACTGAAACAGTCTGTTCTTTCAAAACAAACATTTTCCATTCATTAAAGAGCCTGAATTTTTATTTACATATGTAAAATTTTAGATAAATGAATACTATAGCAAGAGGCACAGTGGCATATTGGTTAGGACGTCCGCCTCCCAGCAAGAAGGTCTTGTGTTCAAGTTCTGAGCTCTGGGATTTCTTTTTATTTGTTTATTTTTGGGGGAGATTTTTGCCCATTTTTCTCCCTAATTTAGTCGTATCCAATTCGCACCCATCAGGTATCGCCTTCCCGATGTTTTTTTTTTTGTGGTCCTGCGATGTTCTGGTGAGCGGTTTATGACATATCCTGCCTTCACCAAGTGTTGGCTGAGATGGGCTCCAGCCTGCCTTTGTAGGTTCAAGATGTTTTGGCAAGTGAATACATAAGTGAGAGTGAGCACAAAAGCCTCTTTCATGAATAACCTTCATTTTGTTTTTTGGGTTTTTTTTTTTTTTTTTAGTTGTAGGACTTCAGGCACTGACTGTTGATAATGTTAAGGTGGATAAAATGTGTGGCTGTCATGGGGAACAGAGGACAGGTCTGTAAGTCAAATTGTATGATATTCATACAAAAGTGAGAAGATTGTTGGCAAACAACCAAAAAAAAATCTCGTGACACTTGCACATCCATCATAACTCATCTGTAGGACAGTGTTGGGTATTAGATCCACATACTAGACCTGACGTCGAGACTTACCTGAAAGACAAAAAGGGTCTGCGGTACATTTACCATGTGACGTATGTGATGGGCTTAAATGAAGGGAACGAATACAATCTACCGAGGAATAATATCTTGAATTAGTCATTAACCTGCAGCATTGAGCTGGTCAATATTCCTGAGCTGCAGGCGGTCCAGTGAGATAGGTTGATCCACCACAGTGAAGTTGCAGCCCTCCTGCATTAATTGCTCCAGCTCCTGGCCAGCCGCAGAACGCACCGGATGCATCTCCCCAACTGCAGACTTCTACAGAGCAGACACCACGATAACAATTGGTTGTAAACTTCAAAACTTTTTGACTTCGAAAACGGTTTCCACACGACTAATATCAAGCATTAAAAATGCGCCATATGGTTGCAATTACTTTCAAAACTACTTAGACTCTGCCTCTATCACTCTCGTTGGACACACATTTAACACTTATGGTGTTATGCACTCTTGTTTACTGGATTTGTCTCTGCGAACGAAAACTTGTTACCTACTCTGCATATAAAATATTAATATTAAAATGCATTTTCTTTAGTTTAAAGGGTAATTAAACACAAACATAAAACATTACATACATGGGGTGCCCAATACGTCAATTGCGATCTTCCAGTCGATTGCAAAAGTAGTGTGGGTGGATCACATGGTATTAAAAGCTAGACGTCAGTCTAACATGCTCACTATGAAATTTGTCACTTGACTGACTGACCAATCTGACCTTCACCACTGGTGTCACTGTGCATATGCACATAATGGCGCATTCTAGCAAGCTAGTGAGTTAGCCTCCAATTTTTGTCTTCTAAACTTCAGGGTATAAAAATGAGTGGGGGTTTCCATATGGAATGGAAGATGGACTTTTTTTTGCTATATCATTTTCAAAGTGCGTTTGCCTGGGTAACTTCAAAAGCAAAGGCAGCCACCACAGCTTCATTCCGGGTGAGTCACTTAAATCATCAAGAACAATAAATTCCATTCAATGCAAATCATCAGCGCATAATGACACAATGTACAGAGTTGTATTGAGGGATATGGGTTCATGCAGCTATGCAAGGTACACTAACATGGTTCATATAAAGAAATAAATATATTTATGAATAAATAAATGTTTTGCAAATTTCTAGTTGGTAGATCATTTTGACTTGGTCATTATGTAAGTAACTCATATGCTGTAAAAGTGTGACCACCCCGATACACATCATAAACGTGGTTGCACTTCAAAACATGCAATTATTATTACTGTCTTTGTTCAGAAAAAAAAGTAAATTCTCGCACAAGAATGATGCCACCGTATCGCAAAAAGTCACACAAGACTCATGTCAAAGACACTGCAAACAAGGCAGTTGTTTGCACATAAATGAACTACAGTGCATACTATACGTTCATGTAAATGAGCAAATATTTGGGAGGTATGTTACCATAAGTTAGTATTATGTGCAGGTACATCTTAGTTTATTTCGAAGTTCACTAGTTTATATCTGATTTGTAATTTAATATCTGAATACTGCTATTTTTGCCATTATCTCGCCAGTAGGGGGCTCACACTCCACATACTTCTCAGTGTCCTGCTATCCAGCTGAACAAAGTCATAATACTCTACAGCAGTGATCCTCAACCTTGTGCATAGAGCAGTTCCTTTCTGCAGATTTTATCTCGAACCCTAAATAAAACGTCTCTTTTAGTTAATCAAAAACTTCTGAAGGCAATGATTAGATTCTCAGGTGGTCACGATTATGGATGGAGCCAAAGTCTTTGGGGGGGGGGGGTAGATCTCCAGGAAAAGGGTTGGTGACCACTGCTCTAGACAGAGATTCCCAACAATATCCCATAAGATCCATTAGTCCTGACTTACTAACTTATGGCAATAAAATAATTCATTTGTTTATTTATTTATTTTTTTTACACATAGTGGACTGAAATTGTAAATGTTTTTTTTTTTTAGTTATAAAATTCAATCCCAGCAGACTAACAGTTTTTGAACTAAAGGTTTGACATTCCCAGGATCTAGATAAATGATAGAAAGTGTTCTGGTTTAGCTCCCACCTCTGTCAGAGCTACAACCACATCTTTAAGGAGGCGGGAGACACGGGATACAAATTAGCCATTTTTTGTGCTTATACTATGAAGGCAATAGCTGCAGACAGAAGGTCATCGATGCATGTCATAGCAGTAACCCCTGAAACTGGTGGTGGGGGACTGTCAAGTGGAAAAAGGAAGCCTATTGGGTCTGTGAGACTTCTGAGGCAGCAGATAGGTACCGGCAGGCCAAATGTGCTGCAGCCCGAACTGTCGCTGATCCAAACTCTCAGGCATGGGAAGAGTTTGGTTAGGGCCTGGAAAGTGACTATCAGTTCGCCTCGAAAAAAGTTCTGGACCACCATCTGACACCTTAGGAGAGGGAAGCAGCTCTCCAGAAATACTGTTTACAGTGGAAGTGGGGATCACTTTGAGGACCTCCTCAATCCTACCAAAATGCCCTCCGTAGAGGAGGAAGACTGTGGGAGTTTGGGTGGGATTCACCCATCACTGGGGCGGCGCTCGCCATGGTAGTCAAAAAGCCCCTTAGGCTACAGGGTCAAAGCTCCTCCCTGAATATCTCCAAGCTCTGGATGTTATAGGACTGTTTTGGTTGTCATGTATCTGCAACATCGCGTGGTCATCAGGGACTGTACCTCTGGATTGGCAAACTGGGGTGGTAGTTCCCTTTTAAAATGGAGGACCGTAAGGTGTGTTCCAATTATCATGGAATCACACTCCCTAGCCTACCTGGGAAAGTCTGCGCAAGGATGCTGATGGTTGAACCTCGGAGGAAGGAGGAACTATGTGCTTTTTGTCCTGGCCGCGGCACTCTCGACCAACTCTATACAGTCTACTGGATCCTGGAGGGGGATGGAAGTTTGCCTAATCAGTCCACATGTGTTTTGTGGATTTAGAGAAGGCTTTAAACCGTGTCCCTCAGGCTAGCTTGTGGGGTGTGCCCCGGGAGTACGGTGCTGCATTGGTAACAACAGGCCAAATTCGTTTCTGGTGAGGGTGGAGTCCGCCATGGCTGTCCTTTCTCATAGATTCAGTTAATAATTTTTATGGACAGAATTTCTAGGTGCAGCCTAGAATGTGTACAAAAGAAGAGATTAGCCAAGAAGAAGTGGGACATTGAGAGGACCGAAGAGAGTAAACAGGAGTACAGGGAGACACAGCGTAAGGCGAAGGTAGAAGTGTCAAAGGCCAAACAGAGGGCGTATGATGACTTGTATGATAGGTTGAACAGTAAGGAGGGAGAAAATGATCTATACAGGTTAGCATAGCAGAGAAATAGAGATGGGAAAGACGTGCAGCAAGTTAGAGTGATAAAGGACAGAGAGGGAAATGTATTGACTGATGACAGAAGTGTGCTGGGAAGATGGAAAGAGTACTTTGAAGAGCTGATGAATGAGGAAAATGAGAGACGAAAAAGAGTAGAAGGGTGACCGTTGAGGAGCAGGAAGTAGCAAAGATTAGTAAGGGAGAAGTGAGGAGGGCATTGAAGAGGATGAAGAGTGGAAAGGCAGTTGGCCCTGATGACATACCAGTTGAGGTATGGAAGTGTCATGGGGAGGTAGCAGTAGATTTTCTGACAAGAATATTCAACAAGGTCTTAGAAAGTGAGCAGATGCCAGAGGAATGGAGGAGAAGTGTGCTTGTGCCCATTTTTAAGAACAAGGGCGATGTACAGAGTTGTGGCAACTACAGAGGGATAAAGTTGATGAGCCATACAATGAAGCTATGGGAAATAATAGTGGAAGCAAGACTAAGGGCAGAGGTCAGCATTTGTGAACAACAGTTTGGTTTCATGCCAAGAAAGAGCACCACAGATGCAGTGTTTGCTTTGAGGATGTTAATAGAGAAGTACAGAGAAGGTCAGAAGGAGCTGCATTGTGCCTTTGTGGATCTGGAGAAAGCATATGACAGGGTGCCGAGAGAAGAACTGTGGTATTGTATGAGGAAGTCTGGAGTGACAGAGAAGTATGTTAGAGTGGTGCAGGACATGTATGATAGATGTAAGACAGTGGTGAGGTGTGCTGTCGGTGTGACAGAAGAGTTCAAGGTGGAGGTGGGACTGCATCAAGGGTCAGCTCTCAGCCCCTTCTTGTTTGCTATGGTGATGGACAGGCTAACAGATGAGGTTAGACAAGAATCTCCATGGACTATGATGTTTGCAGATGACATAGTGATCTGTAGTGAGAGCAGAGACCAAGTGGAGGAAAATCTAGAGAGGTGGAGGTATGCCCTGGAAAGGAGGGGATTGAAGGTTAGTCTTAGTAAAACAGAATACATGTGTGTGAACGACAAGGACCCAAGAGGAACTTTGAGGTTACAGGGGGCAGAGATAAAGAAGGTGGAGGATTTTAAGTACTTAGGCTCAACAATCCAGAGCAATGGAGAGTGTGGAAAAGAGGTGAAGAAGCGCATGCAGGCAGGTTGGAATGGATGGAGAAAAGTGTCCGTGTGATGTGTGATAGGAGAGTATCGGCAAGAATGAAGGGAAAAGTGTACAAGACGGTGATGAGGCCAGCAATGTTGTATGGTTTAGAGACAGTGGCCCTGGGGAAAAGACAGGAGTCACAGTTGGAGGTAGCAGAGATGAAAATGTTGAGGTTCTCTTTGGGAGTAACGAGGATGGATAGGATCAGAAATGAGTACATCAGAGGGACAGCACATGTTAGATGTTTTGGAGACAAAGTCAGAGAGGCTAGATTGAGATGGTTTGGACATGTACAGAGGAGGGATAGTGAGTATATTGGTCGTAGGATGCTGAGGTTGTAACTACCAGGCAAAAGGCCCAGAGGAAGACCAAAGAGAAGATTTATGGATGCGGTGAAGGCGGACATGAAGGTCGTTGGAGTAAGAGTAGAAGATGCAGAGGATAGGGAGAGATGGAGGCAGATCATTTGCTGTGGCGACCCCTGAAGGGAACAGCCGAAAGGAAAAGAAGAATTTCTAGGTGCAGCCGAGGCGTTGAGGTTTGGTGGCCATCGTATCTCTTCTCTACTTTTTGCGACAGACCTTGTCCTTTAGGCTTCATCAATCCGGGACCTTCAGCTCTCATTAGAGCAATTCTCAGCCAAACGAGAAGCGGCTAGGATTAGAATCAGCACCTCCAAGTCAGAGGCCTTGATTCTTAGACGGAAAAGGGTGGAATGCACCCTCCGGGTCTTTAATGAGGTCCAGCCCCAAGTGGAGGAGTTCAAGTATCTCAGGGTCTTGTTCAGGACTGAGGGAAGGATGGAGCAAGAGATTGCTTTACTGCAGAGACTGCAGCGATCTGCCTGTCAAAAGGCCATCATGGTGAAGAGGGAGCTTAGCCATAAGGCAAAGCTCTCAATTTCCCAGTTGATCTACAATTTCAACCCTCGCCTATGGTCAGGAGCTTTGGGGAGTATCCGAATGAACAAGATTGTGGATACAAGTAGCTGAAGTGAGCTTCCTTCTCAGAGTGATGGGGCTCTCCCTTAGAGATGCTCAGCCATCTGGGAGGAGCTCGGAGTAGAACCGCTGCTCCTCTGCATTGAGAGAAGCCAGTTGAGGTGGCTTGGCATCTGCTTAGAATGTCTCCCAAATGCTTCCCTTGGGTGGTGTCTGGGGCATGTTCAACCAGGAAGAGATCATGGGGTCAACCCACAACATTCTAGAGGGACTATGTCTCTCGGCTGATCTGTGAATGCCTGGGGGTCC
Source organism: Plotosus lineatus (assembly GCA_024760905.1). NCBI lineage: Eukaryota > Metazoa > Chordata > Actinopteri > Siluriformes > Plotosidae > Plotosus > Plotosus lineatus. The sequence continues at coordinate 35,130,354 of CM045739.1, forward strand.
TCCTGGAAGAGCTGGAGGAAGTGGCTGGGGAGAGGGATGTCTGGACATCATTGCTTCGGCTGATGTCCCCTACCATGTCCCCAGATTAAGCGGTAGAAAGATGATGATTTTAGCTGTTAAATGCCATTTAAGCATTGATGTGTAGAATGAGCAGGAATACCTCACCTTTTTCATTCGTTTGACCTTCGTGAGCAGGAGGAATTCATCAAACAGAAACAGGTAAACGTCATTCAGCTTTGAATTGTCTGTTCATAAAGAGGGGGGGGACAACGATGAACTCCAAGAATGACACTAATAAATTTTAGTTTTAATACAGACTGTGTTTGAGTTCAGTACATCCACAGTTCACACAAGAATATTTGCATCAGTTAGTATGCAATTACTTGATATCATTATTTTTTTATATATATATATATATATACACTAGTCCTTCTCAAAAAATTAGCATATTGTGATAAAGTTCATTATTTTCTGTAATGTACTGAAAAAATTTAACTTTCATAGATTTTAGATTCATTGCACACCAACTGAAATATTTCAGGTCTTTTATTATTTTAATACTGATGATTTTGGCATACAGCTCATGAAAACCCAAAATTCCTATCTCAAAAAATTAGCATATTTCATCCGACCAATAAAAAGTGCTTTTAATACAAAAAAGTCAACCTTCAAATAATTATGTTCAGTTATGCACTCAATACTTGGTCAGGAATCCTTTTGCAGAAATGACTGCTTCAGTGCGGCGTGGCATGGAGGAAATCAGCCTGTGGCACTGCTGAGGTGTTACGGAGGCCCAGGATGTTTCGATAGCGGCCTTAAGCTCATCCACAGTGTTGGGTCTGGTGTCTCTCAACTTTCTCTTCACAATATCCAACAGATTCTCTATGGGGTTCAGGTCAGGAGAGTTGGCAGGCCAATTGAGTACAGTAATACCATGGTCAGTAAACCATTTAGCAGTGGTTTTGGCACTGTGAGCAGGTGCCAGGTCGTGCTGAAAAATGAAATCTTCATCTCCATAAAGCTTTTCAGCAGATGGAAGCATGAAGTGCTCCAAAATCTCCTGATAGCGAGCTGCATTGACCCTGCCCTTGATAAAACACAGTGGATCAACACCAGCGGCTGACATGGCACCCCAGACCATCACTGACTGTGGGAACTTGACACTGGACTTCAGGCATTTTGGCATTTCCTTCTCCCCAGTCTTCCTCCAGACTCTGGCACCTTCATTTCCGAATGACATGCAAAATTTGCTTTCATCCGAAAAAAAGTACTTTGGACCACTGAGCAACAGTCCAGTGCTGCTTCTCTGTAGCCCAGGTCAGGCGCCTGTGCCGCTGTTTCTGGTTCAAAAGTGGCTTGACCAGGGGAATGCGGCACTTGTAAACCATTTCCTGCACACGCCTGTGCACGGTGGCTCTGGATGTTTCTACCCCAGACTCAGTCCACTACTTCCACAGATCCCCCAAGGTCTGGAATCGGTCCTTCTTTCACTTTTTCCTTCCCACAGACGTCCCACTGAGGTACCTTGATACAGCACTCTGGGAACAGCCTACTCGCTCAGAGATTTCTTTGTGTCTTACCCTCTTGCTTGAGGGTGTCAATGATGGCCTTCTGGGCAGCAGTCAGGTCGGCAATCTGACCCATGATTGTGGTTTTGAGTAATGAACCAGGCTGGGAGTTTTTAAAAGCCTCAGGAATCTTTTGCAGGTGTTTAGAGTTAATTGGTTGATTCAGATGATTAGGTTAATAGCTCGTTTAGAGTACCTGAACGTGATATGCTAATTTTTTTTTTAGAGGAATTTCGGGTTTTCATGAGCTGTCTGCCAAAATCATCAGTATTAAAACAATAAAACACCTGAAATATTTCAATTGGGCTGCAATGAATCTAAAATATACAAAAGTTTAATTTTTATCAGTACATTACAGAAAATGATGAACTTTATCACAATATGCTAATTTTTTGAGAAGGACCTGAGAATGAATATATATATATATATATATATATATATATATATATATACACATACACATACATACACACACACACACACACACACACACACACACACACACACACACCAAAGTCTAAATATATACATTTCTCACCCATGAGTGTGAGCTTCCCTTCATATCGGAGACTACGGTGAGAGACCAAGTTTTCCAAGGTGGCAGGTTTCAGCAAGTGCTTCAGATTCTATGGGAAAATACAGATATGACTACACAAGTAAAAACTTTCAAGGCCAATTTAGCCACCAAAGTTTTTTCAGCTGCCCATCTTACAAGTGCCTCCCAGAACAAATCCATTTCTATTTTCACTCTTCCGATCTACACCTGTCTGTCTGTCCTTCTTTCGGCTTTTTCCCTTTTACTCGGGAGTCGCCACAGCGAATCATCTGATTCGCACGTTTGATTTGTCAGAGGTTTTTATGTCGGATGCCCTTCCTGTCACAACCCTTTTAGCAAGGGACAGAAACACGCGGACGACTTTGCGGCCTACTCTTTACGAAAGTCGGCAATGGTTCTTTTACATGCCTCTCACCATAGACAGTGACAGACATGGCCCGCCTTTGATAACCCAGTTAGCCGCTCTGTGAATCATGCCACTTACTACAATTTATTAAAACATAGTGCCATTTGTCCTGCCTTGTTTCTGATATTGCATTGTTCTCCATCATGAAGTGCATGTTAGTGAGACTTATACTGTGTTAAAGTCATAGTCCAACATTCTCTATTAATGAACTACTCACTCACTCATTTGCCAAACCTCTTACTCCTACTATTAGGGTTGCGCAGAAGCTGCACCTATCTCAACCAGTACTTGAGAAAAGGCAAGATAGACAATGAACAGCTCGTCAGACCATTTCATGGTTACACTATAACCATTCACACTCACATCCACACCTAGGAGAAATTTGGAACATCCAATTGGCCTAAGCTACATGTTTTTAGACCGTGGAAAGCAACCGGAGTACGGGGAAACATGCAAAGCCCATACAGAAATGCCCAAGCCTGGGACTCAAACCCAGAACCTTCTTACTGTAAAGGAAGCGTGCTAACTACGTCAACGTGCTGCCCTACACTGAACTATGAAAATCATAATCTACTTGCAGTATGAATTGTTTACATACACATATTTATCTGTGACCTGTTTCGTCTGTGTTCTATCAAGGTCTAACTCTTCACTTCTCACACAATTCCTGGCGTATTCTGGTATGAACCGGATAAAACAGAGGTAGGATTGAGGCCATTTGATAACCGTCAACTGGTGTTTGTCACGCTGGCTCTGAAATTAAGGCCAAAGTCGGAGCTCCTCGAGACAGATCAAACATTATAAAATGGATTGTATGCAATATAATCATAAACAAATAAAATCAAGGAATGTATTCTCTGATTAAATTACACAAATGATGCTGTTAAAATTAACATGTGGAACTAAAATAATTTGTAAAAATTGTTTGTATCTGATAAACATGAAGTGTACCATTGCGCACAGCAGAACTGACAATGCTGTGGTGTGTATTATAGCTGGGCTGGACTCCGGCTCCCACTCTAATCCCGTTCAATCCCTAAATATCGCTGACTTATTTTTAAATGCAAAAGTTTTACTATTAGCTGTGAGTCGGCTGAGATGGGCGCCAGCTTGTCTGCTATCCTAATTAGGATTAAGCGGTTCAGAAAACGAATGAATGTTATAAATACGACTGGTTCTCTCATTAACACTCAAGTTTATTAATATTCAATATAATTAAGTACTTGAATATTATTCATATTTAGTAATATCAGAAACAGGTTCCATAACTAGATTCTCCGAGGATAAACAAGAATTAGAAAAAAGTGTCTTGACAGTGTATTCATGGTGTATTCATAAACTGCATTTTATTTACAGACAACTGTTGACTTATGACATCACAAGTTGTTCTTCATTAATAGAACGTCCATTTAATAGAAAGTCATTCATTTATTTTCTAAGCCATATAATCCTAATTAGGGTTGTGGGGAGGCTGGTATCCATCTTAATCGACTATGCGCAAAGACAGGCTACAGCCTGAACAAATACCACCATTCACTCTCATTTTCATACCTAAGGGCAATTTGAAAGCGCCAGTCAGCCTACTGTGCATGTTTTTTGGATTGTGGGGGAACCCACATAATCACAGGGAGAACATCGAACACTGTACAAAAACATCCTGAGCCCAGGAATTGAACATGGGACCTTTTTTAGTGTGGCGAATGTATATATTATATATGTAAGGTGGACAGTGTGCATGTATGTGTGTGTATGTATGTATATATATATATATATATATATATATATATATACATATACACACACACACACACACACACTAGGCCCTCGATATTCGCCGGGGTTTGGTTCTGGCCCCTCCCGCGAATGAAGATAATCCGCAAGTTCTATACCCGGAAGTAAAACCCCATGTATCATATTACATGTACGCATGAGCAACCGGAAGTAAAATACTATGTATCTATTACATGTGCTAAAATATTCTTCTGAAACACATTCTATAGACAGTCTTACTTATTAATACAGTATTCTTTTCGACTTTTTCCAGTTATTGAAGCCTTTTATTAATAAAAATCACAGTACAAAATTAAAATATATAAATCTTATACAGTATACCCTATCTCTCTCTCATATATATATATATATACACACACACACACACACACATATATATATATATATATAGGATATATATATAGGATTTTCTGAGTAGATCCTTCCGTAGGAGAGTGCTCAATACTTTTTGGTAGAGCAAATAATAATATTCTTCTATAATCACCTGAAGAGAGAGGATGGTTTCACCACCCCTCGAAACAGATCTGTAGTGATACATGGAGTTTCAATAGAAAGTCTTTGTCCTGTCCTTTTATTTTTGTTATATATATATATATATATATATATATATATATATATACACGCACACATACACACTATATATATATATATATATAATGTGTATATATATATATATATATATATATATATATATATACACGCACACATACAGTATGTATATGTTTTCTTTTTGTATGCATATTATCCAGTTAAGCTCTCTGATGCCACTCAAACGCCGGCTAAGTGCCGTCTCTTCAACTGTTTCCTCTGAAGTGCCTGAAGATAATCATCTGAACTGTTGTAAAGCTGTAGTATTAAAGTCTTTTTCAATTATTATTTTAGGACAGTGCCCAAGTTAATATTTAGAATTTTTAGAAGCCATGGAGCAGCTCAGCCACGCCCCTCAGCTGGAGCGGAGCGTTAGAGAACACAGCTGTCAAAATTAAAGTCCCCCAAAACAGACCAAAACAAAAAAGAACATAAAAGAACATAAAATGTAATAAATTTGATAAGCAAAACAAAACGATAAACATGCTACACCACAGTACAGAAAATCACACACAAAAACATTCTAAACATTAACTTAGGTACTGTACTGGAATAATGATTGAAAAAGACTAACACTAGAGTGCTTTCAGATGATTATTTCTCTTCAGGCACTTCAGAGGAAACTGTCGTTTTTTTCAGGAGAAAGTCTTATTTCTTCAGAAGAAACATTCAACGTCATTACCTTTTCTAGCGCTTAGCCAGAGAAGACGCACAGCGTTTAAGTGGCATAATACAGCTTAACTGATAATTAAAATACACTAAAAAAAAGAGGCTCATTGAAAACTTGTGCACGAACGAGGAAAAAGAGGCATTACATCATCTCAACCAATCAGCAGAAAGGAGGACAGCCATTGGCTGAATTTGAGTGACATGTCAGTTGCTTGGCAGTCCGCGAATACTCAAACCGTGAGTGCAAAACCGTGAATCGTCAAGGGCCTACTGTATACACAAACACACACACATACTGTATATATCAAATGGCATTGTTGTGAAATAACTAGTCCCCTCTATCGAGATTAAAATTCATTATCCTGAGTGGATAACACTTAAATCAAACAGTTTTTTTAGTCATTTGGAGCAGTGATGCTATGTATCCACGTGTGTGTGCTCACTGTTTACATGTGTGCTCACTTTGGATGGGTTAAATGCAGACAAAAAAACAAGTTCCTTTGTGGGATGAATACATAATTTCGAAATAAATACATTTAAAAATCTAAATTAAATTCTATTCAGTAAAATTATTGGAAATATATTTGTTGAATGGAGTGCAGACAATCCAGAGAAACTTGCAAAAAATGTTTAAGATCTCATCAGCTGTAGGTTTGATGAAAGACCACTTCCTGAATATTATAATGGAATCTTTAGAGAGTTTATATGAGAGGTGCTACACCGAATGTAGGCGCTTGTCGCAAGTGACGTATGGTGCTTGTGAAGCAAAGTGTCGCTTACCCGGACTTCCGATCTTTCAAGTGAGCAAGTGAAGGTTGAGTACTAAACAAGTATTCCACGCGCACTTGCACACTTGAAAGATCGGAAGTCCGGATAAGCCACGCCTTGTCTCACAAGCACCCTATGTCACTTGCGACAAGCGCCTACTTTCATTCGAGCACCTCACATATAGCATGTTATACACTGGATTATATGCTAGTTATTAGTGAGGATATACTAAGCATATACAAGTAAGTAGTTAAGGTAGTCTGTTGGGCTTTTTATACCCGAGCCTAGTAGCTCATCAGGCTAGTACTTATCCCCAGTTTCCATAGGGTGAAGCTACCAGGAGTTCAACTCCTCCTGAATGGGACGCTAGTCCATCATAGGTTACCTTCCCAGTATATTTTTACTACTACGCATTTATACTACTGGGTGAACAGAGGCACACTTGTGGTTAAGACCTTGCCCAGGGGTCTTAGCACAGTGGGGGGGGGGGGGGGGGGGGGGGTGTTTAACTGGGATTCGAACACACAACCACCTGATCATGAGCCCAGCACCCTAACCACTACACCACTTATGTACAAAATATACTAGTTATTTCCTCCGGTTACATTATAGAGCAGAAAATGCAGATACAGGCACATGCAGTATGTAAAACCTGATGGATTCGATTGAAATGAAAATCCCAGAGATATTATGCTAATAAATAAACCCCTCAACTCCCCATGTAAAACGCTTTCATTTTGAATATGATATCAATTAAATTCCAGGTAGTTCAACTGTGGGGTCATGAAAATATGCAGGGTCATGAAAATATGCAAGTTCACCTCTGGAACCTGTGCTTTCTTATCTCTTTCCCACACTGGCAGCCAGACCAATGCTTCCTTCAACTGCTTCACCTTTTGATAGTTATCCAACCACTTTACCTTACCCTCCAGATCATCTAAAGAGAGGAAGGGGGGGGGGGGGGGGGGAGACGATGGGAGAAAGACAAGAAAGAATCAATTTATTAAAATGCAAATTATGTACAATTAAAATCTCTCGAGTCGGCCACACCTTCTACACAAATATTACTCCTTTTCTGCTGCAACACTTTTATCATTTTATTTTCATTGTTGATAATCCAGTCTCTTTTCTTTATCAACTGATTTCTGTCTGTATGTTGTAAATGAGCTCGGAGTCATTCCATGACACAGACTTCAGAGATAAAGTTACACATAATGGTATACGATAAACCAGCCACACCCTCAAATCAGTCATGTGAGCGAATGCTGCAAAAATATTCCCTTTGATAATAGTGTAGAGAACTGCTTTGGGAGAGCATGTTTATGAAAAACTTGCAGGTCAAGTCGCAATTACGATCGCATAGTTCTACAAGTGCGGGCATTCTGGTGCAACTCGGCAGAAAACAATGTACGCTATGTCTTGTTGATAGAATGCTACTATTCAGAGATTCATCTCTCCTGACGCAGATTACTTTCAGGAGTGAACATGAAGAAAGATATAACTTCTGTATATGAAGAACTGCTCCACATTTTGCCCAGAAGTAGCCCTCAGGGTCTCCAGCCATAATTATGATGACAGATAAACTGGAACTGTGACCTGCTACTTATACTATTAATGTTTATAATTCCTCCTCCGATATGAATGCTTTACACTCAAATGATTTCAGTTCTATGCTGATAAACACAGTTGAGCACAGTTTATCAGTCCTGATAAACATGCAATAACAAGATGAAGGAGTGTAAGTATTCCACGTTTACCGTTAGGAAACAGAATTTTCCATTGCCGGCTGTACGTATATACCGAGTGTCCTACTCATACACATCCAGTTTAAAATTAAAGTTGCTTTAACAAATTCACTAACCTTTCCAGACAAAAATAACATTTTGTTCGCCCACCCTTAGCCTTGGGGGGGGGGGGTTAGTGGTTAGAGTGCTGGGCTTATGATCGGGAGGTTGTGAGTTCAAATCCCACCGAGACCCTCACTGTGCTAAGACCCCTGGGCAAGGTCTCAACCACAAGTGTGCCTCTGTTCACCCAGCAGTATAAATGGGTACCAGTAAAAATATACTGGGAAAGTAACCTGCGATGGACTAGCGTCCCATCCAGGGAGTTGAACTCCTGGTCGCTACACGCTACGGAAACGGAGGAGTTCAATATTCGGGTTCATTTTTATCATGCTGACAGGAAAACTGAACCACTCCATACAGTCTTCTCCAGCACATCCCAAAGACTTTCAATGGGGTTCAAGTCAGGACTCTATACATATGTGAAAAATGATTCCTCATGTTCGCTGAACCACTCTTTCAGTATTCGAGCCCCAATTTTATATATCTGTGCCATCAGGGTCCAGTGATGTCATATCCTGCTCATTCAGTACATTCAGCTCACTTTTTTTTTTTATTACCACATAAATGCTGCTGAGCCTCAAACTGACCAACTGAAGCAACAACGCCATGGCAATTGCACACTATAAATAAGGCTAAAGGTGAACCAACAAAATATTACTTTGTGGGACTTTTTTTTTTTTTTTTTGGCAGGGAAATGTATATTTTTGGCATCTGTTTGAACAACACTTTAGCATCTTTAAGGGTATTGAAGTAGATATGACCCTATTCCCAATCTAAACTTTGCAACTTGACAAACATGCACAGAATGTCTAGGAAGAGAACACATGGCTATTAGGCTTAGACGGTTTACATGTTTATAACACAAACCTGGAGTGTACGCTATAATAGCTGCAGTACTGTTTGCCATATCAACATAATTTATATATAAAACAAGCTCTACCTCTGGGTAGCACAGTGATGCAGCAGGGAATATTAGTAGAAGTTTGAGACTGATCTGAGATTAATGTTCGTATGAGGTTTCACACGTTCTTCCCATGTCCATATGGGTTTTCTCCTAGTTCTATGGTTTCCTTCCAAAAACAATCTTGCAGACAAATTCTGTCAATTTCTCCAAGTATTAGGGTTGTAGGGAGGCTGGAACCTAGCTCAGCTAACATTGGCGAAGGCAGGTTACACCCTAAACAGCTCACCAGACTATTGCAATACCACGACCAAACCTCCCCCCCCCCTACATGCTAATACCTGACAGTACAGTGGAGTCACTGCTCATGACAAATTCCTTGCTGGTTCTCAACTGTTAATGGTGTATATTTACATATTGCTTGGTCCACCAGCTCCACTATGCCCTGTAAGGCACTCTCCTCCTCCTCTGTGCAACTTCTCTTCTCCATGTTCTTCAGGATCAGAGGGTAACGTGTGAACCTCTGCAAAGGAGTCACCAGCAGATCCTTTATCTGTAGTCTACGGCACTGTTTCTGCTTCTCACACCACTGTGGAAGACATACAGATAGAGCTTTACTACTCCCATAATAATACAGTACAGTCGGCCTCCTTCTTACGAAATTAATCCGTTCCAGCGCCTTTTTCGGAACCTGGAGTTTTCGTAAGTAGAGCCGCATTTTACATGTAAAACGCGTGATTCGTTCCAAGGCTCCCAAGACTCCTCTTTAAAAATGATAAAAGCTTGCATTTAAGGAGCTTTTAAGGTACTTACTTCGTGTTGATAATGTCTTCTCAGCAGAGTTATAATCTTATAATGACCATGGCACTAGGAATCATTTTCACTGGGAATCACACACACGTGTGTGTGTGTGTGTGTGTGTGTGTGTGTGTGTGTGTGCGCGCATGTTGACCATGTGTTCTTAGCAGATTTATAATCTTACAATGACCATGGCACTGGGAATCACATGCATGTGTGTGCACGCGCGCATGTGTTGACCATATCTTCTTAGGAGAGTTATAATCTTACAAATGTTTATGGAAGGTTAAAAGCCTGAGCCATAAAATACAGTTGGAATGACACACAAACATGAACACAGTTCATACAAATGTGAACAAAGTTGATCCCTCCTCGCCAATGGGAGGCCAGCGGGGTGGGATGTTGAGAGATAGCCAATGGGAGGGAGTTGTGTCATCCCTCCTAGCCAATGGGAGGCCATCAGGGTGGGACGTTGGGAGACAGCCAATGAGAGAGAGCAACTCGCGCATTGTTTGAATGGTGCATTTGGCACTTTTCGTAAGAAGTTGTTTCGTATACAGAGGACAAAAATTTAGGAAAATATTTTTCGTATACTGGATTTTTCGTATTCAAGGGTTTTCGTAAGAAGGGGGCCGACTGTATTTTTAAGGCATTCAAAGACAAATAATCAAATGCAGGCGAAACCGTTTTATCCTACCAGGGTTGCGGGGATCTTTGAGCCTATTTCATCCGTCACTAGGTAAGCCCTGGACACATGGTATACCCTGAACAGTTTGCATGGCCAACGAACATAACTATTTAAGCTTACAATCACACCTAGGTTCAGCCAATTGGCCTAATGTGCATGTCTTTGAACTGTGGGAAGAAACCGGAGGAATCCCATGCAAGCATTGTGTGTTTCTGTGTGTGTGTTCCCCACACACAGAAACTCCCTCACCAAGGCCCTCGCCAAAAAATCCTCCCAAAGTTTCTAATAAACCCATGTCAGCATAACAATCCTGTAATTCAGGTGACCGTGTGAGAAAAAGGGAAGGTAACCGGTTAAACACTGCAGGGATGGGCAGGTGGAATGCAAGCTTAATGAGTTCAGTACTCAACGGCTCTCATGCATGACAGTTTCTATGCACTGTGTTCTTACACCATAATATGATTCTGAGGTCTAGTATAACAATCCACAATAATATTTCATAACCAGTGCAATTAATTATGTTTTACAGTGATTCACTGTCACCATGCAGCCAAGGCTCCAGTCCCTGAGACACTAGTGGGATCAATCGGTTTAGTAAAGGTATGAAATAATCAATCACTTATTGTTTTTGAGCCATAATTTGCACAAGTCAATAAATTAATAATATTTATATAGAAAGAAAGAAAGACGGTGTCACTAGGCATAGCTACTACCTTATCTGCCATTAAAAAATGCATTTAAAATAATCATGACTCATACATATTTAATTCAAAATTATATGATGATATATATCATGATTATACATCACATCAAAAAAAAAAAAAAAAAGAAAAAAAAAAAGCTATGATCTGCCCAAAAAGCCTGAAATCCGAGACCATGTAAATTAGAAATGGAAGAAGATAAAAAATGTATGATGGCATTATCAGTGAAATATAATTCCAGATTTAATTTTAGAATGACCTGTAGTCACCCTGCAAAAAAAAATACTAAATAAAGCAGCGTCAAAATCCGAGCCTAAACTAGTGTAAGAATTAAGACTTCTCTGAAAGCATTTTGCAGACACAGATTTAATAAACTTGGCTACGACGGGTATATAGACTGTATGATGGTATGTATGAAGGTATGTAGGCCGTATATCATGATAATTACTGAACCATAGACCATCATGCAAGTTATTACAGTCGGGGAAAAAAAACAAAACAAAACCACATCATCAGCATGTGAAAAAACAGAACGAAAGGAAAAACAGCTGGAGAACTCACAGACTTCTCGTACAAGTACAAGACGTCTGGTGCAACCACGCGACCACTTCATTGCTATCCCACATACTGGAATTCCTTTCCTTCGTTTTTGTACGCCATGTTGCTCTGATAATCGCATGTTATATTTCATTGGTGATCGTCACAGCATGCACATTGTGGTCAATCTAAATCTCTGACAATGTCACGTAATCGGGTGGCGTGGTGCTATAGTGGTTAGCATGTCTGCCTCACCGTAAGACAGTACTGGGATCGATTCTTTGATACTGGGATTACTTAGGTGTTTGTGTGTGGTGTTTGCATGTTCTCCCCGTGCTTGCGTGGTTGTACTCCAGTTTCTTCCCACAATCCAAAGCACATGCACAGTAGGATAACTGGATGTTTTCAATTGACCGTTGGTGTGGATTTGAGTGCGTATGGCTGCGTGTGTTTGCCACGTAATCGTTTGGCGGGCTGTTCACAGTGGACCCTGCCTTCGCCCAGAGTCGACTGATATAGGCACGAACCCTCTGCAATTCTAATCGGATTAAGTGGTCTGGCAAATGAGTGAGTTAGTGTTATGAGGTAATGATTGCAAGATGTCTTTGGTCATGTGATCATGACAACATATATCTTCGAAACTCTTCAGTACGATGTCGTACCACCGATTAGAATCCAAGATCAAACAAATCGCTCCCAATTGTATCACATTGGTCGTCTTCGTTTAGAACAGCCCAAAATTATACGAGTGTACGAGTGACGACTGAAAGCTTCACAGGTTTACTAGGATACAACGGTCATGTAAGGTTTATTTTTCAAAATACAGTCGTCTCTACGCGGTACACAGACTTCTTTCCTCACTGTTGCAGCTCTTGGATCCTCATGATATCGGATCTCTCAAATTTAGTTACTCTGGCATTGGACTGACATACTGTTACTGTACCTTCACATAGGAACTGAAGTCGTCCCTGGTCTTCAGGGTGTCCAAATAGAGGACGGCTTTGCTGTAGTTCAGACAGTATTTCTGCAGACAGTGACAAATGCTCTCGCCAAAAGCCTGAAAAATAAAGGACATGGGTTAGAGAACACATGCTCTGCATCCTAACTAAAGACAAATAAATCATGTGTGCATATTCTCAGTAGAATGAGACATCATTTTTAGATGACTGGAACACAGCTAAAAGCAAGCGTATGGTGGTGGGGGTGGGGGGTGGGGCTGGGCGCTGTCAGTGTAACGAACCTTTTTTACAATGGCTAGCAGGTCCTGCATGCTACTGGTTTCTGGAGCATCTTCTCCGGCCCATAGTTCCTTAATCTCACGCAACAGACTCGTCAGGAAACCAAAGCTAACCTAGAAACATTTATTTATAAAAAAAAAAAAAAAACAGCCAGCATTTAACCTGATATGAATACATTAACTATATAAACCGTTTTTTTTTTTTTTTTAATCCAATAAACATTTACTTATTGCAGGAGTATGGATTGTAACCTTTGTATTATATGCAGACAACACCTATTCATACATGGGTGACATATTAAAGGAAAAACTGTGACACTGTAAGAATATGGATAAATTTTACTGCCGTCGTTTGCATTCATTTATTTCTTCACTGCAGGGGTGTCAAACTCAGAGTGTGCCAGTATCATATCAGTATCTTTCTGAATGCACGAGCTCAGAAGAATATTTAACTGAATGTACTATGTAGGGGAAGTGGTGGTCTAGTGGTATAGGGCACTGGATCGCTGATCCTAAGGTTGGGGGTTCGAGTCCCACTCTCCACACAAGGATGTCACTGTCCCCCCCAGTGGAGCTAACTGGGTTATCAAAGGCGGGCCATGTCTCTCACTGTCTATGGTGAGAGGTTCATGTAAAAGAACCATTGCTGACTTTCGTAAAGAGTAGCTGCAAAGCTGTCAGCACGTTTCTGTCCCTTGCTAAAAGGTTGTGTCAGGAAGGGCATCCGACGTAAAAACCTCTGCCAAATCAAATGTGTGAATCATTCGCTGTGGCGAGCCCTGATCAAGGGAAAAAGCCAAAAGTAAATCTTGTACTATCTAAGGTTTCTATGCATTAAGAGGCATGGTGGCATCGTGGTTAGAACATACATGTCACAGCAAGAAGGGTCTGGGTCCAAGTCCCGGGCACGGTTCTTTCTGTGTGGAGCCTATGTTCTCCCAGTGCTTATATGGGTTTCCTCCTTGTACTACAGTTTCCTCCAACAATCAAAAGACATGCACGTCTCCTTTTGGCTGTTCCCTTCAGGGGGCGCCACAGCGAATCATCTTCCTCCATCTCACCCTATCCTCATGTATCTTCTCTTACGCCAATGACCTTTATGTCCTCCTTCACCACATCCATAAATCTCCTCTTCTGTCTTCCTCTAAGCCTTCTGCCTGCTAGTTCCAACCTCAGCATTCTACTACCTATATACTCGTCCTACTCAAAAAATTAGCATATTGGGACAAAGTTCATTATTTTCTGTAATGTACTGATAAAAATTAAACTTTCATATATTTTAGATTCATTGCACACAAACTGAAATATTTCAGGTCTTTTATTGTTTTAATACTGATGATTTTGGCATACAGCTCATGAAAACCAAAAAACCCTATCTCAACAAATTAGCATATGTCATCTGACCAATAAAAAAAAAATAGTGTTTTTAATACAAAAAAGTCAACCTTCAAATAATTATGTTTAGTGATGGACTCAATACTTGGTCGGGAATCCTTTTGCAGAAATGACTGCTTCAATGTGGGCGTGGCATGGAGGCAATCAGCCTGTGGCACTGCTGAGGTGTTATGGAGGAACAGGATGCTTCGATAGCGGCCTTAAGCTCATCCACAGTGTTGGCTCTGGTGTCTCTCAACTTTCTCTTCACAATATCCCACAGATTCTCTATGGGCTTCAGGTCAGGAGAGTTGGCAGGCCAATTGAGTACAGTAATACCATGGTCAGTAAACCATTTAGCAGTGGTTTTGGCACTGTGAGCAGGTGCCAGGTCGTGCTGAAAAATGAAATCTTCATCTCCATAAAGCTTTTCAGCAGATGGAAGCATGAAGTGCTCCAAAATCTCCTGATAGCTAGCTGCATTGACCCTGCCCTTGATAAAACACAGTGGACCAACACCAGCAGCTGACATGGCACCCCAGACCATCACTGACTGTGGGTACTTGACACTGGACTTCAGGCATTTTGGCATTTCCTTCTCCCCAGTCTTCCTCCAGACTCTGGCACCTTGATTTCCGAATGACATGCAAAATTTGCTTTCATCCGAAAAAAGTACTTTGGACCACTGAGCAACAGTCCAGTGCTGCTTCTCTGTAGCCCAGGTCAGGCGCTTCTGCCGCCGTTTCTGGTTCAAAAGTGGCTTGACCTGGGGAATGCGGCACCTGTAGCCCAGTCCACTGCTTCCACAGGTCCCCCAAGGTCTGGAACCGGCCCTTCTCCACAATCTTCCTCAGGGTCCGGTCACCTCTTCTGGTTGTGCAGCGTTTTCTGCAACACTTTTTCCTTCCCACAGACGTCCCACTGAGGTGCCTTGATACAGCACTCTGGGAACAGCCTATTCACTCAGAGATTTCTTTCTGTGTCTTACCCTCTTGCTTGAGGGTGTCAATGATGGCCTTCTGGACAGCAGTCAGGTCGGCGGTCTTACCCATGATTGTGGTTTTGAGTAATGAACCAGGCTGGGAGTTTTTAAAAGCCTCAGGAATCTTTTTCAGGTGTTTAGAGTTAATTGGTTGATTCAGATGATTAGGTTAATAGCTCGTTTAGACTACCTGAACATGATATGCTAATTTTTTTGAGATAGGACTTTTGGGTTTTCATGAGCTGTATGCCAAAATCATCAGAATTAAAACAATAAAAGACCTGAAATATTTCAGTTGGTGTGCACTGAATCTAAAATATATGAAAGTTTAATTTTTATCAGTACATTACAGAAAATAATGAACTTTATCACAATATGCTAATTTTTTGAGAAGGACTAGTACAGTGGCAGTTTGTAGAATGTATACGTATTCATTTCTTTCTGCTTCGACTGTTACAGAAGTGCGATGCGACCTGAGACATTACAAACACACTGTACTGGATTTTCCTTTAATTTGTCACCCAGCTATAGATGTACTTTGAGATGTTTTTTTACCAGGCATAACTCATTCAGGTTGGCAAAGAGTGCCCAAGAGTCTATGTCTTGTAGACAATCCCTCATCTGCAGCTCTGACAGAGTGGTTAGAAATACCTGCACACAAATCACAGGAAACAGACCGTGTTTAAAACAACAGAAAGTTACATACAGTGGTACCTCACCTTACGAAGTCTCACCAAACGAAAAATTCAGGTTACGAAAAGCATTTTCCTAAAATTTTTGTCTCAGGATACGAAACAAGTTCCCGTTACGAAAGCGCCATCTTAAAAATTCAAACGCGCCATTCAAACAATGCACGAGCTGCTCTCCCATCAATGACGTTCAAACATCCCGCCCCACTGGCTTCCCATTGGCTAACAACTGAGCTGTCGTTCATGTCGCCTTCAGTCAAGCGCCATCTTGGACAGGTCCACCTGACGCCATCTTGGACAGGGATCCCATTGGCGAGGAGGAATGACGCAGCTACCTCCCATTGCCTATTATAGAGCTGAATCCACCATGATGCTTTTCGTGTAAAGGACAGAGTTACTGTTGGTTTATGTTTTATTTCTTGACTCAGGCTTTTACCTTCCATAAACATTTGTAAGATTATAACTCTGCTAAGAAGACATGGTCAACATGCGTGTGTGCATACACGCACGTGTGATTTCCGGTGCAAGTGAGAAGAAGAAACGGGCTCGAGTGATATCACAAAGGAATATAGCCAAACCTGTCTACCATCGGTACGATATTGAAGCAGAAGGGGGTCTTAAAAGGTATACTTTTATAATTTTTAAAGGGTTTAGGGGGTAGTATTGGAAACCTTGGAACGAATCACGTGTTTTACATGTAAAATGCGGTTCAACTTACGAAAAATGCAGGTTACGAAAAAAGCTCTGAAACTGATTAATTTCGTATGGTGAGGTACTACTGTGTGTGTGTGTGTGATATATATATATATATATATATAGCACTTCCACAAATGAGTAGAAGGAGGGTTTTTTGGGGGGTGAACTCATTTTCTTAAGTACCAGTAGAAGGAAACTTTGCATCGTCACCATAAGCTAATGCTTGTAGCCTCTGAGCTCTATATACTAGTACACCTGGAGGCATTACGATAGCTTGCAAGCATGTATCAAACCATATCAGCTGTACTTAGTAACTGTAAAACTAGGTGTAGCAAAGATAATTGTGAATACTAAAATATCACCCCCAGTGCAGCTAACTGTGATATCGAAGGTCGGCCATGTCTCTCACTGTCTATGGTGCGAGGTTCATGTATTCATGTAAAAGAAGCATTGCCGACTTTCGACAAGAGTAGCTGCATAGCCGTCAGTGTGTTTCTGCCCTGCGATGGCCTGGCGAGCTGTCCAGGATGTACTCTGGCCTCGCCCGGAGTCGGCTGGGATGGGCGCCAGCCTCCCAGTGACCCTAATTAGGATTAAGCGGTTACAGGAAATGAACGAATAAAATATCACTGAGAGTTCTATAGAACGTGGAGTGCAGATTCACAAATAAAACCACAAATAAGATTGAGGCCACAGCACACCATATTTGTCCTGCTTACTCATGTACTCAAACAAAAACAATCGGTCAAGACACCGACATGAGGGAAGATAAGTCGGTATTGTGTAACTAAAGAGACATGGGGCATGCACATGGATATTTTACAGTCCCTTTTATCTAGGACACAAATACTGGAAATTTAAACAGATTACATTCTTCATATCACAAAAAAAATGAAAGTACAAACCGTTGATTGCATTTCAGATACATGAAATCTTTTTCTCGTCATGTTGTTCATTGTTTACTATTGAGAGTGATAGCTGGGCACGGTGGTACAATGGTTAGTCAATGCGCCTCACAGCAAGAAGAAGACGACACTGATTTTTGAGTCCTGGGCTTGGGGCGTGTCTCTGTGGAGTTCACATGTTCTCCTGTTGCATTCGTTTGCCTCTGAGTACTTCGTATTCCTCCCACAGTTGAAGGCATGCATATTAGGCAAACTAGCTGTTCGAAATTGCTCCAAGGTGTGACAAAGGTCAGTCAGGCTGTTCAGGGTGTACCCTGCTTTTTGCCAAGTGTCAGCTGAAAATAAGCTCCAGTCTTCCTGTGACCCTAATAGGATTAAGCGGCCTAAGCGACAAATGAGTCAGTGTGTACAGGGATCCCCTGCTACTTCGTGTTTCAGTTTCTGCGGCTTCAGTGCATCGCGGGTTTTCCGAAAATGCTCATCGAAAAAAAAAAAAAAGGATATAAAGAAAAAATAGGGGAAAAAGTTAAGGATAATTCTTCAAAACAAGGCCAATTATGCAAAAAAACAACCCATCAAAACTACTTACATTTTTATGTGAGGTACGCATCTGAGTGTGCACACGTGCATTTTTACGTGTGTGTATTTATATTTTATTTACATCTTACGCATTATTTTTGAATATTTTATTGTTATTTTAAGCATTTACAGCATTGAATATGTATTTATTAATATTAATTTCACATATACACATATGTATGTATACGTCAGTCAAGGGGGTCGATCCTACTTCCCAGAAATCGGTGGTCACAGGGGGGGGCTCGGTCCCCATTAACCGCAGAAAGTGAGGGATTCCTGTACTTGTGTTTGTAATGCTGTCATAAAATAGATTTGACAGCAACAAGGCACATGACCATCAACCTGGAGATCGCAAGTTCGATTACGGGTTGTTTCCACAGTCATCCACTGGACCAGGAGTCCATGGGAGGTTGTTGACCCAGCTCTCACAGTAGGGATGGCATACACTCCCAATGATCACCAGCCAATCCATGGGCGTCTGTGTGCTCATTTGCACAAAGGCGTGGATAGCGCTTTCACTCGGAGAGTGTTAGGCTGCCTCCAAATGCACATGCATAGCAGTACACAAAAAGGCAGATGGCAGCAACGCAAGTCATGGAGCGGTTGAGCACCTGGTTGGTGGTGGTTGTATGTGATAGGCAACATTTGATGGGCAGGAATTGGATACGACTGAAATTAGGGGATGGGAAATGGATTTTTAGACAAGAGGACTCAGACCGCAAACCTTGGGGGGAAAAACAAAAAAAAAACAAAAAAAACAAAAAAAAGTGTGTGTGTGTCTGAGTGACGGAAAGAAAGAGAGAGAGAGAGAGAGAGATTAAAGGAAGGACCAACATGGCGTCGATGACTTCAGCTTGTTGAGATAAGGAGCCATCTCGTTCTATAGAGAGTTCAGTGTGTGTAGCGGTAATTGATGTCACATATTTAGCCTTGTTTGACAGAGTATAACTTGTTTATTCAGCTCAGCAAAACGCAAAAACTTCCACTGCAGAAGGGTTTCACAAAGTATAAATAGGTTAGCAATACAAAACAATCTATCTAGGCTTATTAATATTTTAATATAGTGGAAATATAAACAATACTGTGCTACTATTTTTAAACCAATAGCATTCTTGCACCATCACATCTGCATAGTCAATACGGTCTCGTTTTATCCCTGCTTTATACCTCTTTCAGCACCATTAAGTGGTCGAGGAAGTACACACACTCGCTGGTGAAGAGCTCCCAGAGGGCCTCTTGTCTTTTGTGTGCTTTCGGCTCTTCTTCGGCCCTCAGCTCTGGCTGACTTTGCAGAAACTCTCCCAAAGTGAAATCCTGAGGTTAAAAAAAAAAAAAAAGAAAGAAAGAAAGAAAACTACTTTGATAGACTGTACCTGGAGACTTCACATATCTGTGATATCATACAGGAAAAGCAAAGCCACAGTCGGGAAAGAAAAATAAATAAATAAAATCACCTAACGAGCTATGCAGTTTTGAAGGTGGACACCTTAAGGTGACACATGATTTGTGCCAAAAATAGGTACAGTCGGCCCTCTACTTGTGAAAACTTCTGAATACGAAAAATCCAAATTATGTAAAATATTTTCATAAATTTTCGTCCTCTGTATACGAAACAACCTCTTCTTACGAAAGCGCCAAACGCACCATTCAAACATCCAAACGTACCATTCAAACAATGCGCGAGTTGCTCTCTCATTGGCTGTCTCCCAACATCCCGCCCCGCTGGCCTCCCATTGGCCAGGAGGGAGCAGAACTGTACCCATTCTTGTACTCATACTTCCTGTTTGTCACACGCGGGAAGAAGAGTTGAACAGGACTGTTGGCTCATGAGGTTTTTTTGAGAGTGATCATTGCAGCGTTATATTTCGTTATCCATCATGGACCCCAAGAAAGTGATTCCCGTTGACACCGAAAAGAAGAAGCGGGCTCCGTTATCAATCGAAGTGAAGCGGGAGATAATAAAAAAATACGAATGTGGGATGCGGTTCAGCAAGATCGCAAATGATTATGGCCGAAACCTCTCTACAATCGGGACGATATTGAAGCAAAAGGAGACCTTAAAAGCGGAGATACAGTGACGGAGGCGATTATTTCGGAAAAAGCAAACGCCATATTTAAGGACCTCGTGAAGGGGGTGGGGTGGGGAAGGGGGTGAGGGTTCTTGAGACCAGCAACCTCCGGACTTTAAAGCGTCGCATGGGTGGCTCGAGAGATTTAAAAAAGGTAAATAATTATTTTATTTTTAACACAGATTTCATACAAAATTGATGTACTTTTATAAATTTTAAAGGGTTTATGGGGTAGTCTTGGGAGCCTTGGAACGAATCATGAATTTTACATGTAAAATGCACCTCGACTTACGAAAACTCCAGGTTACGAAAAAGGCACGGGAACGGATTAATTTCGTAAGTAGAGGGCCGACTGTAGTTTCTGTTTATTGCTCTGGAAAAAAAACATTAATTCCACTATAAGATGCAATGTAGGGCAGTGGTGGCCTGGTGGTAAAGGTGCTAGATCGCTGATCCTAAGGTTGAGGGGGTTCGAGTCCCACTCTCCACAAGGTTGTCACGGTCCCCCCCCCCCCCCCCCATTGCAGCCAATTGGGTTATCAAAGGCCGGTCATGTCTCTCACTGTCTATGGTGTAAGATTCATGTAAAAGAACCATTGCTGACAAGAGTAGCTACAAAGCCGTCAGCATGTTTCCGCCCTGCGATGGCCTAATGGGCTGTCCAGAGTGTACTAGGATGGGCGCCAGCCTCCCCGCGACCCTAATTAGGTTTAAGCGGTAAATGAACTGATGTGTATACAATTTTTAACCCCCAAATGAGGACTTCTAGCCAGAAAGCCAGTTAGTTGATAAACCAGCACAATGTGTACTCTGCATCCAAATATGAAGCGCTCTTCGAGTATCTCAGACACTCTTGTAATATCAGCTCGGACTTCCTTTACCTTGTATTGCTGAAAATGTGTGTTTCTCCACTCCTGGATCTGAATGGTCGTGAGACATTTTTCAATGTCTGCAGCTGTGTGTGTCCTGCCTTTATTCTAAAGGAAGATAACAGTCGTTTATTACAGACGCCACAACAACCCATCAGACAAAGATTATTTGAGTACAAAAACAGTGGGTCCATTGAAATTAGTGAAGTGCTTGCTGGGAATTAGGAATGAATACAATTGAACAATAAAGGAAAATCAATTCCACGGTGTAACAGACCCAGCAGATGAATGACACCAAGTCTAAACTAGAAGAATCTCTCAGGTTCATTCCATCATTCCTGCAGTCTCAAATCTCACGTGCATAAAACACACGAGTCATTTCTACTGCATGTATCACAGAGGGAGAAAAATGCCAAACATTTTTCACGATCACGAAAATACAGTAAATATCTCATGAATTTATTTAGTTTTCATTTCAGAATGTCCACCCAGTCAGGACACTCCTTTGTATTGTAGAGAGATGCCCGATTCACGTGAACACATTCACGGTCATGGCTGGAAGCGAACCCTTCAAGGGCGGGGGCGTTCCTCGGTCTCGTCTGTAAGTGTACCAGCCAATCAGATTTCAGTATGGTTCATACTGGTATGATACCAGGTATGGTATCAGCACCTGTTGTGTCGTCAACACTCTCCGTACTGTATACACCATTTACTTTAGTCTTACTGATAAACACTAACAGCCAATGGAAAGAAGGTAAAATAGGCCGTGCCTACCCGTACGGCATCATATGGGATTTATTTTTTGCGATTCGTACGACAATCCTTTTGCGCATGTGCATTGACATGCCACCTACTGGAAATGAGGTTAATCATTCTGCCATATGTTTAGCAGACGATACCCGTATAGCCCTAATCCCAACCCTAATCTTAACCCTAACCCCTAGCTCTTACCCTAAGCCATAACCGCTAACCCTAACCTGATGAAAATTTTATCCCCGACAATGAAGCGCATGTTCTTCCTTCGCCATTTTGACCACATGACTGACGTCAGCTCGCGCATGTGCGAAATCGTGTTTTTTGAGATGCCGTACGAATAGCAAAACCTCGTAGGAATACGGTTCTGTACGGGTAGTCACGCCGGGGAAAATAACCAAGTGCAGATAGGCAATTTTTCACAGCTTACTTAGAGAAATCATTAAAAATGATTAGGGAATAAATGCAAGTCTGCATGATGCAGCAGATTATCCTACTTTGCTTTTAGTTCTCATTTCTATTCTGTTTTGCATGATTATTTCCATGTTGGTTGGTTTTAAAAAGGATTGTAGAAATAGAGGAAAAGACGACATGTAAATCTGAATAACTAACTGCGTCAGTAAACATTGTGTTTACAATTTTAGCTAAACGGGGAAAAAGCACATTTTCCATGAGCTCAGACAACACTGCAGTCATGAGAGTGCAGTTATTCCGGTATTTAACCTTTAGGTGGTTTAAAAAAAATAAATAAAAAAATAAAAAAAAAATTCTCGGTCTCTCATCAGCATTTTTTGTAAACTGAAATTTGGCGTCACTTGTTTTGTTTTTGTTTGTTTTTTCAAAAGAGAAATATAGAGACTGTTGTGGCTTAAAAGCTTTTAAATCTAAATGTAGGGAAAGTGAATGAAACTTTACAGTAAACTTTTGATGAGCAGCGTTTTCCAGGTGCAGTGGAACCTCAGCGGTCGAACACAATTCATTCTAAAGATATGGTTGATTACCGATTTGTTCGAAGAGTGAAGCAATATTTCTAATAAGAAATAGTTAAAAGTGGATAATGCGTTCAGATGAAGGTTTATTTCTGTCAGTACAGTTGTATATACAGTACAGTACTTTGAACATACTTTTAAAAAAGTACTTTTTTTACTTTTTGAAAGTACTTTTCTATTTTCTTTTCCAGGAGAATTACTGCTGCTGTTCTCAGGACCCGGGAGTAAGGGTTAAAGTAGCCATAATGTAATGAATAAACACAATACGTAATACGAGACTCTCTCTCTCTCATTGGCTGTTCAAAGTCCTGTACTGTACACTGAGCAGCGTTCAACATACTTGGCTCCGCTCCGTTCCAACTCTGATTATTTGTTCCAACACCACGGCATATTTTCCTCAGTTTTTATGATCGAATTCCAATTTGTTTGACTAAAGAGTTGTTCGATCACCGAGGCTGCACTGTACATTTAACACGTGTTAAACTCTGAAAAGCTGACTCGAGAACAGCAGCCTTGCAGGTCCAGAAATCTTCAGAAAATAGAACGATTATTTGAAACAGAAGTAAACCATCCTCACAAATACAAGCACAACAGCTAACACCAAATCACCTTCTATGCTGTATTTTATATTGTCTGAATGTTTTCTGCATGGGTTTTCAAATAAATAAATATATATATATATATATATATATATATATATATATATATATATATATATATACACACAAAAATAAAAGGACAGGACAAAGACTTTCTATTGAAACTCCATTTATCACTACAGATCTGTTTCGAGGGGTGGTGAAACCATCCTCTCTCTTCAGGTGAATATAGAAGAAAATAAAAAATTCTATATTCACCTGAAGAGAGAGGATGGTTTCACCACCCCTCGAAACAGATCTGTAGTGATAAATGGAGTTTCAATAGAAAGTCTTTGTCCTGTCCTTTTATTTTTGTTTATTTGCTCTACCAAAAAGTATTGAGCACTATCCTACGGAAGGATCTACTCAGAAAATCCTCTATATATATATATACACATACACACACACACGTATACACACACACACACATATATATATATATATATATATATATATATATACACACACACATATATATATACACACATATATATATATAATGTATATATAATGTATATATCAAATTTAGATGCAGTGCTAATTTCCGGATGCGGGGCTGATGAGAAACCGTTAACTTTTTTCCAGCCTTATCAGAAGTTTCTAATGACTGTAAGGTTACATTTGATTTAACGTACCGTATTCCGTCTTGGAAAAAGCCACTTTGATTTCTTTGTGTCTAAAAATCACAAAAAAACAAAAAGTGTTTGAGACACTATAGCATGTATACAGACCCAACCACTCATAGAATGCTAGTATATTCTGTATAACACTTAAAAATATATACAGTGATCCCTCGCGACTTCATGCTTCAGTTTCTGCGGCATCACAGGTTTTTCAAAAATATTCATCGAAAAATAAAAAATAAGGAAATTAAGAAAAAAATAGGGGAAAAAAAAGTTAAGGAAAATGCAGCAAAACAAGGCCAATTATGCAAAATAAATAATAATAAAAAAAAAAACTACTTAAATTTTTGTGAGGTGCACATCTGAGTGTGTCTGTATGTGTGTGTATTTAGATTTTATTTACATCTTATGCATTATTTTTAATGTTTAATTGTTGTTATAAGCATTTATAACAAATATGTATTTATTGATGTTATATACAGTCAGGGGAGTTAATCCTACCTCGCGGAAATCAGCAGTGGCGGTGTCTCGGTTCCCATTAACTCCGGAAAGTGAGGGATCCCTGTACTACTACTTAACCAAGTGTGAGGAATATTCTAGTTTAAGGTTTTGATGTATTCACCAAGTGATAACAAGGGCAATGCATCATGGGATTTCATTATGGAATCATGGTCTGGAATTTCCTGTCCTAACCAAACTAACAAGGTTATTACGTTATTTATTACATGGCATTTTAACACTCTGCCCCCCATTAAAAAAGGAAATATTAAAATTAAGGAAGCAAAAGTTGAACCTTAGGTCTGATTACGTTTGCAATTTTCATTTGAAATGAGGTGACGCTTACTGAATCAAAACAAAGCTTTTCGGATTTATTTCACCAAGAGTCAGAATAGATATGTTTTTGGCCACATTGCAGAAAAAAAAATAGACAAAAATAAAATCTAAAATGAAACTGTAAATAAGTAAATTCAAAAGAGAAAAGATTCATTTTATCTGAAGTTTGTGTTTTGGTCGAGTGCTCGCGGGCTGTGAAAGAATCACTGACTAGTCTGTACATGGAAATTCCAAACTGATCAACAGCCAATCAGATCGCATATTGTTGCCATATAATAAATTTTGTTCTTACACTATTAATTATAAAGAAAATGTTGATATAAACATTAAGCATAATAATAATAATATCATTGGAGTGGTTCACGCTGATTTTATGGGTTGGTGGAAATTATTTGTGTATGCTTATGTTCTATCTATAGACTGAAATTAACCTGAAAGCGTGGAGGGGTTTAAAGTATCGACAGCACCATTGGAAACGAAAAGATCACCAGGAGAAACGTCCAATCCAGGAAGGGTGACCACCACTGAGCTTCGCCTTCTTTCCTGCAGCCTGCTGAACACAAAGCAAATGCTTGAGAAACTGGTTGCCACAAGTTCAATGGTGTAGAGGCATGAAGAAAATGTCTGCCCTAAGGGACACTAATCCCTCACAACATCACAGATTAGCTGCTTCTTTCCTAAATTACAGGTTTTTACATTATCTATGTTTTTTATGTGGAGCCGGTGGCATAGTGCTTAGGGTGCTGCGCTCATGATTGGGAGGTTGTGTGTTTGAATCCCAGTTAGGCCCTCACTGTGCCAAGACCCCTGGGCAAAGTCTCAACCACAAGTGTGCCTCTGTTCACCCAGCAGTATAAATGGGTACCAGTAAAAATATACTGGGAAGGTAACCTGCGATGGACTAGCGTCCCATTGGTCGCTTCATGCTACAGAAACCGGGAATAAGCACCGGCCTGATGAGCCCCTAGGCTCGGGTGTAAAAAGCCCAAAAGGACCTTATTTTTATGTCTCATAATCTGAATTGCAGATGGTCAGGTGCATTTGACTTTTAACATTAATACAAGTGAAAATTCAAAGTTTCTCAATATCGAATAATACTTTGGCCAGAAATATTTTTTTAATTGCATTACTGGCATATAAAGAACCAGCTTATCCAAAATCCAATTTGCTGTCTTTGTATTGAAAGCATGTGACCGCTTCTTCCTAGTGCTCTGTAAAGCAAAGTCTCGGCATATTTTCTGTTCGTGATCACTATGAAGCCCTGACCTTTTCTTTTCATTCTTTTGGTGTACAAGTTGACAGAACTTGGACCCATTATGGGGAGAGGGGGAAAAAAAAAAGAGAAAAAAAAACTAACAACGATAAAAACACAATCGTTTATAGAAAGAATGTAAGACAAAATATAAATATCTTCAATCTAGATCAAGATCTATGGGCTGTGATGCCACCAAATTGTTGCAATCTGGTACGGATTGTTCAGGATAACGGCAATGGAGAATTTTGTCATTACAATCGTACACACTTGTACAACTACGAAATGTAAACAAAACAACATTTCTTCAGAATCATAAAAAAAATCTGTTGGGCTTTTTACACCCGAGCCTAGTGGCTCATCAGGCCGGTGCTTATTCCCGGTTTCCATAGCTTGAAGCGACAAGGAGTTCAACTCCTCCTGGATGGGATGCTAGTTCATCACAGGTTACCTTCCCAGTACATTTTTACTGGTACCCATTTATACTGCTGGGTGAACAGAGGCACACTTGTGGCTAAAACCTTGTCCAGGGGTCTTAGCACAGTGCGGGTCTAACTGGGATTTGAACGCACAACCTCCCGATCATGAGCACAGCACCCTAACCACTACACCACCGGCCCCACTTTCAGAATGATAAATTAATACAGGACTATAGAAACTGCGTATAACAACAGGACGTGCATGTGTGCAACATATACAAGCAATGCAGACCTTAAAACTCTATCATCATAAGTTTATATGCAGTTTTGTAGTATATAATGTGTAGGGTGAATTACAATCTTTAGAAATGAGTACATCAGAGGGACAGCACATGTAAAAGGTTTTGGAGACAAAGTCAGAGAGGCTAAATTGAGATGGTTTGGACATGTACAGAGGAGGGATAGTGAGTATATTGGTCGTAGGATGCTGAGGTTGGAACTACCAGGCAGAAGGCCTAGAGGAGGACCCAAGAGAAGATTTATGGATGTGATGAAGGAGGACATGAAGGTAGTTGGAGTAAGAATAGAAGATGTAGAGCAGGGGTGCTCAATCCTGCTCCTGGAGATCTACCTTCCAGATGACTTTATCTCCAACCCTAATGTGGCCCATGTGACATGTACGATCCAGTCAGGTCTTGATGAGATGATTGGATGGTTAGGTGGGCGTGATTAGGGTTGGAGTGAATGTCTTCTGGGAGGTAGATCTCCAGGAGCAGGATTGAGCACCCCTGATGTAGAGGATAGGGTGAGATGGAGGCGGATGATTCGCTGTGACGACTCCTGAAGGGAAAAGCCGAAAGGAAAAAGAAGAAGAAAGAAGAGGTAAATTACAACCTTTAAAGCCCATTAACATTATGAAATCATATCTCAGTATCTTGCAGTTGTACCTCTAGCCAATCAGAAATCAGAAGGCCATACGGTAGTTTGTTTTCAGATATTAAGAACAAGAAGTTATTATTTAGTTCCATGGTGAAACTCTATGTTTACGAACATAAAAATGGAGCCCTTCAAGCACTAACTGAAGACAGGGAAATGGAGGAAGAGCTATGAATCACATTTGAATCATTTACATTTATTTTTAATTACAATTTATATCGGTCACAAGCTTCATGGGTCACCACACATTACAAGCCCTGTGGCTGAAGTGATCACAGATAAATTTACATTAAAAACTTTTGTACGAGCTCCTTGGTGTAAATTTCTCTCAGGGGTTTATACTCCTTTAGCAAACTGGTTATGTTGTGAGCTTGATATGACCAAACTTCACTGATCTATACTGTTTTATTTGGTTCTAGAGTGTCTCACTCTCATGCTCATTTGCCAAACCACTTAATCCTACTAGGGTTGTAGGGAGGCTGTTCCTATCTCAGCTAACACTGGGTGAAGGTGGGGTACACAACACTGGGTGAAGGTGGGGTACACCCTGAAGAGTTTACCAGACCGTAAACCCTGTTTTGGAATGCAGCAGTAGCCTAATGGTTGGAAAAGTGGCTTTGGGACAGAAATGTCACTGGTTCGATTCCCGAACCTGCAGGAAAAATGTGTGGTGGTGGGTGAGCTGCACCTTCCCTTCCTCCACATAAATGGCTGAAGTGCCTTGATCAAGGCACCTAACCTCCAACTGCTCTCTGTGCACCCCAGGCTACGGCTGCCCCCAAAACATGGTTTGCCCTGCAAAACGGTCTGGTAAACTCTTCAGGGTGTACCCCACCTTCACCCAGTGTTAGGGGTGTGTGCAGCCCACTGTTACAAGTATGTGTGTTCACTTTGGATGGGTTAAATTCTGAAGAAATAATTTCCCTTCCAGGATTAATTCAGTATATACATCACTGTCGTCGTTCCCAGTGCAGCTGACTGGGTTATCAAAGGCCGGCCATGTCTCTCACTGTCTATGGTGAGAGACATGTAAAAGAACCACTGCTGACTTTTGTCAAGAGTAGCTACATAGAAGTCAGCGTGTTTCTGCCTCGTGATGGTCGGTGAGCTGTCCAGGAGGGATTCTGCACTCGTTAAGAGAGAGCGGATATATACAGGGGCCAGTGATGCCAGAAGCATGTCAACACACCAGTAACCAGTATATATCACAAGCAAAAGACAACCATTCTACACTCACAGTCACTCCTCAGGTCAATTTGGAACAGCCCATTAGTCTAATATTAATGTGTTTGGAAGGTGGGAGGAAACCGGAATACCTGGAAGAAACCCATGCAAGCACAGGATAAACATGCAAACTTCACACAGAGACGCTGGAGCCTGAGAATCGAACCCTGGACCCTCTTGCTTTTTTTTTTTTTTCCCCCCTCTGGGAAGATTTCCAATCACTATGCAAAAATACCACCTTCCTAACCATCTTCTTTGTGACCTACCTATATCATTCACACCATCCCAAATGCCAAAGGTTATGTCAACATACTCTGTGCTACAGTGCAGTATTAGAACGTTTGACTGTGGCATTGAAAAGTTTAATACAGTGTGCAAAGTGAGGCTGTATTTAGCAACAAGGAACTTATAGGATCATGTTTATGAACTGAATTGCAAATATTAAACTTTATTCCTTGTATTACAAGGCAGATAACAGGATTATCAGGTTCACAAAAACAAATGTCAAAATCTTGTCAGCCGTGGTTATACAAGCAAACCTCGGGTTCCAACCACAATTCGTTCCAGAAGGCTGTTCGAATTCCGAATCCATCTTTCCCATTACAAATAATATAAATGGTCTTAATCCGTTCCGTCGTCTTTTCAACAGAAGTTTACGGTATCGTAACTCATACCATAGGTATGCAATTTAAGTGAAAAATTATTGAACACAGTAAAATAAAAACCACCAGTACAATTAAAGCATAAGAACAATAAACATGAGAATTTTTACCTTTGTGGTGGTGAGCAGTCGGCATATGTAAATGTTGGATAGAGAAAGAGGAGGAGGATGAATGTTACTGCTTGGAAGGGGAATCCCCCTTCATAACAGCTTCAGGTTAATCAGCCAAAAGGTGGGGTTTTTTTTTCTCTTGCTACTCACTTTGGCGTGGATGACTCTTCTTCAGGATGTTCCTTTCTTTTCTTGAAGAACAGTTCTAACGTGGCTTGTTTCTGCCTTCTTTTCAAAACCTTACGGAAGTGGCTCATGAGCGCTGCTAGCTTCAGCTTTGTCAGGGTGATACAGCTCAACAACTTCCGGACTTCTGGACAGCGTGCATTTCCCCTCCCTCTCGGTCTCGTTTTTTCTCATTTTTTCTCGACTTTTCTGGCGCTTTTCTCATGCTCGGCTTCCGAAATTTTGTTCAACTTCTGGCAAAAAAAAAAAATTCCGACTGTTTTGGTCGAATACCGATTTGTTCGACGTCTAAAGCATTCGAGAATTGTATAATGAATAACGTCGGTTTTCATTCTATTCGTCCATAAGTTCATTTTCTGAATCGCTTAATCCTAAGTAAGGTTGCCGGGAGGCTACGCCCATCTCAGCTGACTTAGGACAGCTCACCAGGCCATCGCAGGGCAGAAACACACTGATGGCTATGCAGCTACTCTAGTCGAAAATCAGCAATGGTTCTTTTACATGCTTTTCACCATAGACAGCGAGAGACACGGCTGGCCTTTGATAACCCAGTCAGTTGCACTGGAGAGGGGGGGGGGTGACACACCAGTGACAACTGTTGACAGTGGGGCTTGAACCTCCAGCCTTTGGATCGGTAATCCAGCACCTTACCACCGGGCCACTACTGCCCAAACTCAATTCAGTTAAATATTTATTCATTCATTTTATGAGCCACTTAATCCAAATTAGGGTCACAGGGAGGCTGGTGCCCATCTCAGCTCGCCAGGATCAGTTAAATATAGAATATTGAAAGTGGACTGCTCCCATCTTGTGGCACCCATTAACATGAAAAAAGTAGAAGCAAGACAGTAGGAACAACGCCCTGCTTTCCCGCCTGCGGCTGTGCAACCCAGCATGAAAAAAATGAGGGCTTGAAAAACAAAGCTTGATGTTTATCCTCTAGCGCTCATGTTCAGGGTAATAAGCATGTACATTTACCATCAAAATATTTCCTGGGAAAAACAATCAGGTATCATGACGGATAAGAGAGAGCCCCCGGAGCTTCCTCTGGATTTTTTTTTTTTTTTTAACTTGTTTTGATCCTACTGTGCATCAATTTCACGTTCGGTATACTCAAATGACGTCCGTGCCCAATGAACTGTGATATACAGTGGCAGAAACACTCGGGCGTGAAGCAGAAATGCTTTTAAAAGCAACTTGACAGGCTGGTTTTCGAGTTCCACCCTCAATGTTGTTGAGTGTCATCTTATGAAAAGTCTAAAAAGGTGGCCATGCGTGCTGGCGTGTATTTCAGTGTGACATTTTAGGTATTCTGCAGCTGAAGGAAAACAGTGCTGAGCATTCATACGCTTTTAAAATGTACAAAATAAATAAAAACCATAAGGCCAACATAACCTACTTTTATCAGGGGTTCTCAGCATCTGCCTATGAGACTAAATAATAAACAGGTCGGTGAAATGCACCGTTGCTGTGAGACACAGTCTGTCTAATATTTTTAAAACTTCCCCTGTATCTTTGCTTGTTGGCTTTTTAACCAAGACCCACTATAGCTCTTCTTCTGCATGTTCAAGCCTTTCAGGCTTCAAGTTGGTGATGCTGCCTTTTGTATTATGAAGAAAGATTACAACTACAAGGCCTAACAAGGAGGGAAAAAAAAAAAAAAAAAAAAAAAAAAAAACTGCTCGATGTGCCCTGGACCGGTTATAAACATTGTACTTTGGTACTTTGAGCTAGCTCATGAAACGAAAACAGGTCATCGCTAATTCTATCACAAAACAAATCCATAATGCAATTCGCATCTCATTGAGGCCCAGTACGAGTACCAAGTCCAGTGTCTCAGCGCCTCCACAAAGAAAGAGGCTTTGTCCTTGCACCTCCGCCAAATAATGATGCCATGAGACTCAATCTCTCCCATTCAATGCCTGTCCCTGAACAAGCTCTGTTATCGAACAGTGCTGCACCATAATTAAAGCCGTGGTAGCTGCCCGATTATGTCTCATTAAAAAGAAGCTCTTCGTCCAACAGGCAAGAGGAGTATGAAGGAAAATTAGGATTAATGAGTTTCCTATTCCACGAGAATACCTCCGCATAGAGGTTCATATATCTCCAACAAGAGTGGGATCTCGGTGAACAAATGGTTTCCAGCTCCATTAGCGCTACTCCATCTGGTCTGCCTGTGTGAGAAATATGCCATCTGGCCATCTTTAATAAAAACGGTTCTTTCAATTAATGATGTGCGACAAACCAGGAACAAGTTTTGGGACTACGGAACTGCTGGTTTTGGCACAAACAAAAACAAAAAGCGTGCCGACTTCATGACTTTTAGTTATACGAAATGGAGACAGAACAGTGGTTTGCATGTACACGAAGTACCAAAATCAAACAAAAATCCTTTGTGTCTGACATGCAAATGTATGAAGGACATAGTTCATGCAAATTGCTAAAGATAGTGGGACTGTCCACCTACCTTTTATGACGTGACTGTTTTACCTGTGGAAAAAAAAAAAAAAAAAAAAAAATTATATATATATATATATATATATATATATATATATATATATATAAAATGATGTAAGGACAGGCAATCATAATGAAGAAAACTGAGCAGCATTATATATATTTCTGATGTAATAATACAAATTTTAAACTTCTCGATGTTGCCTTGAATCGGCGACATGTTCTGACTATTGAGGATGTGCCTGATTGACGACGTAAATAGAAAGAATGGGGTTTTTCCTTTCATTCTTTTGATTGTCCACTCACCCAACCATTATTCCATGTTTGGGGACTGTTGGGGGAGCAGGGGCCCACTGGAGGAGTCTCCTTAAAAGAGGTCTGGGGATACGGGCTCAGTCAAAGCTGGCGGCACATGTATCCACCGATTCATTTGTGGTCAAAAGAGCTCATTGTGAAGAGCCGCCACAGGAGGCTGAGCAGAATGAGCATGGAGATTTCAATTGGGAGGAATGCAAAGGATCTCTGTGTGATCCACCGCGCAACAATGAAAGGAGATCACACTTATGACCCTCTGGATTGACTGGGACTGGTTTTAGTCAGTAAACTCGATTTAAATGACTGTTATTACTGTCTCGGGCATGCTACAGACCAAAACATTCCCCAATCCAGTGGTCTGATACGCACCTAAACCTACATTTCGCAAAATTCACCCAAATGTGACAATTTTGTACTTCACCTCTTCAGTGTATTCTTCATCCGTATCAGTGTCAGTGGAATCGTTCACCATTCGAACCTCCCGCTTGAAGTCAACACCGCTGCTGCTAATCGTCATCGATCTGTAGGATCTGATGTTCCCAGGAGCCACCGAATCATTAACTTGCTCATTCTGGTGATTGTCCTCATTAGGCTGGTTCACAATGGTAGCAAGGGGTGATATCTCACGATGGACAGGTGACAGCGGGCTCCTTGGTGAGGAAAAATCATTCACACCAGGCTCCTCCTGAGTGCTGCCTGTCCTTCCTGCATCAACGGAAGGAAGCCTGGTGCTCCTCATCCTCCTCAGTGTTGGAGATGTAGAGATGCGAGCAGGCGCCTGTCTGTCGAACTGAAAGAGAGGTGTGTGCATGGTTTTCACATCACCCAGCGAGCCATATCTCACTCTAGATGGAGTCCTGCACACTTCGATCCGCATCAGGAACGGATTGCTGGTTTGCGTCCCTTGGTCCAGGACAGGCTCATGAGATGTTTGGGTGTAAGCATCCACAGTTTTGGCCGTGTCCTCATCATGCCATTCGATGTAGGTCCAGTCCAATGTTTTTCCCATATCTTTTCCATTTTCTTGTATATGCTCATGATTTAAATCATTCATCTTGTGCAAAGCGGCATTATACTGTATCACTGATGGGCTGAAAGGGAAGAGGAGGGTGGGTCCACTTTGGAGCTTTTGGGGGAAAAAAATATCTGGGGGAATTGGGGGGGGTACAGAGGAGAAAGTGAATAAGACTGGGTAGTTTATTTATTTTTATTTATTTATTGAAGTGAAACTGACTCTTTAATTAAACACCGCCTTCAGAAAGTACAGTAAATGTCCAAGACAAGCATGTTAATGGAGATAGATTTACTAAAAAAAAAAAAAAAAGCTCAGACTGGTTTACATAGTAAAACAGGAGAGCTGTTATTTGATCAGGAAATTTTTAGGGAAATGTTACAGTGTGGGGGGAAAAAAAAAAAAAAAAATCAGGCTGACTTGAGCACACAGGCCTGAGGGTACAGGCACAGGAGGACAGTAACCTGCACATCTGGACATGCATGGTCACATTTCCCAGCTGTTTTAGCCTGATGCTAGGTACAACTCATTCATTATTATGTTTTAACATTCCACCCGTTTTTATTATTATGATCATCATTATTATTATTATTATTATTATCATTATAATAAAAATTATTTTTGCTCTGCTGTCCTTGAAGAAATAATAAAACAGTGAAAGGTATAAAAGCCTTAAATGAATGTATTACTCAAAAATATTATGATATAATTCTGTTTAAAAGTATCCTGGTTACTTACATGTTATTCCATGTCTCAGTGCTGTCCAGGCGCTGTGTGTGAAGCTGGAGGTTTTACTGCACCTCTTTTCCGACTGAGCAAACAACAGGGACAAACCATGAGGTCAGAAATAATGTCATATTCTGCTGTTTAAAAAAAAAACACCCCTCACTAGTTTTCACGTGTTTTCGGTGGTTTAAACTAAGACTTTTCCACTTAACATAAGACCTAGTTCTTTTCCCTTAATCCAGCCGCTCCTGCACAGGCGATAAAGCCCAGCTGCCTGCTTGATATATCAGGAGAGTCCTCTCGGGTTGGTGGGCGGGGCTTCAGGAGGCAGACACTCCCCCTCCGGAACAGCACCTTAAAATAACCCAGGGATTAGAAAAGGAAGCTTTTTTTTTTTTTTTTTTTTTTTTTTTAATTGTTTTTTATTATTATTATTATTATTATTATTATTAATACCAAGGAAGTGTCCTGTTCTGCTGTTTTGCGTGTGTATGAAGTGCGTGATTTTACATCAGAGACACATTATACACCGGATCAAGTTCCCTTTGTGTCGTGACCTTAAAGATCCAAATGGGACAAACCCAAAATTCCTGTCCTGAACACACAAAAGGAGCACAGGGCTCGTTTTATAACACCTGACATTCAGTCTAACTATAATAAACAAAATAAGATTTTTTCAAAGTCCATCTTGATACAAGGTGTTGCTCATCATTTCAATGCCAATTAACTGGCCCAGTAAATCCTGTTCAGCAACCTGATCCAACTATTTTTTTAAAGAAGTTGTTGTTATATTTGTGAATCTAGCCCAGGGGATGGACTTGCACTTAGTACTCAGTACAAAGCACATATAGTCACAAAAAGTTATTACATACACTTTGCATCACTTCACCAAAATGTATTCATTCATTTTCTGTAACTGCTTAATCCTAATCAGGGTCGTGGGGTGGCTGGTGCCCAGCCCAGCCAACTCCGCCGGGTAAGGGTAGAGTACACCCTGGACAACTCACCAGGCCATCACAGGATGAAAACATGCTGACGCCATGCAGCTACTCTTGTCGAAAGTCAGTACTGTAATGGTTCTTCTACACCAACCTCTCACCGTAGACAGTGAGAGACATGGCCGGCCTTTGATACTGGGAGGACGGTGACAACCCGTTGAGAGTGGGGTTTGAACTGAACAGGCCACCACTGCCCTTCATCAAAACTAATATTGTAAAATTCTAAACCATGCAGTTGTTATTGAGACCTTGCCCATGGGTCTTAGCATGGTGGGGGTGTAATCAGATTTAAATCCACGACTTCATGATCATGAGCCCAGGACCTTAACCATGACACTACCAGCCCCACCAGGTACCAAAATACCATACCAGTAATCAATCATACCGACGCTTGATATGTGGCGCCAAGAAATATTGATATAAGTGACGGAAAAACAAAAACAAAACAGACCTTTTCGGAGTGTCTAAGTCAACAACCTGATACATTCTTAAAGCCCTGTGATGGCCTGCTGAGCTGTGCCGGGTTTACCCTGCCCTCACCCAGAGTGGGCTGAGATGGGCGTCAGCCTTCATACGACCTTAAATTAGGATTAAGCAGTTCAGAAAATGAATGAGAGGTAGTGGTGGTCTAGTGGTATAAGGTGCCGGATCGCTGATGCAAAGGTTGGGGGTTCGAGTCCCACTCTCCACAAGGTTGTCACTGTCCCCCCCAGTGCAGCTAACTGGGTTATCAAAGGCCGGCCATGTCTCTCACTGTCTATGGTGTGAGGCATGTAAAAGAACCATTGCTGACTTTCGACAAGAGTAGCTGCAAAGCCGTCCGCGTGTTTCCGCCCTGCGATGGCCTGGCGAGCTGTCCAGGGTGTACTCTGCCCTCGCCCTGAGTTGGCTGGGATGGGCACCAGCCTCCCCGCGACCCTAATTAGGATGAAGCGGTTACAGAAAATGAATGAATAAGTTTTGGTAAAGTGATGCAATGTGTATGTAATAACTTTTTGTGGCTATATGTGCTTTGTACTGAGTACTAAGTACAAGTCCATCCCCTGGGCTAGATTCGAATGATACATTCTAATAAAAGAGGGAATGAACCATCTACCATAGCATCACCAAAAGACCCAGAGAGCAGAACTGGAGTGCACGATCATAGAATTCTTTTGGACTAAAAACTCTACATAACATCCAGTCAAGTCAGTAACTCTCTAAGGGGTAAACCTGTCATTGTTAAATAATTGAAATGTAAATAAAGAGCGTATGAATATGAACCTTATGAACCTTCCTGAAAGTTAGGAAAACAACAACAACAACAACAACAACAAAAAGCAGGCCTCGGATTAAGGTGCAAACCACCACCACTCTACAGCTGAAGAACCAGATTAGAGTTGGCGAAAGTCTGCCTGGTTCATCAATAGGATTCCTTGGGTAGATGACAGCAAGATTATCATGTACTTAATTGTGTATAATTAACAATTGAACTGGACCACTGGTGTTTATTGATGATGTGACTGCAGAAGAATCAGGATAAATTCGGAAGTACAGTCGGCCCTCAATTTACGAAATTAATCCGTTCCGGTGCCTTTTTCGTAACCTGGAGTTTTCGTAAGTGGAGGTGCATTTTATATGTAAAATGCATGATTTGTTCCAAGGCTCCCAAGATTACCCCATAAACCCTTTAAAAATTATAAAAGTACACCAATTTTGTATGAAATATGTGTTAAAAATAAAAAAAAATTATTTACCTTTTTTTAAATCGCTCGAACCACCCATGCGACGCTTTAAAGTCCAGGGGTTGCTGGTCTGAAGAACCCTCACCCTCCTTCACGAGGTCCTTAAATATGGCGGTTGCTTTATCCGAAATAATCGCCTCCATCACTGTATCTCCGTTTTTAATGCCTCCTTCTGCTTCAATATCGTCCCGATTGTAGAGGGGTTTCGGCCATACTCCTTTGCGATTTCGCTCAACCGCATCCCACTTTCGTATTTTTTTATCATCTCCTGCTTCACTTCGGAAGATAACGGAGATCGCTTCTTAACGGAGAATCTTATTCTTATCGCTTCTTAACTTATCGCTTATCATAACGGAGATCGCTTCTTCTTTTTGGTGTCACCGGGAATCACTTTCTTGGGGTCCATGATGGATAACGAAATATAACGCTGCAATGATCACTCTCAAAAAACTCACGAGCCAACAGTCCTGTTCAACTCTCCTTCACAAACAAACAGGAAGTGACAAACAGGAAGTATGGGTACAGGAATGGGTACAATTCAGCTCCCTCCTGGCCAATGGGAGGCCAGCGGGGCGGGATGTTGGGAAACAGCCAATGACTGAGCAACTCGCGCATTGTTTAAATGGGGCGTTTGAATTTTTGAATGGCGCGTTTGGCGTTTTTCGTAAGAAGAGGTTGTTTCGTATACAGAGGATGAAAATTTAGGAAAATGTTTTTCGTAACCTGGATTTTTCGTATTCAGAGGTTTTTGTAAGTAGAGGGCCGACTGTATATCGTGCTATACTTTCTGCTCAGATTCATACAAATGCTACAAAATTGAAAGGACAGTTCTTCATAGTACAGAAATATAATGACCCAAAATATTTTTTGAAAGGTGTCGAGGTTCTCTCTCCAGTCTCATGTCTACGTCTTGAACTTTTTTTTAAAGCTTATTTTGCACAGCATGCTTTCTATCCACTGGAAGTTTGTCCAACTGTAGCTGTGTGCACTTTCAGGGCAACAGTTGCAAGAGTTACCTGCAGATCCTTCAGAGAAATGTTAGGGTTCCTGGTGACTTTCACAGTGGTTGGTAAGCTCTCAAGCTGCATTTGGCAGGCTGTTTGGTATAATTGTTGAAGTACGTATATCATCTTTATCTGTAGGTAGTGTATTAAATAGAGCAAAATCTTTATTCAAATAAGTTGAAATTATTCATTGTTTTGTACTTATGTACCTAATTTATAACATAACCGTATGTTAGGGCAATGATGGCCTAGTGGGATAGGGTGCAGGATCGCTGATCCAAAGGTTGGGGGTTTGAGTCCCACTCTCCACAAGGTTGTCACTGTCCCCCCAGTGCAGCAAACTGTGTTATCAATGGCTGACCATGTCTCTCACTGTCTATGGTGTGAGGTTCATGAAAAAGATCCATTGCTAACTTTTGTAAAGAGTACCTACAAAGCCGTCAGTGTGTTTCCACCCAGTAATGGCCTGGTGAGCTATCCAGGGTGTACTCTGCTCTTGCCCGGAGTCGGCTGGGATGGGTTCCAGCCTCCCTGCAACCCTAATTAGAATTAATGTGGAGTCACAACACCTGAACAAGGACAATCTAGACAATATTTGTTTTTCCTCTAAACCTTTGAGTTTTTGAAATATTCCTGAAGAAGCTCTTTTTCTTCTTCTTCCTCTTTTCCTTTCAGCTGTTCCCTTCAGGGGTCGCCACAGCGAATCCTTTGCCACCATCTCACCCTATCCTCTGCATCTTCTCTTACACCAACTGCCTTCATGTCCTCCTTCACCACATCCATAAATTAAATAAATCTAAAGATTTATGAGATTAAGTTTTCTTAATTAAAGTAATAAAGTGTAATTAAGTTAAAATAAAGGTAATTAATAATTCAGAGCTACAACCATGTTCCGGAGGAGGCGGGGGACATGGAATCCGAATGGGCCATGTTTCGTGCCTCCATTGCTGAGGCGGCAGTCCATAGCTGTGGCCGTAAGGTCGTCGGTGCTTTGAGGACCTCCTCAATCCCACCAACACACCCTCCGTGGAAGAGGAAGACCCTGGGGGTTCAGGTGAGGGTCCGCCCATCACTGGAGTGGAGGTCACTGAGGTTGTCAAAAAGCTCCTCGGTGGTCGAGCTCCGGGGTTGGACGAGATCCGCCCGGAATATCTCAGGGCTCTGGATGTTGTAGGACTGTCTTGGTTGACACATCTCAGCAACATCGCGTGGTCATCAGGGGCTGTACCTCTGGATTGGCAAACTGGGGTGGTGGTCCCAATTTTTAAGAAGGGGGACCGGAGGGTGTGTTCCAATTATTGGGGAATTACACTCCTCAGCCTACCTGGGAAAGTCTATGCAGGGGTACTAGAGAGGAGGATCCGACCGATAGTCGAACCTCGGATTCAGGAGGAACAATGTGGTTTTCGTCCTGGACGTAGCACTCTTGACCAACTCTATACGCTCCACAGGATTCTGGAGGGGGCATGGGAGTTTGCCCAATCTGTCCACATGTGCTTTGTGGATTTGGAGAAGGCTTTCGACCGTGTCCCTCGAAAGATCTTGTGGGGCGTGCTCCGAGAGTACGGCGTTCCGGACCCGTTGCTACGAGCTATTCAGTCGCTGTATCACCGTAGCCAGAGTTTGGTCTGTATTGGTAACAACAGGTCGGATTCATTTCCAGTGGGAGTTGGAGTCCGCCAAGGCTGTCCTTTGTCACCGATTCTGTTCATAATTTTTATGGACAGAATTTCTAGGCGCAGTCGAGGCGATGAGGGGTTCTGGTTTGGTGGCCATCGGATATCGTCTCTGCTTTTTGCGGATGATGTTGTCCTTTTGGCTTCATCAAGTCGGGCCCTCCAGCTCTCATTGGAGCGATTCACAGCTGAGTGCGAAGGATGAAGATCAGTACCTCCAAGTCCGAGGCCATGGTTCTCAGTCGGACAATGGTGGAATGCACCCTCCGGGTCGGGAATGAGGTCCTGCCCCAAGTGGAGGAGTTTAAGTATCTTGGGGTCTTGTTTACGAGTGAGGGAAGAATGGAGCGAGAGATCGACAGACGGATCGCTGCAGCCTCTGCTGTTAAGCGGTGCCTGTACCGGTCCGTCGTGGTGAAGAAGGAGCTGAGCCGCAAGGTGAAGCTCTCAATTTACCAGTCGATCTACGTTCCAACCCTCACCTATGGTCACGAGCTTTGGGTAATGACTGAAAGAACAAGATCACGGATACAAGTGGCTGAAATGAGCTTCCTTCGCCAGGTGGCGGGGTTCTCCCTTAAAGATAAGGAGTAGATCCGCTGCTCCTCCGCATTGAGAGGGGCCAGTTGAGGTGGCTCGGGCATCTGGTTAGAATGCCCCCCGGACGCCTCCCTGGTGTGGTGTGTCGGGAATGCCCAACCGGGAAGAGACCCCGGGGTCGATCTAGAACACGCTGGAGGGTCTATATCTCTCGGCTTGTCTGGGACCGCCTCGGTGTCCCCCCGGGAGAGTTGGAGGAAGTGGCTTGGGAGAGGGACGTCTGGACCTCTTTGCTTAGGTTGCTGCCCCCGCGACCCGACCCTGGACTAAGTGGAAGATGATGATGATGATGATGATGATGAAGTTGTTTCGAGTCAAGTCATTCTCGATTATATGTCGGTTTTCAAAAAAGTATAGAAAAATAAAAAAATAAAATAAAAATAAAGTTTAATAAATAAAGTTTAATAAATAAAGTTTAATAAAACAGATCTTATTTGTTATTGTCTGTGCTGGCTGGAGGCATTAACTCTCTCTTCATTCATTGCAAGTGCTGGCGAGGGGCGTGGCTGCTACTTGTAGGCGAGGTCCAGAGAGCGCACCTGTTTCCATTCAGCAATCAGCAATCAGCTAGATATAAATAGGAGCAGTGTTCTTCCCTCCAACGTCAGAAGATTGGCCTTCCCAGTGATTCCGTTCCCCCGCTATCTCTCTGACTCCTGGTATCCTGCTTCGTGCTCGACCAGTTTCCATCGATTAATTATTTCCAGTGATTGAGATTTTCCAAAGTGCAAAATAAAATCATTGACTCTTCTTACATGGTCTCCTGCATCTTTGGGTCCGAAGTATATGCTCCAAGCGCAACATTATGAACCATATTGAAAATTGCATTCATGAATAAAGTACAGAACTAGAAATGGTTATTTTCTGTTTAGTCTAGACAAATAAATTTGGCGTAGCCTAGGCTAGCATAGAGACAAGCTAATTCGATTTAAGTCATTTTTCGACTTAAGTCGTCTCTCCTGGAACCAATTAACGAAGTTGGGTGAGGTATACCTGTGTGTATATATATATATATATATATATATATATATATATATTAATAATCACTTAAGTCTGCGATGGCCTGGCAAGCTGTCCAGGGTGTACCCTGCCCTCGACTAGAGTTGGCTGAAATGGGCGCCTACCTCCTTGCGACTGTAATTAGGATTAAGCAACTTTGAAAATGAGAGTACTATAATCACTTAATTATTCCATTTTAAAAAGCATTATTACCAAGCTGAATGCACTGCCTCTGCTCACATGCTCCATTCTGTCATGGTCTTCTTTTTCTTTTCCTTTCGGCTTTTCCCTTCAGGGGTCGCCACAGCGAATCATCTGCTTCCATCTCACCCTATCCTTTGCATCTTCTTCTCTTACACCAACGACCTTCATGTCCTCCTTTACCACATCCATGAATCGTCTCTTTGGTCTTCCTCTAGGCCTTTTGCCTGGTAGTTCCAGCCTCAGCATCCTATTACCAATATACTCACTATCCCTCCTCTGTACATGTCCAAACCATCTCAATCTAGCCTGTCTGACTTTGTCTCCAAAACGTCTTACATGTGCTGTCCCTCTGACGTGCTCATTCCTAATCCTATCCATCCTCGTTACTCCCAAAGAGAACCTCAACATTTTCATCTCTGCTACCTCCAGCTCTGCCTCCTGTCTTTTCCCCAGGGCCACTGTTTCTAACCCATACAGCATCGTTGGCCTCAACACCGCTTTTGTACACTTTTCCTTTCATTTTTGCCGATACCCTCCTATCACACATCACACCG
The DNA here is from genome assembly GCA_024760905.1 of Plotosus lineatus. NCBI lineage: Eukaryota > Metazoa > Chordata > Actinopteri > Siluriformes > Plotosidae > Plotosus > Plotosus lineatus. Next base: position 35,172,467 of record CM045739.1, read on the forward strand.
GACACTTTTCTCCAACCATTCCAGCCTGCCTGCACACGCTTCTTCACCTCTTTTCCACACTCTCCATTGCTCTGGATTGTTGAGCCTAAGTACTTAAAATCCTCCACCTTTCTTATCTCTGCTCCCTGTAATCTCACCGTTCCTCTTTGGTCCTTGGCATTCATGCACATGTATTCTGTCTTACTGAGGCTAATCTTCATTCCCCTCCTTTCCAGGGCATACCTCCACCTCTCTAGATTTTCCTGCACTTGTTCTCTGCTCTCACTACAGATTACAATGTCATCTGCAAACATCATAGTCCATGGGGAATCTTGTCTACATTCTGTCATGGTAACATTGACATTGACAATAATGTAGAGTTACATACATCTCTGTTCATGTGGTTGGTTATTTGGACAATCATTCCAGAACATAATTGTTCACTTTATATTTACAGCATCTGGCATTACGACCTTAACCTGAACGACTTACAATTGAGCATTTGAGGGTTAAGGGCCTTGTTCAAGGGCTTAACAGTGGCAGCATGTTCAGGTTGAGGTTTGAACCCCTAACCTTTCAATCACTAACCCAAAGCCTTAACCACCGCCCACTTTAGTACATTAGTCTCATTATTATGAATCTATTGGTTACATAGTAAGTGATGCTATACCACAGTTTGGAAATGAAAACATCACTGTAACCAGAATAACTAATAAATCCAGCAAATCCGATATGAATCTGAAAAATTTAGGAGCAATATATTCGATATGGGGGCAGCATGGTGATAAAGTGGTTAGCACGTCTGTCTGTCTCACAGCAAGACGTTCCTGAACCCATGGCGTTTGAAGCATGAAAGCTTAATGCAGAAATCCTCGCAGACAAAAATCCAAAGCACAGTTCAAGTTCATAAACAGGAAATGGGCAAGGGTCATATTATCAGGCAACCAACACAGCAACGATAATCCAGAAACATTTTGGATGAGGCAGGCAGATATCATTTACAGGAACACTGTGGCAGAAGCTAGGCAGGCAATCAGCAACAAAGAACCAAAACAGGGCGTACACCCAAGTAGAAATAAACATGAAGGCTTGGTAATGACGGGCAATAAATTACACAGTACAGTAATACTCTCCAGCAATCAAACACAGGGTCCTCCTGTAATGTGCAGGTGATAAACTGTGATTGTAAATTTAATTCATGTGAAACGGAAGCCAAAGGTCAGGTGACAGTAAGTTGATGGGAAGTGTCTTGTGAATGTGATGGAGTAGATGATGTGGCAGTCTCCATGTGTGAAATACTGTAATGATGAGGAAATTGTTGTTTACATTCAGGAGGCAGTTAAGCCTTTTTCTTGGTTATTTTTTAAAAACAGATTTTTTTTTTTTTTTTTTTTTTAATTTTAAAAAATATTTTTCTAAAAAATAAAAATAATTATCAGTATTGACTGATATTAAACAAATTTCATTCATTGATTCATTCGTTTTCTGAACTGATTAATCCTAATTGGGGTCGTGGGGAGGCTGGTGCCCATCTCAGCCGACTCTGGGTGAGGGCAGAGTACACCCTGGACAGCTCACCAGGGCATCACAGGGCAAAAACATGCTGACGGCTATGCAACCTACTCTTGATGAAAGTCAGCAATTGTTCTTTTACAGCTTCTCACCATAGACAGTGAGAGACATGGCCGGCCTTTGATAACCCAGTTAGCTGCACTGGCGGTACAGCAGTGACAACCCGTTTGAGAGTGGGGCTTGAACCCCCAACATTGGGATCAGTTATCCAGCAGCTTACCACCAGGCCACCACTGCCCTCAAATTTCATTCATTGAATTATTTTATAAGGAGTCAGGTGTAATGTGAGTTGGGTGGCAGCCGAAGGCATGGGTTCTGTCGGACTGATCCTCGGTTACTGACTCTGACCCTCGGGACATGGAGTGTCACCTCTCTGGCGGGGAAGGAGCCTGATCTGGTGCATGAGGTGGAGCGATACCGACTAGATATAGTTGGGCTCACCTCAACACATAGCTTGGGCTCTGGAACCACCCATCTCAAGAGAGGCTGGATCTTATTCCATTCTGGAGTTACTCATGGGGAGAGGCGGTGAGCCGGTGTGGGCATTCTTGTTGCCCACCCCCAACCCCCACCCTCCCATCTCGGGGCCCAAATGGTAAGGTTCTCCCCGGTTGACGACAGGGTAGCTTCCATCCTTCTTCGGGTGAGGAGATGGGTCCTGACTGTTATTTGTGCTTATGCACCAAATGACAGTTCAGAGTACTCACCCTTCTTGGAGTCTTTAGGGAGTGTGTTGGAGAACGCTCCCTCGGGAGACTCACTCGTTGTCTTGGGAGACTTCAACGCCCATGTGGGCAATGAAGGTGTGACCTGGAGGGGTGTAATCGGTAGGTACGGCCTCTCCAGTCTGAACCCAAATAAAGTTTCGTTGTTGGACTTCTGTGCTCGTCACAGTTTGTCTATCACGGACACTACGTTCGAGCATAAGTGTGCCCATAAGTGCACTTGGCACCAGGACACCCAAAGACGCAGTTCGATGATTGACTTTGTAGTCCTGTCACCGGACTTGTGGCCGTATGTTCTGGACACTCGGGTAAAGAAAGGAGCTAAGCTGTCTACCGATCACCACCTGGTGGTGAGCTGGCTTCGGTGGTGAGGGAGGCTGCCTTCCAGACCAGGCAGGCCCAAGCATGTAATTAGGGTCTGCGGGAAACTGTTGGCAGAGTCCCCTGTCCGAGAGGCCTTTAACTCCCACCTCCAGCAGAGCTACAACCATGTCCCTGAGGAGGCGGGTGACATGGAATCCGAATGGGCCATGTTTCGTACCTCCATTGCTGAGGCGGCAGCCCATAGCTGTGGCCGTAAGGTTGTCGGTGCTTGTTGTGGCGGTAACCCCCAAACCCGGTGGTGGACACCTGTGGTGAAGGGGGCCGTCCAGCTGATAAAGGAGGCCTATCGGGTTTTACTAGCTTGTGGGACTCCTGAGGCAGCGGACAGGTACCGGCAGGCCAAATGTGCTGTAGCCGAGGCTGTCGCAGATGCAAAATCTCAGGTGTGGGATGAGTTCGGTGAGGGCCTGGAGAGTGACTATTGGTTGGCCTCAAAAAGGTTCTGGACTACCATCCGACGCCTCAAGAAAGGGAAGTAGTTCTCTTTGCTCAGGTTGCTGCCCCCGCGACCCGACCCTGGACTTAGCAGAAGAAGATGAGATGAGATGAGATGAGATTATTTTATAAGCTGCTTCATCCTAATTGGGGTCGTAGGGAGGTTGGTGCCTCCTTCCAACTCTGGGCAAGGGCGGGGTACAACCTGGACATCTCAGTAGGCCATTGCAAGGCAGAAACACTCACACAATCATTCACACTCACACCATGGGGCGATTTGCACCAGCCAATTAGCTTACTCTCATGTTTTTGGACTGTGGGAGGAAACTTGAGTACCTGGAGGACACCGACGGAAGCACGGAGAGAACATGCAAACTCCACACAGAATCACCCGAGCTGGGAATCAAACCCAGGCCGTCTTGCTGGAGGAACACAGGATGACTTGCTAGGTTCAATACTGTGAGTGTGCTAAGCTTTCCACCACTGTGCTGCTTGAAACAAATTTGACACAAGAAATGTTCTAGCAATGTACACCAATCAGCCATGGCATTAAAATATCATGACTACTGACAATGGGCGTAAATAACATTATCTCCTTACAGTGCAGTAGACAGTCGGATCTCAAAGTTGATGTGTTGGAAGGAGGAAAAATTAAAAATAGAATGATCTGAGTGACTGTAACAAGGGCCATTCTTCTTCTTCTTTTCCTTTCGGCTGTTCTCTTCAGGGGTCACCACAGCGAATCATCTGCCTCCATCTCCCCCTATCCTCTGCATCTTCTTCTCTTACACCAGCTACCTTCATGTCCTTCTTCACCACATCCATAAATCTCCTCTCTGGTCTTCCTCTACGTCTTCTGCCTGGTAGTTCCAACCTCAGCATCCTACTACTAATATACTCACTATCCCTCCTCTGTACATGTCCAAACCATCTCAATCAAGCCTCTCTGACTTTGTATCCAAAACCTTTGTTATCACAAGAATTGTGATAGTCAAAAAAAAAAAAAACCCCAGGTCTATTCAACTCAAACAGAGGGTCTTTCAGGGTGTTCCTGGAATGCACTGGTAAGTACCTACATAAGGTTGTTCTAGAAAGTACTATTGATGATCTATGAAGAGTGTCGTGGGTGCTCACTGATGCAAATGGAGAGTGAAGTGCTCTGATCCCACAGAAAATCTACTGGAGCATAAAAGTGCTGAATCTGGCAGTGACTCACAACTCAGTGCATTGCAGCTTGCTGTGTATGAACCACCTAGCTGCAGACCATTCGGGTGGTGTTAATGTTATGGCTAATGAGTGCATGTCTTTTAATGAACTTCTCCCGGTACGAACGTCAAAATACGTATACTGTGCTTCGTTGTCAGTGAACCACGTGACTCCTGCTGAAGTTAATTTGCTGCACACTAGATGGCAGTATGTTCATTCGTGTTCTTCCACTTTTAACATCGAAAGCGTTTTATTACTGCTTGATAAATGAATATGAATCTGTGTAAACAGTGATAAACATACTGCATTGAGTTATTATTCTGTTTACATTTTTAATTGAGTTTAAATGTTTATTCATTCATTAATTTTCTGAACCACTTAACCCTAATTAGTGTTGTCAGGAACCTGGCACCCATCTCAGCCAACTCTGGCCAAGGGTAGAGTATACCCCGAACAGCTCGCCAGGATATTGCAGGGAAGAAACACGCTGATGGTGATGCCGCTACTTGAATAAAGTCTTCTTTTTCATGCCTGCCTCTCACCATAGACAGTTAGAGACATGGCCGGCCTTTGAGAACCCAGTTAGCTGCACTGGGTGACAGTAATGATAACCTGTTGATAGTGGGGAGACCCCGAACTTGTGATCAGTTATCCAGCACCTTACTGCCAGGCTGCCATTGCCCTATATTTAAGTGTTATGTTTTAGTAATAATTTCTGGACAAATCATCTGACATCAGATTTATTAATTGTTTTAAAGTAATCTATGATATATATATATATATATATATATATATATATATATATATATATATATATATATAGTAAGGGTAAGGTAAAGTCTGTTGGGTTTTTACACCTGAGCCTAGTGGTTCATCAGGCCGGTGCTTATCCCCGGTTTCTGTAGCGTGAAGCGACCAGGAGTTCAACTCCCCCTGGATGGGACACTAGTCCATCGCAGGTTACCTTCCTAGTATATTTTACTGGTACCCAATTATACTGCTGGGTGAACAGAGGCACACCTGTGGTTGAGATCTTGCCCAGGGGTCTTAGCACAGTGAGGGTCTCAGTGGGATTCAAACTCACAACTTCCCGATCATGCGCGCAGCACCCTAACCACTACACCACTGACCCCACACACACACATATATTTCTTTATTTCTTTATTTTTTTTTTAAGTATTCCCTAAAAAGATTATATAATATAATAATAGAATTTTTTATATATATGTCTGTCTTCCTTTCGGCTTTTTCCCTTTTACTCGGGAGTCGCCACAGCGAATCATCTGATTCGCACGTTTGATTTGGCAGAGGTTTTTACGTCGGATGCCCTTCCTGTCACAACCCTTTTAGCAAGGGACAGAAACACGCTGACGACTTTGCAGCTACTCTTTACGAAAGTCAGCAATGGTTCTTTTACATGAACCTCTCACCATAGACAGTGACAGACATGGCCCGCCTTTGATAACCCAGTTAGCTGCACTGGGGGGAACAGTGACAACCTTGTGGAAAGTGGGACTCGAACCCCCAACCATATATATATATATATATATATATATATATATATATATATATATATATATATATATATATATATATATATATATATATATATATATAGAGCCTAATTAGCATAAGCATTTGAATAGTGACACAATTTTTGCTACTTGATCACTCTATTTAAAATTAATTAATATATGAATAAAGACTAGATTCAATAAAAGCCTTTGCTTTAATCATTTCAGAATTACAGACATTTCGGACATCAGTTGACTGACAAAGAGTTTCACGGGTGGTTATGTCTGTATTTTCATGGTGTCATGACAAATTGTGAGCGATCAACCGTTCAAAATTAATCCATGTGCTAAATGTTGCCTTTGTCAGCTGTTTATGGGAACTCTCAATATATGTTTTAAAAATCAGAGAGCCATTGTTTAGCTAAGGAAAACACATATGTGAGACAAAAAAAAAAAGAAGTGGTGGCCAAATAATTAATTCTTAAAAAGAAATATTAAAAAAAATTAATATATTATGTATATAAATTAAATAAAACCCCATTCACAACATCCATGCAAATACAGAAGTTTAACCTTAAGACGCAAACCATTGGGAGCACTTCAGAATTAAAGGGAAGATTAGACTTTGCTAGAAGGCTTGCTCAGCTCTAAATCCTGAGCTATATGGAGATATACTTTCTGCTCGGGTTCAGTCAGATACTACAAAATTATTAGCAAGCACTTCACAGTGAATTTGGATAATACCCCCAACACATACAGTGAAAGCAGCCAAAGAGCTTTTCCGGGCAAAAAAATGTTCATTCATCAGTTCATTTTCTGTAACCGCTTCATCCTAATTAGGGTCACGGGGAGGCTGGTGCCCATCCCAGCCAACTCAGGGCGAGGGCAGAGTACACCCTGGACAGCTCGCCAGGCCATCGCAGGGCGGAAACACGCTGACAGCTTTACAGCCTACTCTTTTACGAAAGTCAGCAATGGTTCTTTTACATGCCTCACACCATAGACAGTGAGAGAGACATGGAGCCTTTGATAACCCAGTTAGCTGCACTGGGGGAGGGGACAGTAACAACCTTGTGGAGAGTGGGACTCCAACCCCCAACCTTTGGATCAGTGAACCCCCAACCTTTGGATCAGTGATCCGGCGCCTTATCCCACTAGACCACCACTGACCACGACAAAAAATGTAATGTTCTTAAATGGATAAGTTAGTCAACTCGGCTTGTTTTTCACTTGTAGCCAGAAATCATGTTAAATAAATTATGTGAGGTCAGGTTTTGGTCTGCTACTGGTAACATGTAAGCCAGTACAACCTGCTGCATGGTCGAGTGGTCGGCGACTAAACCGGCTCCCCCACCAAGTTCCAAATTTGGTGAGGAGGGTGGCTAGCAACCCGGTAGGAATAAAAACGAGACTGATCAAAGGGCGGATGAACTCTTTAGAGTCAACAGCCAGCTAGCTAGAGATGGTGTCTCAAAAAAAACCCTGTGCAAAGAACTTTGGGCCTCTACTGCGGATTTTTTGGCCCTTCATATACAGCCATGACAAGACTGTTATGGCTGCCGCCTACGCCAGGATTCTAGCACGGCAACCAGATTGATTGAGCCCGAAAAGCCACCAAACAAGCAGCAAGAACGGGCAGCTATCGTAACGGCCCAGTAAAAGCACTTAAAGCTCTGATGATGTTTGCATGCCCAGAGTGACACTTTAATACAGGATCAATATCTGGCCACAGAACAATCTTGGTTATACTCCTTTTAAATGGGTCACTGAAGTTATATCAGACTTTGTATACATGATGACAAACATTGTTGCTGGTGGCATGGTGGCGCAATGGGTAGCACATTTGCCTCACAGCAAGAACGTCCTGGTTTTGATTCTCAGTACGGGTGTTTCTGTGTGGAATTCGAATATTCTCCCTGTGTTTGCATGGGTTTCTTCCCACAGTCCAAAAACATGAACAGTGGGTTAATTGGCTGTTCCAAATTGCCTGTGAGTGTGAGTATAAATGGTTGTGTGAGTGTTGGCCCTGTGATGGCTTGGTGAGCTGTCCAGGGTGTACCCCACCCTTGCCCAGACTCAGCTGAGATGAGCACCAGCCTCCCTGCAACCCTAATTAGGATTAAGTGGTTCAGAAAATGCATGAAAAGTTACTTTATAACGTACTACTCCGAGGCAGTTCATTTAGTTTATGCTGTATTTGTTGACACAGCGCACACAATTAAATTATGTCTCACTACACACACAGGAAGTGCACCGTAATGTCTCCATGCATTGCTCAATACAGCGCAAGCTTCACAGAAGTAAGTGGTTCAAATGATTTTAATGAGTGCCACATGCCCAGAGTGACCCCTTTATAGGACAACCATGTGCTATATTCACCAATCCGTTTACCAAACTGCTTAATTCTATGAGGGCTGCAGGAAGGCTGGTGCCCGTCTCAGCTGACTTGGAGCAAAGGTAGGGTACACACTGAACAGCTCACCAATCCATCAATTTGGTTTTTTTTTTTAGAATTACAGGGCTCCCTCACTTTCCGCAGGTAATTGGGACCAAGATTTGCACTCAATCTGAAACAGCCAATTAGACCGATGTGCATGTTTTTGAATTGTGGGAGGAAACTCGTGCACCTGGAAGAAACCCACACTCATATTCACACCCTGGGTTCGAGTCCCAGGATTGGCTCGGGTGTTCTGCATGTTTTCTCTGTGCTCGTGTGGGTTTTCTGTGGGTACTCTGATTTACCACCAACAGTCCAAATATATACACATAAATGTAGTTCTGTTTCCAAATTGTCCCAGGTCTGGCTAATAAAGCAGCGGGTCGTAAGAGGAAAAAGTTGAACAACTTGTAAAGTAGAAAGAAAGAAACAAAGAAGAGAAAAAGTTTAGGAAAATAAAAGAAAAGAAAGAAAACAAAGTTTAAGAAAAGAAGGATAGAAAGGAAGAAAGAAAAGAAAAAAATTTAAGAAAAGATTAAGAAAAGTTTAAGAAAAGAACAAAGTTTAAGAAAAGATCAAGAAAAGAAAAGATAGAAAAGAAAAAAGTTTAAGAAAAGAAAAAGAAAGAAAGAAAAAAGTTTAAGAAAAAGAAAGAAAATAGTTTCAGAAAAGAAAGAAAGAAAGAAAAGAAAGCAAGCAAGCAAGAACAAAGTTTAATAAAAGAAAGAAAAGAAATAAAGAAAAGAAGAAAGAAAGCAAGAAAGAAAGGAAAAAGTTTAAGAAAGAAAAGAAAAAGTTTAAGAAAAGAAAGAAAGAAAGAAAAGAACAAAGTTTAAGAAAAGAAAGGAAAAATGAAAAAAAGAAAAGTTTAAAAAAGAAAGAAAGAAAGCTAGAAAAGAAGTTAAAAAAAGAAAGAAAGAAAAGAACAAAGTTTAAAGAAAGAAAAGAAAGAAAGAAAAGAACAAAGTTTAATAAAAGAAAGAAAGAAAATAACAAAGTTTAATAAAGAAAAAGAAATATTTAAAAATAAAATAAAAGATTAAGAAAAGAAAAGTTTAAGAAGAGAAAAAGTTTAAGAAAAGATTAAGAAAAGAAAGAAATGAACAAAGTTTAAGAAAAGATTAAGAAAAGAAAGAAAAGAACAAAGTTTAAGAAAAGGAAGAAAGAAAGAAAAGAACAAATGTAATAAAAGAAAAGAAAGAAATAAAAAAAGTTTAAGATAAGAAAAGAAAGAAATGAACAAAGTTTAAGAAAAGGAAGAAAGAAAGCAAGCAAGAAAAAAGTTTGAGAAAAAGAAAGAAAAGAAAAAAGATTAAGAAAAGAAAGAAAGAAAAAGTTTAAGAAAAAGAAAGAAAAGAAAAAGTTTAATAAAAGAAAGAAAGAAAAGAAAGAAAGAAAACAGTTTCAGAAAAGATTAAGAAAGAAAAGAAAGAAAAGAACAAAGTTTAAGAAAAAGAAAGAAAGAAAAAAGGTTAAGAAAAGAAAGAAAGAAAGAAAGAAAGAAAAGAACAAAGTTTAAGAAAATAAAGGAAGAAAGAAAAAAGGTTAAGAAAAGAAAGAAAGAAAGCAAGAAAGAACGAAAAAAATGTTTAAGAAAGAAAGAAAAGAAAAGAAAGAAAGAAAAAAGTTTAACATAAGAAAAGAAAGAAACGAACAAAGTTTAAGAAAATATTAAGAAAAGAAAGAAAAGAACAAAGTTTAAGAAAAGAAAGGAAGAAAAAAGGATAAGAGAATAAAGAAAGAAAAGAAAGAAAGAAAAAGTTTAACATAAGAAAAGAAAGAAACGAACAAAGCTTAAGAAAAGATTAAGAAAGGAAGAAAGAAAAAGTTTAAGAAAAGAAAGAAAGAAAGCAAAAAATAAAAGAACAAAGTTTAATAAAAGAAAGAAAGAAAAGAACAAAGTTTAATACAAGAAAGAAAGAAAACAGTTTCAGAAAAGATTAAGAAAAGAAAGAAAAGAACAAAGTTTAAGAAAGAAAGGAAGGATAAAAAAGAAAAAAGTTTAAGAAAAGAAAGAAAGAAAGCAAGAAAGAATTTCTTTTTCAATCAAGAAAAGCTTAAGAAAAAAGTCTAAGAAAAAAGAAAAGAACAAAGTTTAAGAAAAGAAAAAGAAAGGAAGAAAGAAAAAGATTAAGAAAAGAAAGAAAGAAAGCAAGCAAGAAAGAAAAGTTTAAGAAAAGAAAGGAAGAAAGAAAGAAAAGAACAAAGTTTAATAAAAGAAAGAAAGAAAACAACAAAGTTTAAAAAAGAAAGAAAGGAAGAATATAAAAGAAAAAAGTTTAAGAAAAGAAAGAAAGGAAGCAAGAAAGAAAAGATTAAGAAAAGAAACGAAGAAAGAAAGAAAAGAACAAAGTTTAATAAAAGAAAGAAAGAAAAGAAAGAAAACAACAAAGTTTAAAAAGAAAGGAAGAATAAAAAGAACAAAGTTTAAGAAAAGAAAGAAAGAAAGAAAAGAAAGCAAGGAAGCAAGAAAGAAAAGTTTAAGAGAAAGAAAGAAAGAAAGAAAGAAAAAGTTTAAGAAAAAGAAAGAAAGAAAAGAATTAAAGAAAGAAAAAGGTTTAAGAAAAGATTAAGAAAAGAAAGAAAAGAACAAAGTTTAAAAAGAAAGAAAGGAAGAATAAAAAGAAAAAGGTTTAAGAAAAGAAAGCAAGAAAGAAAAGTTTAAGAAAAAGAAAGAAAAGAAAAAGTTTAAGAAAAGAAAGGAAGAAAGAAAGAAAAGAACAAAGTTTAATAAAAGAAAGAAAGAAAGAACAAAGTTTAAAAAGAAAGAAAGGAAGAAAGAAAGAAAGAAAAAGTTTAAGAAAAAGAAAAAGAAAAGAATTAAAGAAAGAAAAAGGTTTCAGAAAATATTAAGAAAGAAAAGAACAAAGTTTAAAAAAGAAAGAAAGGAAGAATAAAAAAGAAAAAAGTTTAAGAAACGAAAGCAAGAAAGAAAAGTTTAAGAAAAAGAAAGAAAAAGTTTAAGAAAAAGAAAGAAAGAAAGTAAAGAACAACGTTTAATAAAGGAAAGAAAAAAGTTTGAGAGCGCGCGAGAGAGAGAGAGAGAGAGAGAGAGAGAGAGAGAGAGAGAGCGCGCGCGCGAGAGGGCGAGGCTGTGTTCTATTAAAGCCCGCGAAGTGCGCCTCCTCCCGCAGAGTGCAGAAAGAGAAAAGCCGCCTCGGTTGTGTCACAGGAAGGACTTTGAAAGCTCCAGAAGCGCGTCAGGCCGAGCAGCGAGCGGTGAGCAGTCAGGCCGAGCAGTGAGCACTCAGGCCCGGACTCGGTGTGTGTGTGCGCGCGCTCGGTCGTTTTTAATCCGAACCTGCAGTGTTTCAGGAGCATGTTTTCTGGTCGGGCGGCTCAGACCCCCGTCTGGATGCAGGGATTTTGAGGGCGGGAGTGTGCTGAGTGTGCGGCCGCATAACGAGCACTGAACTCGGCCTGGCCAGGCGGAATTCCTCCGTTCAGATGAGAACCATGTCGGAACCCAGATCGAGTTTCCTCCACATCGGCGACATCGTGTCTCTGTACGCAGAGGGAACCGTCAATGGATTTATCAGCACTCTGGGGTGAGTTTTTGTGTGTGTGAGAGTGAGAGAGTTTTCACACCAAACATGCTCCACAACCCGAGCTGAGTGCGGAATAAGGAAGTCAGTGTGAATGATTGACAGGCAGACGGATTGATCGATTCATGAAAACAAACCGACAATTAAAAGCCACTGAACACGCAAAGCACCCAACAGCAATCCAAACCAGAGATTTGTTTACAGCCACTGTACCAAATAATAATCAGGAACTTCACTTGAATTCTTTATGCAAACTTTAAGTTGCATGTAAATTAATCTCACTACAAACCCAGAGCTTCCAGTCTGACTGCATACTGTTACACAGTAAGCTACAAAGTAAACAACAACAACAACAACAACAACAACCCAGATATTTTCAAGCCAGTGAGAGAAACACTGACACTTCTTATAAAAGACTGTTATACTAATGTTTCCGAAAGGGTAACTGCTATCATCTGGTCAGGCTGGTGTCTATCTCTGCTTATACTGGGTGAAGACAGGATACACCCTGAACAGACCATTACGGGACAACACGTACATACACACAAAACCAAGCAAGTTCACACCTGCACCATGAGGCAACTTGAATCAGGCAGTTCTCCTAATGTGCATGTCTTTGGACTGTTGGAGGAAACCCATGCAAGCGCAGGGAAGCGGTGTTGCTGGTTTTCGCCCAGGTGTTTTTCGACCAAATTGTAGGGACATGTTTATTTGCCCAACAATTAAAAAAAAAAAAAAAAAAAAAAGTTTAGGGTTGGGGCGAAAACCATGGAAATCCAGGGAAGCACATGCAAATTTCACACAGACACACCCAGGCCGGAGATTCGAACCCAGGACCTTCTTGCTGAGAGGCGGCTGTGCTACTCACATCGCCGCTGTGCTTCTCGTGACCGGTCTCGTACCACACCAAAACATGGATTTGTCAGCTGTACTATAATGGAGATCTGGGAATCATTCATTCACAAATAAATAATCAAAAATGTCTGAAGTACTGATTCCTACCTTACACAACAACGCACTGGCAATACACCGGGCACGCGCGGAAAAAATGTGTATCCAGTCATGGAAAAGCAACCTGAAGCTTTTACAAGCTTGTTTAAAAATTTTTTTTAAATTAGTCTAACAGTTTGTTATATCAGACAATTTTATTTTGTATTTTTATAATCAATACAGTCGGCCCCCAATTTACGAAATTAATCCGTTCCAGAGCCGGTTTCGTATTGCGGGGATTTCGTAAGTAGGCGTCGCATCTTACATGTTAAATGCCAAATTCGTTCCAACGCTCCAGTCTTTGGACTGGATAAACCCCATAAACCCTTTAAAAATGATAAAAGTACACCGATTTTATATGAAATCTGTTAAAAGTAAAAAAATTATTCATTAAACCTTTTAAACATTTTATTAACATATTTATTAATTAAACCATTATTTAACATTTTTTATTAACACACACACACACACCTCTCTCTCTCTTTTTGTCTCTCGTGCATGCTGTGGGCCACGCCCACAAGACGTGAATTCAAAGTGCATTTCCTGCTTGACAAACTCAACTTTAATTTGATTCGTTGAGGGATCGGAATTCCAGATGAGCTCAAATGCGCCCACATTTATTAAACATTTACTGAATTAAAACAACTTAAAAAACTAAACTAAAGAGTGAAGATTCCTTCTGTCTCTATCTGGGAGGCCAGCGGGGCGGGATGTTAAGAGACAGAGCAACTCGTGCGTCGTGTGAAATTTTGATTGGCGCGTTTGAATTTTGAATTTCTTTTCGTAAGAGGGGGTTGTCTCGTATCTCGGGGACGGAACCTCAAGAAAATGTTTTCGTAATCCGGGGATTTCGTACACAGGGGTTTTCGTAAATTGGGGGCCGACTGTAGCTGTTTTAATTGATAAAGCCAAGCGTAATGTCCTGATCACCTGAAGCTGTTTGAAGGTTGGTGCTCATTTCTATTTGTCATGACTCACACTTCAGATAAGAGGATTCTTTGCAGGTTGCAGCATGAATGCAACACTTGCATGGACTCACTGTGGCTTTAGTGGAATGGAGTGGGTTCAGTGTCTTCAGCATTTGTTTGCTGAATGAACTTGAAAGTGCTGTGTGTGTTTCGGGTTGTGATTTGAATCAACAAAGACGCATTTTGGCACCATTCCCCCTTCCTTCCCCTGAACAGCTGATTATCTGACCTGTTTAATGTTGACGTTACAAGTAACGCTCCGATCAGACAACGCACATTTAAGCCTGAATTTTGCATGATTCTGTCCTGGCTGACAAATTTCCCGCATTGGGCCTGAATATGAATGTGAGAAGCGATCAAACAGGCCATGTAGTGTGACTGTCCCCATGGCGCCCACCCTGATGAGAACAGTCGAAACTGTCCGGATATTTATGATGTTCTCACCTTGTTTGAGAACTCCTACATTCATTGGCATTCCTTCTACAGTTTGTTGACCCTCCTCACCAAGGATTAGTAAGGTTTTTAGTCCAACTTGTATTGCCAGTGTCCTAATCAAGACCCAGCAAGAATTGATGGCTGGTCATGATTGCTTAATCTGACAGTGAAGGACAAATGGGTGAAAATTACGAAGACATTTAGCTCCTTTAAAATTTATAGCAATGAAAACAAAATTGTGATACTTCTACTGTCTTTATGACTTAGTTTTTGTTACAATTCAAGGCAAATACAGATGCTCCCCGACTTGCCTTCATTCGTTTTACATATTTTCCTATTTTACGTTTAAAAAAAAAAAAAAAATTATCAAATTTTGAGTTTAGCGTGTTCTCTGTAGTACGAGACGGACCTACGCAGTACGCTGACGTAATATGCTACTTCCGCATGAGGCTGCGTCCATTTTTTACAAACGACAGACTGAACGTGCCCCTCCTTCTTCCCAGTTCACCGTGTGTTACCCTTGTGTTAAGAGGTCGTCTCTGTGATCTTTGTGTTTACACTGTTTTGCGGACTTTTGTAACCCTAAGCAAATATGTTTGGTCAGAAGCGTAAGCCTACTAGTGATAGTGGTAATCAGAAAAAGCGGCAAGCCATCTCGTTAGAAATGAAGATGGCTATTATAAAGACAATCAATGCTGGTGAAAAACATGTGAATGTTGCACGTTTCTTCCAAATGGCTCCATCAACCATCAGAACCATTTACAAGCAAAAAGATCGCATCACAGAGCATGTTAAAGGTTATATTTGATACTGTATTTGATGAGTGAATTTGATTAAAATCTATCTACTGTATTTGAAATTATTTTGCTTGAATTTAATTTATTTGAAATTAATGTTGATATTATTTGATATATTTGATATTATTTTACAATGTTATGTTTATAATAATTGATTTAGGGGTGTTTTATGAGATACGGTAATGGTATTTATGGATGTATAGTACAGTATGAACGTCATACGTCACTGGAACATATCGTAACAACTTACGTTTTTTTTTCACCTTACGTTCGGCCGTCCGGAACCGAACTAAAACGTAAGTTGGGGAGTGTCTGTACAGGGTTCCCTCACTTTTCGCAGTTAATGGGGACCGGGGATCCCCCCCCCCACCCCCATGACCGCCGATTTCCGGAAAGTAGGATTGACCCCCCCCCCCCCCCCGACTGACGTATACGTACATGTATATGTGTATATAATATCAATAAATACATATTCACTGCTATAAATGATAAAAATATCAATTAAACATAAAAATCAAAAATAATGCATACGATGTAAATAAAATATTTATTTCATTATTACACACAGATGTGCGCACACACACAGATGCGCACCGCATAAAAATGTAAGTAGTTTTCATGGGTTTTCTTGTTTTTGTTTGTTTGGGTTTTTGTTGTTACATAATTGTCCTTGTTTTGTGGCATTTTCCTTAACTTTCCCCCTATTTTCCCTTAATTTCCTTTTTTTTTTTTTTTTTTTTGGATGAAATTTTTTATAAAACCCACGATGCACTGAAGCACAAAGTAGCAAGGATCACTGCGTTATGATAAAATGTCACCGTGAATAAATCAGTAGCACGTATGTACCAATAATATTTGCAACGCTCTAGTGTCAGAACTGTATGTAACACTCACTCACTCGTTTGCTGAACTGCTTAATCCTTCCACTGTAATGCCAAGGGGAGGCTGCACCTATCTTAGCCAACAGTGGGCGTAGGTAGGATACACCCTGAACAGCTCGCCAGAGCTTTGCAGGGCCAACATATTCACAACCATTCACAATTGCATCCACACCTAGATCTTTAAAAACAAACCCAGCCCATCAACCTAATGTGCATGTCTTTGGACTGTGGGAGGAAACTGGATTTCCCTATGGAAACCCACATAAGCATGGGGAGAACATGTAAACTCCACACAAGAGCTACAGAGCTCGGGACTCCAGCCCAGTACCCTCTAGCTGTAAGATGGTTGTGCTAACCACTACACTGCTGGGCCGCCCACGGTTGTAACACCCTTCATTCACTCATTATTTTATGTTGTGATGTCTTACTTTCTATGGTTTTGTTTTTATTTATTTATTATTTTTTTATTTTCCTGTAGTACATGGTGGCCTCTTAGTCACCTTGAAACAAGCTTTATCCTGCTGTTTGCTTCTACTCACTCCATATATTTTCATGTCAGAAGTGTAACAGCTTTAGCACCATTAATGCTATGCAAATATTCCAGAAACAGGCCAGGTTTTTTCCTACTCGCATATACAGTGTAGTCTGATTATCGTGAAAACTGGCAGCTGCTATTCCTTTCACGTAGTTAACATTGCATGTCAAATCATCTCACACTTGCCTTGTACAGACTCCATTTCATAGGATAGCAGAATAAAGTCATAGACAAATTTAAATGTAAATATAATACAGAAAATTATGGCTCTATTTTCACAAAGTCAATTGTAATTACCCTTTCTTCCAATTGTAGGGCCATACCTCCCAATGGCCTTTAATATACCATATTTGACGTAATAAGCGCTCTGAAAAGTAAAAAGCACCCCCGTGTTTTTGATCTCATGTCTAATAACCGCCCATGTGTACTGGGAGCAAAATCGTACATCAAACTTACCGATTTTATTTGATCAGACTCTGTAACGGTAAAATGAAGCATTCACTGCCTGTAAAAGTGAGTTTACATGGTATTTCAAGACTTCCTGCCACTGGAGAATGTCTATAATGTTCATCAGTAACAACACATTTGATTGGTCCACTGTGCTTTAAAAAACAGTAAAATATTTTGCTGTGTTTTCTTAGTAAATGTCCAACAACTGATGAACCATTAGAAACTGCTACAGCAAAACTATGGGATGCTCTGAATGAATGGAGCGAAGGTCCATATCTGGCTCAATCAGAAAGTGATGACGAGTATTTTTCACCCAATTTTCCTGCTCACTTTCTTTCTTTCTTTCGGCTTTTTCCCTTTTCTCGGGAGTCACCACAGCGAATCATCTGATTCGCACATTTGATTCGGCATAGGTTTTTACGTCAGATGCCCTTCCTGTCACAACCCTTTTTAGCAAGGGACAGAAACGCGCTGACGGCTTTGCAGCCTACTCTTTACGAAAGTCAGCAATGGTTCAATGAGAGACATGGCCCGCCTTTGATAACCCAGTTAGCCGCACTGGGGGGGGACAGTGACAATCTTGTGGGGACTCGATCCCCCAACCTTAGGATCAGCGATCCTGCACCCTATCCACTAGACCACCACTGCCCCCCGATTCTCCTGCTCACTAACGTCATAAAGTTAAAGATGTTCCTGGTCGTGTGATTTTGTTTATGTTCATGTTGATTGGTTCACCGTGCCATGTGCTGAAGTTGACATTTGTGTTGATTGACTTGATTTTACTCCTGGGGAAAATATGTAAAGGAACAGCACCAGGAGGGAAAAGTAAGGGGTTTTTATTCTAAATTTATGCTGTTTTCTGTTTATTTTCAGCTTTCATGTAAGTAGTTTGGTTGATACCACAAAATGAATAATACAAATAAAAGTAAAACTCTTTTATTGTTCTGTTATTATTGATGTTTTTAATAAGAACTTACCGTTCCACTCTGCTGGTAACATTTTAATAAGCGCCCACCCACGCCAATTTTTCAAGCGCCCTGGGCGCTTATGTCGAATATGGTATGGACTGGTAACAAGCCATGCTCTATGGCAGAAAATAATTTACTTAAAAAGTATTTGTGCCCGGTGTTTAACGGTAAAAGTAAAACATGGATGAATATTTACATGCTTATTGAACAAGTCATAAGCAGCAATAGCAAGAACAAAACCTTGTACAACAATATGAGGAAGAATCGTTTAGATCAGGGATCACCAACGTGGTGCCCGTGGGCACCAGGTAGCCCGCAAGGACAATATAAGTTGCCCGCGGACCTGTTCACTGCTATTTTTAGGACAGGCCCATTTTTAGGACAGCGCCACTCTCCATTGAGCTGCATATAATTTTTTTGAATATATTTTTAAATCAAGTCAATATCTTCACATAGATGAATATCATTAATTATTAATAATAACATCTAATTAAATCTAATTAAATGTAAATTGAGCAAATTTGTAATTTCAGAGGTGTGTATCGACCTAGTAGCCCTTCGCATTAATTGGTACCCATGAAGTAGCTCTCAGTTTCAAAAAGGTTGGTGACCCCTGGTTTAGATGAACCAGACTCAATTGGGAAAAAAAATATATATATATGTAATATACACACGCACGTACAGATATGTGCTATAAACTTAACAGTACTCTACTGATCATCATAGTCTTCAGGAATCGAGTAGAAGTTCATGGGCATAAATTGACTTTGTCCAGGTGAGATTATCCCTGAATAAAGAGCGTAGCATGATCTTAAACTATTTTTGAGAAGAGATGTTGTTGGGTAGGTTCAGTTGCACCAGGATAGCTGTTGCTATCGTTTTTAGCTATTCAGTACTCTTAATGTACATTTTTTTACATTGTGTTCATGGTGAAAAATACATGTATAGGTCTAACTGACCTATTGGGCCACATTCATGAATATCTTAAGTTTTTACAAATGTGCTCTTCAGAAAACTTGTAAACAAAAGCTCTGCTGGATTCATAATGCTCAGCCTGAGTTCCTCTGCAGCTGTGTTTTTAATTGCATTTTCCAAGTGTCTTTGTGAATTAAAAGTATGTGCCTGTTGTTGTAATTAACATGGGTGAATGCCCCCTAAATCCCCATTAAAAAGGACATAGGAGCATGTGCGCACACAAACATATTCATGAAGATGGAAGCATGAGAATCTGAAAGGAGATACAATTTTACATCTGCTGTAGTAGAATTGCTGCTGCAGGATATACAGTACTTCCAGATTAGATACACAGGGATCCCTCCCTTTCAGCGGTTAATTGGGACCGAGATCCCTCCACGACCACCAAATTTCGAGAAGTAGGATCAACCCCCCCAACTCCCCCTGACTGACATATACGTACATGTGTACATAATATCAATAAATACATATTCAACGCTATAAATGCTTATAATAACAATTAAATATTCAAAAATAATACATAAGATGTAAATAAAATATAAATACACACAGATGGAGACACGTGCATGCACACCTCACAAATATGTAAGTAGTTTTGCTGAGAGGTTTTGGGTTGTTTTTTGTTGTTTGTTTGGATTTTTTTTGCATAATTGGCCTTGTTTTTGTGTCATTTTAATTCGATGAATATTTTTTAAAAAAATGCAATGCACTGAAGTCGCATGAATTGAAGCACCAAGTGGCGAGGGATCACTGTAATTATGTTCTGTAGCATGAATGGTGGATATAAGAGTAGATGAGAGTGAAGCCTGGCACACTGTGAATTCTCAGAGAACAGTGAATGTGCATTATTGAGGAAATAAAACAAAAAAATGGTCTGTCCTGAAATTGAAAGGGAAAAAACCCCCCAAACCTATCAAACACGTATGAGATGCTAGCCACTATAGGTGGGGTGACTGGCTCCGAGGTGTCAGAGCTTGACCTATGCATCTCAGGTGTGTGTGTGTGTGTGCGTGTGTGCCCATTTTACCCGGAATCTAGTGGCCCATGTTACTCTTTCCATAATGTACCAGAATTTTTAAAACTTGGCAAAACCTACTCTAGGGCAGTGGTGGCCTGGTGGTATAGGGTGCTGGATTGCTGATCCTAAGGTTGGAGGTTCGAGTCCCACTCTCCACGAGGTTGTCACTGCCCCACCCCCCCCCCCCCACAGTGCAGCTAACTGGGTTATGAAAGCAATGTCTCTCACTGTCTATGGTGTGAGGTTCATGTAAAAGAACCATTGTTGACTTTCGTAAAAAATTAGCTGCATAGCCGTCAGTTTGTTTCTGCCCTGCGATGGCCTGGCAAGCTGTCCAGGGTGTAGTCTGCCCTTGCTCGGAGTTGGCTGGGATGAGCGCCAGCCTCCCCGTGACCCTAATTAGGATTAAGCGGTTACAGAAATGAAAAGCTTCTCTCATCTCACTTTCCCCCATTTCATTGCAATTCTTACCCATACAGTTGCTAATAGGCATCAAACTGGGTAAATAAAATAAACCGTTAAACTACCAAACCTTTGTGTAATCTCCAGAAAGTAGAAAGGACAGAGGGCTTATGAATAAAGACTTGCCTATTTTGAATTCTCAAACCAATGTGACTAAATATAATGCAACTACCCTATGATATCACATCCTGTCATGTGACAAAAGCATGGTTCTCATAGTCTGCTGTAAATAGTGTATCTAGAGGCGGTCCATATTACCCCTGTAATTTGTTTAATTGATTGATATGTGACATTTAATAAATTTATAAGTTATGCATTGCCTGATTATGGTCATGGACAGTCTTTTCATACATTTGCATGACATGTATAAAGTGTGCTAAAAAGTGGTCCTGTGAACTTTTGGAAAGTAAACTGTCAGATTTTAGATCGATTGGAATAAGAAGGGCAAACACTGTTAATGATGGATTGCTTTGTCACCTACTGTTTCGCAAAATCTTTGGCTGGATCTTTTTCTAAGGCTGTCGGTATAAAGCTTGGCGAATATGCTAAACTAAATATTTGCGACCTGAAAAGATCTTAATGTTGACACCAAATTTTACACCTCATATGTCGAAGTGGATTATATGTACAACACGGGTAAACTGAGATTTTTAACATGGTACAAGGATCCCTCGCTACTTTGCGCTTCAATTCACAGGGCTTCAGTAATTCATGTTTTTTATTTATTTTTTATTTATTTATTTTTTTAAAATATTAATCGAATTAAAAAATAAGGAAATTAAGGAAGAATAGGGGGAAAAGTTATGGAAAATGCCACAAAATAAGGCCAATTATGCAAAAAACCCCAAACAAACAAACAAAAAAAACCAAACCAGCCCCCCCCATCAAAAAATACTTACATTTTTATGTGAGGTGCGCATCTCATCTAAAAATGCATGTGTTTGTGTGTATTTATATTTTATTTACATCTTGTGCATTATTTTCGACTATTTAATTGTTATTATAAGCATTTATAGTATTGAATAATTATTTATTGATATTATACACACTTGTACATGTACGTCAGTCGAGGAGGGGGTCAATCCTACGTCACAGAATTCAACGGTTGCATTTAGATAAAGTACATGTCTTTTGGATGGGAAATTATTTTTGTATTTTATTTTATAGCACAGTGGTACCTGACTTTACGAAAGTGTCACCAAACGAAAAATACAGGTTTCGAAACGCATTTTCCTAAAATTTTTGTCTCTGGATACGAAACAAGTTCACGTTATGAAAGCGCTATCTTAAATTCAACGCGCCATTCAAACAGTGCATGAGTTGCTTTCCCATTGGTTGTCTCCCAACAGCCCGCCCTGCTGGCCTCCTATTGGCTAGGAGGGAGCTGAATCTCCATAATACAGTACTGTAGCTATAATACTTTTCGTGTGCCTTCGACCCATTGTTCGACACGCACGCGTGAAGGAGAGTTGTACTGCTGATTCGCGAGTTTTGTGAGGTTTTTTTGAGTGTGCTTATTGTAGAGTTATTTTTTGTTATTAATCGTGAGCCCCAAGAAAGTGATTCCTGGTGAGACTGAAAAGAAGCGGGCTCCGTTATCAATAAAAGTAAAACAGGAGGAGATGATTAAAAAAAATGAAAGCAAGATTCGGTTGAGTGAAATCGCAAAGGAGTGTGGCTGAAACCCCTCTACAATCGGGACGCTATTGAAGCAGAAGGAGGCATTAAAAGTGGAGATACAGTGACGGAGGCAATTATTTCGGAAAAAGCAACCGCCATATTTAAGGACCTCGTGAAGGAGGGTGGGGGAGAGGGTTCTGCAGACCAACAACTCCTGGACTTTATAGCGTCGCATGGGTGGATCGAGAGTTAAAAAAAAAAAAGTAAATAATTTTCTTTTACTTTTAACACGTGTTTCATACAAAATTGGTGTACTTTTATAAATTTTAAAGGGTTTACGGGGTAGTATTGGAAGCCTTGGAACGAATCACGCGTTATACATGTAAAATGCTGTTCAACTCACGAAAAATGCAGGTTACGAAAAAGGCGCTGGAACGGATTAATTTCGTAAAGTCAAGTACAACTGTACACATCTGAATGTGGAGTGGGACAGTGGTGTAATGGTCAGCACATCCTAAAAACGGGGTATCTAAGACTTTTGCACAATATTGTTTTTCATTTTCAGCAGTTTTAATAAAAATCAAAAATTGATATATTAATATTCATTAATTAATTTTTTTTTAACCGTTTAATGCTAATTAGGGTCGCAGAGAGGCTGACGCCCATCTCGGACAACTATGGGCGAGGGCAGAGTACACCCTGGACAGCTCGCCAAGCCATCGCAGGGCATATATTAATATTTAAAAATATATTTCTTGCAGCTAATTTGAAAGAAGAAAACAGTCAGTCTGCTACAAAAGGAGTAAAGTGAATTTTAATGTAGAAACCATTGCGCGTTCCTGTGGTTGAGAAAAATTTTACCACATCATCTGTTTCCATCGTCATTTGCTGATGATTTTCTATTTGAGGTAAATCATTACAAGAGCATGATGTGACACTTGTAGTATTAATACCATGGCAGGAAAAGCCCTTCCACACTTGCACATGTGACTGACATTAAGATAACCTCTGTGAAAAAGATATGGTAGAGGTTAAACAGCGATAACTTAAAATTACTACGAAAAAACATCGGCCTATTATTAATCACACACAGACATAAAAGGTCATTTTTGTCATCTCGTGCGCAAAAAAAAATCTTACCCATCCAGAACATCATCCACACTGTCCAGCATTCAGTTTACCATGAAGTATTTTCACTTTGTGGCCTTATTTCTTTTTGCTTGCCCAAGAATGTTTAATAAAAGGCTATTAGCTTCCTACAGATACAGGGATCCCTCACTTTCTGCGGTTAATGGGGACCGAGATCCCCCTGCAACCACCGAATTCTGCAAAGTAGGATAAACCCCCCCCCAACTTCTCCGACTAACGTATACGTACATGTGTATATAATATCAATAAATACATATTCAACACTATGAATGCTAATAATTCAACATTCAAAAATAATGCATAAGATGTAAATCAAATACAATTGGCCCCCAACTTATGAAGACCCCTGTGTACGAAATCCCCGGGTTACGAAAAACATTTTCCCCGAGTTTCTGTCCCCGAGATATGAGACAACCCCCTCTTACGAAAAGAAATTCAAACGCGCCAATCAAAATTTCACACGACGCGCGAGTTGCTCTCTCATTGGTTGTCTCTCAACATCCTGCCCCACTGGCCTCCCAGATAGAGACCGAAGGAAGCTTCACTCTTTCGTTTTTAGTTTAGTTTTTTAAGTTGTTTAATTCAGTAAATGTTTAATAAATGTGGGTGCATTTGAGCTCATCTGGAATTCAGATCCCTCAAGGAATCAAATTAAAGTTGAGTTCGTCAAGCAGGGAATACGCTTTGAACTCCACGTCTTGTGGGCGTGGCCCGCAGCGCGCGTGCGAGAGAGAGAGAGAGAGGGAGCGCGAGTGAACGGGAGGTGTGTGTTAATAAAAAATATTAAATAATGGTTTATTTAATAAATCTGTTAATAAAATGGTTTAATATGTTAATAAAATGTTTAAATGGTTTAATGAATAATTTACTTTTAACACATTTCATACATATTTCGTACTTTTATCATTTTTAAAGGGTTTATGGGGTTTATCCAGTCCAAAGAATGGAGCCTTGGAAAGAATTAGGCATTTAACATGTAAGATGCGACCCCTGCTTACGAAATCCCCGGCATACAAAAGGGGCTCTGGAACGGATTAATTTTGTAAGTTGGTGGCTGACTGTATAAATCACCACACATAAAGATGCACGCCTTACATAAAGATGTAAGTAGTTTTGATGGGAGGTTTTGGGTTGTTTTTTTTGTTTTTTTTTGCACAATTGGCCTTGTTTTGTGGCAGTTTCCTTAACTTTCCCACCTATTCTTCCTTTTTTTGCTTATTTTTAATAATTTGACGAATATTTATTAAAAAAAAAAAAAGCGATGCACTGAAGCTGCATGAATTGAAGCGCGAAGTAGCGAGGCATCCAGTATATGATAAAGCAAGTCAACATGCAGGCGGCCTTAAAAAGATTCTTATTTTTTTCTCTTACAAAGGTCAAGACACACTTTAAAAGGATGTATGGACTTAAAAGCAAGCAGTCTTATCGCAATTACTGGGTCATGTGACACACTGGCCGGTCATGTTGACAGAGAGTAAAAGAAACGGGGCAAAGAGTTTGACCCTTGGTGCAGAACTACTAAGTGGGCTGCCTATTACATGGGCCATCCCAAAATCACCTAGTACAGGAAGCAAAAAAATTATTCTTTGATCAGCAGTGTTGTAAAAATAGTTTTATGTAATGGGGGGGGGGTGTATTGTTTTTATTTGTTTATTTATTTATCAACCAACCAGAGATTATAACAGAAATACCTTATTTCAGGGGTGGCCAACCAGTCAGAGACCAAGAGCTACATGTTTTACTGTGTTACTGCAAAGGCATCCCTTTCTCTCTCTCTCTCTCTCTCTCTCTCTATCTCTCTCTCTCTCTCTCACACACACACACACACCTCTCAGCCACATTTATTATAAATCCACACACCAACATGATAAAATACATCTTTTGAAGGTCAGAGTGCAACTGTGATTCAATAGCCGTGTAACGTCCGATATTCTGTGTTCAACAGTGTGGCGGGACAGTTCGATGTCCGATATCATGCGTTTGAGTTTGTCATATTCAATATACAAGATTTCAACAACATCACTAAGGGATTTTATAATGAACTCTCCTGTGTTTTGGCCCATGTAATGTTCCAAGCCAGTTGATACGATGCAAGCGTTACGGTCTCTGAACGCTTCGTAAATTTTTGGAAAAACTGTATCTGCTGTCCTGCCTGACTTTTCAAAGTGAACAACTTGTGCTTGTGACGTTCAGTCCCTTTAGGAAATTCCTGGTCAAGGTTAGCATGCAGTGAGCTGAAGTGGCACTGATGATTTGAAGTTTTGAAATGTGCCAATGACGTCTGACATACAAGGGAGAATGGCAAAATAAACCCCTCCCACTCTGTTAAAAATGTCCTTTGTTCGTCGACAGTAAAAAAAAAAATGCATAGCAACATGAAAATATGAAGACGAATATGATCCCGCCCATACTGGGAAGCTTTGTAGTATTTTCATCTCACGCACATAAGCATTTGACAATAATGCTGTATAAAACTCAACCGAAGCAAACACGCATATTAAAAAAACCACAAACTTGGATATGAACATAAGAGCCGCATGAAATTAGGCAAAGAGCCACATGCGGCTCAGAAGCCGCGGGTTGTCCGCACCTGCCCTATATGATAAGATTGGCTTGGCTTAGTGAACCAACCTCTGGCATATTGGAACTGAAGACAG
Source organism: Plotosus lineatus (assembly GCA_024760905.1). Classification (NCBI taxonomy): domain Eukaryota; kingdom Metazoa; phylum Chordata; class Actinopteri; order Siluriformes; family Plotosidae; genus Plotosus; species Plotosus lineatus. The sequence continues at coordinate 35,198,169 of CM045739.1, forward strand.
CATTCAGAAATAATATGAACATTGGATCGGAAAACAGAAAAGCCAGCCCTGCAACATATGTTCACTCAATCATTAACTTCTCACAGGCATGCTTGCACTGTTACTCAGTCAGCCCTGATATACATCAGGTTGCATCTTAAAGAGGCCGGCTCACTCTTCCCAGAAACCTCTGCACTGAGATATGAGCAGTTATGATCAATGTCATGGATATTCCACTATGTTACAACTCAAAACACACACAACAAAGCAATGACATCTCCGGCCATAGATTATAAATTGAAACATGAACGGAATATATTTTTATTATATATTATAAGTACAGATGCTCCCCAGCTTACGAACATTCGGTTTGCGAACATCTGGAGACACGAACAGGGCTGTCCGAGGTTGAAAGTGGAATGAAATTGAAGAACAAGTAGAAATAAATTGAATAAAATCTATAGAAAGATATTTCAGAAATATAAGTATTAAATATGATTAAACATTATCCTGAGGTACACTTAATATTCGATTAGGCTCCGGCAGAGGGGCGTGGCTGACTCGTGCTTTACGCCATGCAGAGGTCACAGAAGAGAAGCAGGACGATACATTTCTGGACTCGCGCCAAAACTTTCAAAGAAGAAACAAATTGACTCCAGTATTATAATGAACTGGATAAGAGCGAAACTCTTGAAATCTGATCAGATCTGCTGTGCTGTGCTTGAGAGGAACCAGGAGTTTAAACACGGGACATAATGATATTGATAATGTACAGATGATTATTAGGGGGTGGGGATTGTATACAGTACAAACTCGTATCGTTCACTTGTACAAGGTTTAAACATGTGTTCCTCTCTGAAGAACGCCCTGTAACCACTTACGAACAAATTCATCTCACGAACGGCTGTCCGGAACGTGTCTCGTTCATAAGCTGGGGAGCGTCTGTACTGTAGTTCCGTTTCTAAGTGATCACTAACAATGTATTCAATGGAGTTTTTTTTTTTTCTGCATTGTGTTAACAAAGTAAGCTAGCATACCCCTGACAAGTCAAGTGTTTATGAAATGTCGTGCGGTCATAATTAGCAATTAAAGTGTCAGATTTGAAAGTGTAAATTTTTTGAGTTATCTAATGCAAATTTTGTGTAGTTTTGCACTAACCATGCACGGGAAATGTTGTGACATTTTCATATTCATTCTGACGACATTTGGCATCGTGTCATCTATAAATAGGTTTGGCATGGATGTTCTCATGAAGTCAAGCTGGATGTCTAAGGGGCTGTACTCGGGAACTCCCACAAAAAACTCTTAGTGACACGTACTTCTACAATTCATTCTTCTTGATCGTATTATTCAATTTTATTTGTATACCTTTTAATTGATATTCTAATTGACATTGTCGGAAAGCAGCTTTACACAGTAAAAGTAGGAGTTTACAAAGTATAAGAGTTTAAACGTTTTCTACAACCCCTACGCCTCCCTAATGAGCAAGTCCGTGGTGACAGTGGCAAGGAAAAACTCCCTCAGTAGCGGGAGGAGGAAACCTTGAGAGGAACCAGACCCCAAAGTAAGCCCTGAATAATTGTGGGAAACGTGTTTCTATCACCAACAGTGAAAAGTCATGTTCACAGTCTGAGTGCGCACATCCAAGTCCGTATCGATTTTCATCAGCAGAAGGGAGGGGCTTTCGAGATGACAACTCCAGCCAACATCAGGACAGACCACAGGACTCAAGAAAGCAGAAGGATCAGGATCACCAGCATCCCAGAAGAATGTGTATCCGAACAAAACAGACAGACTTAGACTCATAATTGTGGAATGGCAATAGAAGAATTTATTATTGTCCAGTGTAAGCAGGGAATCTGGCATGACTGGCTATGGCAGCATAACTAAAAGACAGAGCACCAGAAGGAAGGCAGACATGAGGACACCCTGTGTTGGCAACCAGCCACCTCACTGTCAGTGGACCTGGGTGAGCATGTAAATTGAGGGAGCGACAGCATCCCAATATCAAACTTTGCCAGAACTCTGTATGCCTGAGACCCGCAAAAGTCCATAAAGTCGTCACTGTTATAAGTTGATGGTCTATATCAGTGGTTCCCAAACTACGGCCTGTCTCCACATTTGGCCCGGCCTCCTGGACAATACCAGAGACGCATTATGATTATTATTATTTTTTTTTTAGTCTGGCTACGCGATCAAGACTAATACACACCTAGAACATGACATTCTATTCCACCCTTCTGCCTTCTGTGCCCCTCTCTGGGAACCCCCCCAGAAACAAAAATCCTAGACTCTCTCCAGTCAAATGGAATGGAACAATGGTAAAACGGTTATGGAAGAGAAAAATTGATTCAGAATGCAGGGTATTTCATCTGCAGTAGATAAACGGTTATTTTTTTTTGTTCAATGCAAAGAAAAGGTTGTTTGTATCTGTCAAAAGGCGGTGTCGATATTCAAAGAATACAATCTGCGCCAACACTCTGAATCCCGTCACAGACGAGTATGATCGCTTGCAAGGCCAAATGCGAGTAGACAAACTCGCAAAGCTAAAAACTGGACTCTTAGCTCAGGAGAATACATTTGTACGCCAGGCTCGGCTGAACCAGTCGTCTGTTCAGGCAGCTTTCGGGTTGCTCAACTGAGAGCGAGCAGTGGTGTTTTTTTTTTGTTTTTTTTTCTTTTTTTTAATTATTATTTATTTCTTGACTTTTTTTCTATGAAGGTCCCGGAAGGGTTTACTAATATATTTGGTTATGCGTGGCTTAACTGGAAACCGATAAATGTTTGTTTATGCAGCCCTGCGATCCTCACACTTTTTCTGTTACAAACTGACCTCAGCCCCCATCAGAGAAGGGAAACATTATGTGGCCCTCGCAGGAAAAAGTTTGGGGACCCCTGGTCTACATGTTTTATCGATGGTCTTATTCCTAGTTAATTCTGCAACAGTATTAATTATTTTGGATTATTTTTATTTTCTTTTAAATTTGAGAAACATACTGCTCCAACAGACTAAGAGCTTTTCTGTAATTAAGGAGACTTTCCATTCTATTTGGATAATCAATAATTTATTTTGATGTCCTTTTCTTTCTAATTTACGTTTCTTCTGTTTTAGTGGGTGTGTCATCATTATACCAGGGGGCTAATTTTTTCTCTCTGATTGGTTTTCTTTTAAGAGGAGCTACATTATCTAATGTATGGCGTACGTTTGACTGAAAACACTTGGTGACTTGATTGGATTCTGTGTGGTCTGATAACCCTGTAAATAATAATTAAAGGAATCGGATACATATTTTTTTTTTCAGGAACATATGTAATGTTAGTATATATAGAATTTTAAACACAAATTCATGTCTAGATTTTTGTATCAGACTGAGCGTATCGCTACAGTATAAATAACTGCGATGCTCCTTTGCCAGTTAGACAAGGTTGGTGTATGTAACTGTATCTGGGAGTACTCGCTTCATTTAATGTTGCATAATCATTGGGTTTAATCCATGTTTCTGTTAGACACATTACACTAAACTCCTGATCAGTAATGATTTCTTTAACAATAAGCACTTCAGATTCAAGAGATCTAAAATTTAATAACCCGCTTTTCGATCAAATGTGCAGGCTGTAGATTCAATATGATTTAAATTTATGTTAACATTATTAAAACAAACTCTCAGGACATTAAAAATTTTGTTTAATTTGGGAAATGGACACCGTTTCTATAGCATTGAATTTGACCGTAAGTGATGATTCTGTGCAGCTAGCAGACGCTCAGATTAGCCTGTTTGTCTGATATCTGCCATTGGCTCTAGATAGTCACTGACTGACTAGTCCTGTCCTTAGACTATGTGCTATGCTGAAAGAAATGAGAGCATCACCTTCCCAAGTGGGATCGATCCTGTCCTGCGCGATCAGGCTGGGTTTATCCTCAAAGGCACTCCAATTACCAATTATTAGTGCATGTGACTATTAAACTGATTTCGCAACGTGTTGCAAAATTAAGATTACTGCATTCCTGGTTAGTTATTTTTAACAGGAATAGTTAATAGTTTAAACTGATACTTGTCTTTCGAACAGTTTTTAATTTACTGTATGGTATATGATACTAAACTCTGTGTTGGAATTTTTGAAAAGGTCAAATATGTACCGTGTTTCCCTGAAAATAAGACCTAACCATAAAATAAGACCCAGCGTGATTTTACAAGATGATTTTAATATAGGCCCTCCCCTTAAAATAAGCCCTAGTTGAGAGCGGCAGCAATTCATTGGCCTGCTACTCACTCAATCTAGGGCTCGAGGTGAAAGCGCTGACTCATCTATTAGGCAGCTTTACCTAGGGTACGCTCTCAAAGCATCAATCCTTGCGCGTTGAGGCTCAGTCGATGACGGCAGCGGCTGCTTTAAGACGAGGACAAACACTTGCGTCCATAAAAATTGCTAAAATCGCTCGATATTAAAATATTTAAAAAAAATAAAGAAATATAACGAAATAAGAATATATAAAGACAAAGATATATTATAAGACATGTAATAGAAAAAAATGTAAAATACATCATCACCTAAAAATAAGCCCTAGTATCATATTTTGGTAGGAAAATTAATATAAGCCCTGTCTTATTTTCGGGGAAACACGGTAGGTTGAGGTAATGAACAGAAAGTGCAATGCAAGAGCTGTGGCTAGTTTCTTCCGGGAACACTGTAGGTCGAGTGTATTAATACCTTTTTATTTTATAGTTCAGTAAACTTTTAAAAGAAAATTTTTAGCAAAACTGTGGAAAAATGTTCAGATATTAACATAAATTAACCTGTTCAAATTTGACAAGCGAGCTGGAAAGACTGTTTAAGCGAGAAAAGTGACGGCACATGGTCCGTCTTGTTTATTGAAAAATATTTGCACGGGCATTAATTCCTGTTCCTGTGTAAATGATTCTATCATTATTCAAGTTTTCAGCAAACTCCAACATCAGTCAAGAATTATTAGAAGTACATGTTGAAACTGGCTGCCAAGATGCATATCTATTGCTCACTGGGCCACAATAATCTAATGTCGCATTCCTGCTGCTAGATTTTTCGAAAGTGACATTTTTCAGAACTCCAACCTCGACTAGCCTACACCTCTGCTCTTAGTTATTTAGTTTAATGCATTTCCGTCTCCAGTCTACAACATTCAGATTTTTAGTCAGTCATTCAGGTTCGAAACCACTTATTCCTACTTGGGCCACGGGCAGGCTAATGTGCGAACCACTACACCACCATGCTGTTGTGCTCTGACTTCTTGTAGCTAAACAATCATTCGAAGGATCATGTACAGTACACTTTTCTATATAGTACAGTAAAACCTCCGCTGACGAACGCTTAAGATCACGAACTTTTCGCCTCAAGAACATTAAATTTGCGAGCATATAGTCTCTGCTGACGAACTCGTTTTCGGAGGACGAACCAAACCACGCGGTCGAACAGCGCCACGGTGGCGGCCACGAGAAGTTGACGCACGCTCACGGCTTCACAGTTCGTCACACCCCTTTCTTTGAGTGCGGAAGTGGTTTGTGTTTGCTAGACATTTTGGACCATATTGAGTGTACTTTTGCTATTATGGGACCGAAAAAGACCCCACCACAGGCGGAGATCATTGAAAAACACGAACGAGGTGTGCGTTTGTGTGACTCAGCGTCCCAGTACCAGTACGCCAAGTCTACCATTGCTCCCATCCTTAAGAACAAGGAAGTTATTAAGGGTGCGTGTGTGGCTAAGGGTGTTTCCAAACAGTAGGCGTTTCCAAACACTCCTTCCAAACAGTAAGTCCCTCCCTCCCTCCCTCCTCCTCCCACTCAATTCCATCAAGCCATCAACTACCATCACAAAGGTAAATAAAACCACTTTATTATACAGTACAGTTTATTTCTTTAATTGCAATACAATAGCACATTTATTATACATAAAATAAGGTATATTTTTGTGTAGTTTTAAGGCTTATTTAGTAGAAAATTGTTTTATGGGGACCTGGGAACGGATTGTTCTCATTTTAATGGTGGTTTATGGGAAATAAATGTTCGGAAGACGAACTTTTCGCCTCACACACACTTTCTGGGAACCAATTATGTTCGTGAGCTGAGGTATCACTGTACCTAGTTTTTATGAGGAGGTATTGTGGATCCTGCTCATACCATAGAAGACATTTAGATAATTGTCTCAACTGATGGAAAAACAAACAATAAAACCCAGTTTACATCAGTAAGTATAACCGGTATTGTAAAAATTTAAATGTACAAATTTCCTGATAAACAGGATGTTTTAGACTGAAGTTTTGGATCAGCTGTGCAAGCAAAGTGTTTCTGAAAGTGTAGGAGGTGGAAAGATTTGCCTCAGTTTCAACACCTACATGCATGTACAACACTGTAGTTGTGGTGATTTTTCACTTTTAAATAAGTTTTTACAATATTGTGACGGCACGGTGATGTAGTGGTTAGCACGTCCGCCTCACAGCAAGAAGGCCCGGGTTCGATTCCCGGCCTGGGCGTTTCTGTGTGGAGTTTGCATGTTCTCCCCGTGCTTGTGTGGGTTTCCTCCGGGTGCTCCGGTTTCCTCCCACAATCCAAAAGACATGCACTGTAGGTTAATTGGCCGTTCTAAATTAGGGACTACAGATGGAAACTAGCTATTAAGCTATAATCTGGTACAGTACATCTCTGTCTTTATGAGCTTAATGTTCCTGTACATTGTCCCTTAAATAAAAAAAATAAATAAATAAAATAAATAAAATAAAATATTTACAGGTGAAGATTCTCTTCATGTTACACAGGTGAACATGTGGGTTTGGCGGTTTAAAAATTGCATCTCAGTAGGGTTGGGAGGTACTGATTTGTGTACTCTCAGTATCTACTAGACCAGGGGACGGCAACCTTTACCATTCAAAGAGCCATTTGGACCCGTTTTCCACAGTAAAGAAAACACTGAGCGCCACAAATCCTTTTTTGACATTTAAAATCAAATAGCACTACATATAATGTTTTCCCTTCATGTTAATATAAAACAACAATGTGTTGCATTGATTTAAACGACTGCAGTGATGAGACGTGTTGGGTAGCCCACCTCACCATCACTCCCTTCGTGGGATCTTTTTTTTTTTCTTCTTCTTCTTTATTCGTTATATTAATGTTGTTTTGTCATAGTTTTAATTTACAAAAACGACAGCAACACATAAAAATATATGAAGACTTATTTTAAGATTGAGCATGTTCAACATTCTTTTAAATAATATTAATGTTTAATTTCTGAACTGACCGACCCATTCTCAGAGTGGAGACTGAACCACACCCAGTCTTTTATTTTATCACTGTGAGGAGAGTTATTTATTTCGGAGATTGCTGTGTGTAAACAAATCCCATCCACCGTCTCTACTTCAGCTGTGATTTCCGTTCCTGGATTACAAACCCCAGCGGCGGAAAAAATCTCTCGCCGCGCTGCTGCTTGCCATGAGCTCTTTTAGGGCTCTTTTATAGTTATTTGTTGTGGGTGGGGTTATTTTGTGTGTGTTTGTGTGTTGTGGACACTTGCACTCGTACCAAGGCCTGATTCGGAACAGCTAATTAGCCTACTGTGCATGTTTGTGGAGTGTGGGAAGAAACCAGAATACCCAGAGGAAACCCCCATAAGCATGGGTAGACCATGCAAACTTCACACACAAACAACCTTCTTGCCATGAGGTGGACGTGCTGACCACTGAAAAAAAAAAAAAAAAACCATCAGTAGGGAAAAGCATTTAGAAGCAGACTGATGCAAACTGCGCACGGACATTTGGTTAATGAAAATATTTAGTCCCTCTGATTTAACTTTTGATTTATTTAATGGGGGTCACGGGGTCATTACAAGGAAAATGACAGCAGACGCTTGCAGAAAAAAAATAATGTAAATAACTCCGTGGCAGTGAAACGGGCATGGTCCTGTGTCATGCTAAAACAACGTAGCTGGAACACTGGAGTTGGCTAGTTATGCTACTCGCCCTTTAGCCTGGTCTATTTAGTTTCTGGAGCATTGAAATACGGACTGGGACAGCACTTTAGAACTTTGATTTAGCTTCTGTACCAGCAGATAAAACATTTAAACTTTTGTAAAATTTTAGTATGTACTACATGGAAACAGAAAGCAAACTAAAACCATAATTTTAGGATTTATTTTTAAATTGTGTCATTCAAGATTCTATCTGCTCAGAGTGACTATAACAAAATGTCTCTCATTAGGATCTATTAACCCATGAGACAGCAGATCAATCATGTCATGTCATCCCAGTTTATAACAAACTCTATTGCCACATACAGAGATCCCGCTATACTTCGTGCTGCAAGTCATGCGGCTTCAGTGCATCGCGGTTAAAAAAAAAAAAAAAAAAAAAAATTCATCGAATTAAAAAAAATAAGGAAATTAAGGAAGAATAGGGGAAAAAGTGAAGGAAAATGCCACAAAATCAAGATGCAAAAAAATCCTAAACCAACACAGCACAAAAAAAAACAACCCAAAATCTCCCATCAAAACTACTTACATTGTTGCATCTGTGTGTGCAAGCGCGTCTGAGTGTGTCGTCTTCTCATGCAATACCATCTGCATGTGTGTATTTATATTTTATTTACATCTTATTTTTTGAATATTAATTGTTATTGTAAGCATTTATAGCATTGAATGTGTATTTATTGATATTACATACACACATACGTGTATGTATATGTCAGTCGGGGGGTGGTGGTGGTGGTGGTGGTGGTGGCGGCGGCGTGTGATTCTATTTTGTGGATCTCGATGGCTGCGTGGGGATCTCGGTCACAATTAACCACGGAAAGTGAGGGATCCCTGTATTCTTTCCCCTTCTAGAGGATTTTGGAGGATTGCTTTTGCTTTGAGTCACTTGAGGCTTCACTGCTGTGACTTCAGAAACTAATGGCCAAGTGTTTGGCCCACTTTCCTTTATCAAAACTTTGCAGAAATGACCGACTTCCTCTGGCATATGAGTGTGTCGAGGTAATTTTGTAGTTTCATTTCACAAGGCCCAGCTGTTTGGAGAGATTAGAAAGTATACCACAGAATATATCACAGTCTGTCTCCTTGACTTTTTCAACACATACACATCGTCATAATTTTATTTTTATCCCTGATATGCTTATAGTTAATTAATGAACTAAAACGAACTGCCTGTTGTCTCTGTGAGAGATTCTCTATGAATGGACAGGTTGAGAACAATACCCAGTTGGTTCTCTTTTTGAAAAAAGATGAAAGGTTTGTTGACAAAGCCTTATGAACTGTTCATGGGACGGATTCAGTCATATTTGCTTTGACTTTCTATTTTTCTCATTTAATGACCATTCCTGCTTAACAGATCTGACGCGTTAAAACTGTTACACGTGGTAATTACAGCGGCTATCTCTGATTACTTGCATAAATATTGTTGCGATAATAGATGATAATTTGAAATGAATAAAAGTAGAATGTGATACGGGTGTGGGCCGTGTCACTGGCTTGTTTTTCTATACTTTAGAAAGACCAGAAAATTGGCACATAAAAATAAAAAGCAAAATAAAAGCGTCCGTCTTATTGCCAGGAGGTGGTGCCGGTGGTGTCGGGGTTAGGGTGCTGCGCTCATGATCGGGAGGTTGTGTTCAAATCCCAGTTAGACCGCCACTGTGCCAAGACCTCTGGGCAAGGTCTTAACCAGAAGTGTAAATGGGTACCAGTAAAAATATACTGGGAAGGTAACCTGTGATGGATTAGCGTCCCATCCAGGAGGAGTTGAACTCCTAATTGCTTCACGCTATGGAAACCGGGAATAAACACCAGCCTGATGAGCCACTAGGCTTTGGTGTAAAAAGCCCAACAGACTTTACCTTACCTTATTGCCAGGAGATCATAAGCTCAGATCCTACTTGTTCAAAATTCTACTGCAAGTATCCATTCACATCCCATTTTATGTATATTGTATTTGAATTGTAGCTGAATACACCAACAAGCTTTCACATCAAAACCACTTGGTGTCCGGTGTCAAAATCTTTTGCAGCAGGTTCTATAAGTTGTGCAATGGGGCCTCTATGCATCTTTTGGTGGTTATTTGTCCAGAACATCTCCCAGACATTTAAATGGATTGATAACTAGGGAATGTGAGGGCCAGTTTAACATTTTTGAACTCTATCGTCATCAAACCATTCTGAAACCTTTTTTTCTCCCCTGAAAAATGCTTTGAAAAGTGGCATGGTACATTTTGCTCTACAAGAAAAGGTCAGTGCCATTAAGGAATACCGGTGCCACGATGGAATGCATTCTGTTTGTAGCAATGTTTTGCTATGTATTATGTGTGAAGGTAACATCCACATGAATTTCAAGGTCGAAGCTTTCCCAGCAGAGCATTGTCCAGACTAAAACTCTACATTCAGCGGCTTCCCGCAAGTGCATCATGGTGTCATATCTTCTCTGGGTAAAGGCCTCACTTTCACCTGGCTGTCCACATAATGTAAAAAATGGGACTCATCATACCCAGCCACCTTCTTGCATTGATTTTGCGGTCCAGTTCTGATGCTCACATCGAATTTATAGGTGCTTTTGTCTGTGGATGTGAGTCAGCATGGGCAATCAAACTCATCTATGGCTGCACATTCTCACATGCAGCAAGTTGTGATGTACTGTACTGTAGTTTCTAGCCAATTTCTATCTGACTCGGTATTAACTTTGATGGCAATTTGTGCTACACTAGCTCTTCTGTGGGATCAAAGCACATGGGTTAGCTCTAGTTCTCAGCATGCGTCCGTGAGCCTTGTATGCCTGAGATCTTGTTGTTGGTTGTCTTTTCTTGGACCACTTTGGGGAAGGTACTACTGGCTGCTGCATACCAGGAACATCTAAGCAGACTGGCCGTTATGGAGGTTTGCCACTGTTGGGAGATGATTATTAATGTTATGGGTGATCAGTGAATGAGTTCAAACCAATGAGTTTACACAATACTGGTAATACCGCCAAAAAATTCAAGTAAAAACGGTGAAAAAATATGTACATAATCTTGTCACGAGTAAACATGCTGTTACCATTGTTTGTCCCTGCAGATTGGTTGATGACAGGTGTGTGGTGCAGCCTGAGGCTGGAGATCTTGCAAACCCACCTAAAAAGTTTCGGGGTAAGTTATGAAAACTCTCTTTAAAGTCCCAGTACAGAGTCACAAAATGACTCTGGGTTAAAATCTTGTATTGCTCTTGACATGAAGCACACTGTGGGTAGATTTATAACAGTCCACTTACACAATAATTTGGCACACAGTGACTCGATGACTCCCAGAGCTTAGCTATCTATTAAACCCATATTGTGAGTCAGTAAACAAAGCTATAGCTCTTAATTGTACCCTGAGCCTCAAACAATTACTTTAGTGCCTTTGTTTGCTGGTCCAGGTACCAAAGCAGTTTTTTTTTTTTTTTTTTTTTTTTTTTTTTCCCCCAACTGCGTTCTAAAGGCTTTGGGTTGCTCTTCCTCTGTGTTGTTCAGATTGCCTGTTTAAGGTATGTCCTATGAACCGGTACTCGGCACAGAAGCAATTTTGGAAAGCCAAACATGGAAAGCAAGGGACCAACCCAGAGGAGGATCTTTTTAAGAAATTGCAGGTACTTGCTTTTATGTCCAGGCTATTTACATTGGGTTTTATTGTGCTGGGGCAATATGCAGAGTTAATTGTTCAGGAAGTTCACAAATAATACTGCATACACAATGATACTGAATGTACCTACCTTGTATATGTGTAGTTGCAAAAAGTAAGTATAATCCAAGGCTTTAAAGCATATTTTAATACAGTTAGTGCCCAAAACTGCTCTTCAGTACTGTTTAAAGTGCATTATAAACTTGTAACCTTGCTACATATACATACACAAACAGTATAATTATAGATCCATCACACGGAGAAACTATTCTCCTTCATAGGGGCCTTGTTTGATAGTTCGCAGTAGCTTATTATTCATTTACCGCAGAAATAATTTTGTAGCATATACAGATCTTGCAAACTGTAGCACCTCAGGTTGTCAAAAAATCCCAAAAAACAAAAAAAACCCAACACTGCAGGATCTAAATAAGGCATGAAAGTGTTGAATGAAAGAGGTTGTTCCGTGGCAGTCATGTGATCTGGACAATAATGTGTCTATTTTAAAGAAACTTCTTTGGTACTTAAGAGACCTCTGAATTCATTACAGTGCAAGGTTATGACATTTTTGTAGAAAGCAGTTTGTAGTAACATGTTTCTCATAAAATTATTCATTCTTGGACATGTGGCAGAAATTCCAAAATCTTACATAATAAATACAGGGTGATGAAAAAATCCAACATTTTAAAGATACCGTATTTGATGTAATAAGTGCCCCTCTACTGTTTTTGATATAACGTCAAATAACTGCCCATGTGTACTGGGAGCAAAATTGTAGAACAGACTTACTAATTTTATTGGATCAGTCTCTGTAAACATAAAATAAGGTGTTCACTGCCTGTAAAAGTGAGTTTACACGGTATTTCAATACCCCCTTTCACTGGGGAATGTCTATAATGTTCATCAGTAACAACACATTTGATTGTTTCGCCATGCTTTAAAAAACAGGAAAATATGTTTGTGTTCTCTTGGTAAATGTCCAACAACCAATGAACCATTAGAAACTGCTACAGCAAAACTATCGGATGCTTCGAATGAATGGAGCGATGAGCCACATATGGACCTATCAGAAAGTGATGACCAGTATTTTTCACCCCTGCTCACTAACTTCATAAATTTAAGCACGTTCCTGGCCATGTGCTTTTGTTTATGCTCGTGTTGATTGGTTCAGTGTGCCATGTGCTAAAGTTGACATTCTGATTGGCTGATTTTACTTGAGGAAATGTTTAAAGGAAAAGCACCAGGAGAGAAAAGTAAGGGAAGGAAAAGTCTTTTTGTTTTATTTTTAATTTATGCTGTGTTCTGTTTATTTTCAGCTTTCATGTAAGTAGTTTGGTTGATACCACAAAATGAATAACAAAAATACCAGTAAAACTCTTAGTGTTCTGTTATTATTCATGTTTTCCACCTCGATGGTAATAAGCACTTACAGTTCCACTCCACTGGTAATATATTTTAATAAGCGCCCAGGGCACTTGTCATGTCGAATATGGTAAATAAGAATGAGTGCAGTTAATTATGTATAAAAACTGTTTTTAATAAGATTTAATGTGTGCAAATCATTCAATTATCTTCAGCTGTGTTTTAAAATGTGGGAGGGTTTTTTTTCGGGGGGGGGGGGGGGGTCACCTTCTATTAATTAAGAAAACCTAGCTTAACTTGATTTAAACGGTCATTCCTTGTCGAATCATCAGATTTTCAGAAAACTTTCTTCCGAAAGTAACAGGTTTTGCTCAACAGAATATATTTGAGTTCTGAAAAAAGTTAAACCCAAAAATTTCAGCAAGAAAAATGAAGATTTGACAGCAGTTGAAATTTTGAAAAACTTTCAAATTTCATTTTGTGGTGATTTTTGTCACCACAAGCTAAAATGACATTTTCAAAGCTGCATAAATGAGTTCACCTGGCAATATGCTATAGTCCTCTGCGTATGTTGGGTTTGACAGACATAATATACTCAATGTCAATGAAAACACAACTGTTTTTTTTTTTTTTTTGGACCATCCCATCTTGCTCATTTCCATTGGCAGCACTCGCTGTCATGTTTCCCTGAGCTTTAGTTCTGGATCTAGACGCTTTTACAGCTCCAAGTTAGCTTGGGAGTCTCAATAACCAAAAATGGGTGCATATAAAATAGTGGTCATTTTTCATACATAAAGCAAAAATGCACAGCATGATGCAGTGGAATCTGGACCATACCTTGACCATCACGTGATGATCAACACTATGCCTTGGCATGACCGATGATAAGGCTGCAGTGTGTCCACAGTTAGCCACCAGCTTCAACGCTAAGTTGAGACCGGGTCCAGGATGACATGTGCCATTACCTCAAAGCAAGACCAGTACATCGCGCTCCAACGCCATCGAGATTGGTTCCGAACAGCCACCCAGATGGCTCATTAGACACCAGGAAAACACCAGCCAAGGATCTCCCAACACTGTGAAGCGGCATCTCGGTAGACAAGACCTACGGGCTCGGTGTCCCTTCCGACCTTTCCCAGGGATGATTCTGATAGCATAGCAAGAAGTAGCTTTGAGTAGGCTTGTCAGCACAGCAGATGGACATTAGGGCAGTAGAACTCAGTGTTGTCAGATGAGTCACGATTTGGCCAGTCCAGACCTGATGGGTGTGAGCCTGTCTGGCGCAGATGAGCAGAACAGTTTGCCCAATGCTGTGTCTGACTAGTCGCCCAATGGGCTGGTGCAAGAGTCATGGTGTGGGCTGGCATCTCTGGAAACTATAGGATGCAGTTGGTTGTTATTGGTGGTGCCGTAACGGTCAGACACCAAGTTGTTCTGTGGTGATGCCCTTCTGAAACCATCCTGACTTTCAGGTGTGCCAACTGGACAATGCTCGAGCACAGGCAGTCATCTACAACAGCAGGTTTAATGTCCTTCCCCGGCCTGCATATTCACCTGATTTGTCACCCATTTAACACTTGTGGGAACAGCTTGGATGCCAAGTATCAGGCTCAGTACCAGCACCACAGAAAAGGCAGGAACAGGCAGAACTTGTCAGATTTGTGCGCAGATGAATTACGACCTGCTTTAACTGTAATGGAGGTCATATTCCATACTGAGCTTTGTTTTTGGGATGGATATTTTATTGTAATTTTGGGAAGAAGGGATGCCTCAGTTTTGTTTAAAGTTGCAATATTTTGACCTAAAGATTTTCAGCTGTTGATTTAATACTGTTCAAATGATGTATGAAATTGATTTGAATAATTAAATTGACAATTTTCGAACTAAAATATGAAAGATACATAATTTTTTCTGAGTGTTGCGTTTTCATTGGCAATGAGGTAGTTGCATCAATATACAGGGGGGGGGGGGTGGACAAAATAATGGAAACATCTAACATTTTGGCATCATAATCTTTGAACATTATTTAAACAATCAAAACTTGTTATACTGTTATTTTTTGTGGAATAATTTTGTTATTTCATATGTTGATGTAAAATAAATATTTTTTTCCCTTCCTTTTTCAGATATTGAAGACATTAATCATACCCCATAATGGCAGACCTCTCAGATTTTAAAAGAGGCCAAATTGTTGGTGCTCGTATGGTTGCCGCTAGTGTAACAAAAACTGCCCAAATGTTTGATGTTCCAAGAGGTACTGTCTCAAAAGTAATGACTGCCTTTGCAAGAGGGAAAAATGTCCTCAGCAAAGCACAAGTCCGCCATCGTCTCTAAAAGAGATGGAGGGGATTCTAACTGAAGAATGGCTTAAAATTCCTTTGGAAACAATTCACAAGTTGTATGAATCAATACATAGGCCAAGTTTTGATTGTTTAAATTATGTTCAAAGATTGTCTGTCTGTCTTCCTTTCGACTTTTTCCCTTTTACTTGGGAGTCGCCACAGCGAATTATCTGATTCGCACGTTTGATTTGGCAGAGGTTTGAACGTCGGATGCCCTTCCTGTCACAATCCTTTTAAGCAAGGGACAGAACCACGCTGACGACTTTGCAGCTACTCTTTACGAAAGTCAGCAATGGTTCTTTTACATGCCTCTCACCATAGACAGTGAGAGACATGGCCCGCCTTTGATAACCCAGTTAGCCGCACTTGGGGGGAGACGGTGACAACCTTGTGGCGAGTGGGACTCGAAACCCCAAACTTTTGGATCAGCGATCCAGCGCCCTATACCACTAGACCACCATTGCCCCATAAATAATGTTCAAAGATTATGATGCCAAAATGTTAGGCGTTTCTATTATTTTGTCCACCCCCTGTATCTCCCGATGTTTTCTTACCTCTAATCTTGCCATTAAAAAAATAACACTTCCACATGAGCTTGACAGATGTCCTAGCGTAAGCACACTGTTTTGGTATTTTCAGTTGTTACTCTTGGTTTATGTAACCAAAGAGAAGATTTATGGATGTGGTGAAGGCGGACATGAAGGTCGTTGGAGTAAGAGTAGAAGATGCAGAGGATAGGGAGAGATGGAGGCAGATCATTTGCTGTGGCGACCCCTGAAGGGAACAGCCGAAAGAAAAAGAAGACTCTTGGTTTATGTAGGTGTCCGATATGTACATAGTTCTTACAAATGCTTCAAAATCAGAACTTAAAACCATGTACTTTTAAACTTCTACTTCACCTGGAAGTTTACTCGACATGTCTGGCAGCGTAGAGCGTAAGATAGTTGTGGCAGCGCAGCATCTCACACTCACAGCATTCTACCGCTACACTCGGTGACTGGATCCCGTCGCAGTAACATCTCTTTTACAGTACGATTATATATTCATTTACTGTACACCGTTACCATGGCCCCCAAGAAGGAAGGCACTGTCGTCGAAGATGAACGCGAAAGTGAAATCTCCAGCTCTCCCACTCCACGGTGTCTACAATTTTGAAGGACAAGGATTAAGGAAGCGGTGAACGTAGCAGCTCCAGTTAAGTCAACTATCATCACAAAACGGCGTGAAGGACCGATTGCGGAGATGGAAAAGCTGCTATACACGTAGTTGGAAGATAATAGTGCTGGGTAGTTTTGGTTTTGTTGTGTTAAATATCCAACTTGCAACCAATCCGATTTATGACTGGTTGGTCGGAGCCGATCTAGGTCGTAACTCAGATAGTGACGGTCTATAAATTCGGCTGGGTTCTCCTTTTGGGCCTGGTTCCTCTCAAGGTTTCTTCCTCATATCTACCGAGGGAGTTTTTCTTTGCCACTGTTGCCTCTTTAGGGATATGTAGGAGTAACAGGAAATGTTTAAATTCTTTTATACTTTGTAAGCTTCGAGTTTCACTGTTTTTCTGTGTAAAGCTACTTTGTGACAATGTCAATTGTAAATAGAGCTATACAAATAAAACTGAATTAAATTGTTTTGTGAAATCAAACATAATTTGAATTAGGGAATACAAGCGATGTGTAGTCCTTCTTTCTTTTGATTTAATATCTAACCTGGTTTTGTCTTGCATTACCCAGCATGCAGCAGAACTGGAACAGAAGCAGAATGAGACGGAAAACAAGAAGCTACTTGGTGAAGTGGTCAAATATAGCCAAGTTATACAGGTGCAGTCCAGCTCTCCTCTTATCAGCGCATGGTTTATTTCAGCCGATCATGCAAGAACTTTCTGTTTGTTTGTGCTCCATGGTCAAGGTTTTAGCCTTATTTTCACAGAAAAAGAAACACACAACCCTTTGACAGTTTGAGTAATGTGGTACAACCTTTGGTGTAAATAGAGAAGTTCATCTTGGTTTGAGAACTTTATTTTTAATTTCTGCTTGGCTGGCTTGATAAAATAATCAGTGCTATAAAGAGACTTGACATAACTTATAACCTTTATAATAAATTGTAAACAAAGACATAACTGCTGTGGTATGACTTTTTTTTTTTTAAAGAGATCATGAAAATATTTACATGTATTTTTTTTGTATTTTAGCTGCTACATATTAAAAGCAATAAGTACCTAACAGTGAATAAGCGTCTACCGGCACTGCTGGAGAAGAACGCCATGCGGGTGTCTCTGGATCCATCCGGGAATGAGGGCTCCTGGTTTTACATCCAACCCTTCTGGAAGCTTCGCAGTGAAGGAGACAATGTAAGTACCAGTGTGTTAACATACACAAAAATTCTCTTTCTCCCTCTATCTTTTTCTTTATGTGGAAAGCATCCACGCAAACCTACATCAAGTATATTCAGTGGCATAACATGACCTACAGTATATGTTTGTATTTGTTTGAATATAACTGTATAGGGTTGGGCAATACAGTAGAATATCAAAATTATTAGTAAATATTGGTATAATATTGATCACTTTTTTTTTTTTTTTTTTTTTTTTTTTTAATTTATGAAAAATATATTAAACAATTAGTTATTGTCATGGACTTCAGGGACTTCGTGGACCTCTCAGCAACATCATCTGGAGCAAACAGTTGTGTTTTTTTTTTTTTTAAAAGAAAGGATATTTTAAAAATAATTTCATAATTGATCTCACTTATCTTTTTTGGCTGCCTAGCTTGCTGCTAATACAAAATACAAACATTTCCCCATTTGGCGTGCCAGACTTGACAAGATTGAAAATTCTGTTTTCCACTGGAAAATGCAGCATTATATTTTAAATAAACAACCAGTACTTGGCTGCTTTTAAAGAGGAACTGAACATAAAATTTATAATTATAATTTTTTTTTTGTAATTTAAAAAGTGCTATTATTACAATGACACGTGTGATAAAGGAAAAGGTAAAGAAATGACGTGATTCACGAAGAAGCAGCTGTAAACTTGTAAGTGTTCTTTGTACACCATTTGTGTGCCATATATTCACATATTCAAGCAAATGGAAATGTAATGCACTCAATTAATTTTCTTAACCGAATAATCCTAATTAGGGTTGTGGGGAGGCTGGTGCCCATCTCAACCAACTCCTGGTGAGGGCAGGGTACACCTTGGACAGCTCATGAGGCCATTGCAGGGCATGTACTGTAGTATTCTGTGCAAATATGCATAGCTTTATTTTGAGACATTCACTAGTTATATCTGTATATATTAGTTTAATACCTGTATACTGTTATTTTTGCTGTTATATTGTCTGATTGGAACTGATGTGTTCACATTCTATTCTCGCGATTTCGCACTGTTGTGAGAGTATAACTGACTACAAATGGTAGACTTTTCAAACAGATGAACGCAAAGCATCACAAGCATTTTTTTGGAAGTTTGGAAGTGTTATGTTAAATTATAATTGAACCATTTTTTTTTTTCCCCATTTACCTTTTGAAATGTGTTTCTCACCCACAGTGCAGCTAACTGGGTTATCAAAGGCTAGCCATGTCTGTTACTGTCTATGGTGTGAGGCTGTAAAAGAACCATTGCTAACTTTTGATAAGAGTAGGCTACATAGCCGTCAATGTATTCCCACCCTACGATGGCCTGGTAAGCTGTCCAGGGTGTACTCTTCCCTCGTCCAGAGTCGGCTGGGATGGGCACCAGCCTCCCCACGACCCTAATTAGGATCAAGCAGTTTTTCTGAACGAATGAAATGTGCTTCTCAAAACTATTCCCTCATTTCAAAAGTAAATGGAAAAATATGGGTAAACTTATTATTCGCACATCTGAAGCTTCATTTAATACAGCTCTTATACATCATGTAGCTATATTTTTAAATTAGAATTTGATTGACTTTAAACATTTTTTTCTTTCATTTACATTTTGAAATGTTGGATTTTTTTTTTTTTTTTATTTCATCCTTTGCAATCTATAGGAAGTTTGTATTTCATTAGTAACTTACGGAAAATATTACAGACCGAAAAGTAAAACCTTTTTTTCTTCTCTTCTGAACTCTTGATTGAGAAACTTAATTTGTGTGTTGCATCACGCCATCACTGCAGGATATAGGAGTTATGTGATGTATGGGTTTTTTTTTTTTTTTTTTTTTTTTTTTTTTTTAAACACACCCAAGTGTGTTTATCCCCGGTTTCTGTAGCGTGAAGCAACTTGGAGTTCAACTCCTCCTCGTCCATCGCAGGTTACCTTCCCAGTATATTTTTACTGGTACCCATTTATACTGCTGGATGAACAGGGGCACACTTCTGGTTAAGACCTTGCCCAGGGGTCTTAGCACAGTGAGGGTCTCAGTGGGATTTGAACTCCCGACCTCACGATCATGAGCGCAGCACCCTAACCACTACACCACCGGCCCCACTATGTGATGTATGTTACTGACACAAAATCTGCTCCATATTTTTGTTGATTTTACAAAACCAAACAACCCCACCCACATTCAGAACTGTAGTCTTCAATAGATTTTGTTGATTTGTTTTGTTTTATTTGCAAATCTTTAGTGTTGGATTTTTTTTTATGTATTATAGGTACATTAGATGTGTATGTGATAAATTTAAGTACAACAGCATGTTTATCTACATTCCAGCTGTAGTCTATTAACAGAATGAATTAAGCTCTTTTTACTTTCCTGCTTTTTCCACGTCATCTCATTGACCAGTCTGAAGGTACATCAAGTGACTGTAGTGCATGGTATGCAGCATGCTACTCTGTATGCGAAATGTAATTTCACCTCTTACTGCAAGGACATGTCTGTTCATGGCCAAGGCTAGACTGTTTGTTTGAAGTTCAGCTGAATTGTTTGTTGAAAGTTTTATTCATTGCTAATTATAATGCAAAGTTGAGTGCTAAAGTGCAGACTATAAAATTCTGTATTTTAACATAACTGAATAACAATCTGTGTTGTATTGCATCGTTCATGGTTCTCACATTCTAAATCTGAAGTCAAGCAGGAACATGTGAAGGTAACACCTGATAGTTGTTGACAGTACTTGAGACAGATTGTTGAAAGCCTATGCATGCAGAATAATATACTTAAAAACCATCAACTTGATTTCACATGGCTCATCCATCCATTTGGATCTTCATGCTAATTGGCTAATGTTTACCGCAATCCTGATTTGCTGTTCTCCTTTTGGCAGGAACTTGACTTGTGCTGACATCCAAGAATGTGTTTAAAATTTTTTTTGGTTTTGAATACTTTGTTCAATTATACCGAAACATTGTCCAAACAAATCTAACGTCTTGGAATACCATTTGGCAATGGGTGGTATTGTGGTGTAGTGGTTAACACATTCGCCTCCCTAGCGAGAAAGTCCTGGGTTCAGGTCCAGGGTTCTGGATTTTGTGTGGAGTTGATTGTTGCATGCTTGCATTGGTTTCCTCCTTCAATTCAATGATCTGTCTGGTCTGGTACTTTGAGTCGTAGGACGACTCTTGGCAACCTGCCATGAAGGATAACGCCTTGATTATCATCTTCATGGAGGTTTTCTTGGCAAGGATCGTGCAGTGGTTTGCCATTGCCTTCTGCACGACACGAACCTATGAGCAATTTAGAACAGCCAATTAACCTACTGTGCAGGTTTTTGGACTGTGGGAGAAAACCGGAGTACCCGGAAGAAACTCACGCAAGCACGGGGAGAACATGCAAACTCCACACAGAAACGCCCAGGCTGGGAATCGAACCCAGGCCTTCGTGCTGTGAGGCAGACGTGCTAACCAATAATGTGTACACTAGGTTAATTGACTTTACTAAATTGTCCCTGTGTGTGTGTGTGTGTGTGTGTGTGTGTGTTGGGCTTGCGATGGTCTGGTGAGTTGTATAGAGTCTATGTCCTGTACAACCTTAAGCGGTTTGGACACTGAGTAAGATTTTTGCCAGTGCTTCTAATGATGTTTGAGAGAACAATGCTTACATGTTTAAAACATCAAAAGAATAATAAATGAATTATGATTGGAAAATAAACTCGGCCCACAAAAATGTTGTAAGTTGCTTCACTTTTAGGAAATGTGTTTATCTGTATATTAAATGCTGAATTTCATCGAATGTTTCAAGTTGAAATGTGATTCCCTATAAGCTTATTGTGAGTCAGAGGTCCGGGACAAGACTAAAGTAATCTTCATTATTACAGCAGACGTTTTAAAGGGCAAACTATGCAATATGTAATTATAGCATCAAGAGGTCTAAAATCTGTTGGAGGAGTGAGACAAATATTAGCGGATGAACAGGGTTTCTATTTGTTACTATGATAAAGAAAATTGATAAAGGGTCGGTCACGCAACATTTTACGGTTTAATCATGGCCAAAACCCGTCCAAAAATGGTTTCCCGTCAAGAAGACGTTGTTGTTCGTGTTGATGTCGAGTTTAAGACGTGCTACAGTCAATTTTTAGAAGTGGCAGGACGTGGGGAAAAATTTGAACGGCGCTGGACGTGGAAAGTTTTGAACTGCTCAAAATTTTAGACCTCGGACAACCACAGAGTAAAGACGTGCAACACACGTGAAACACACGTAGTAATCCGTATTCTGGCAGTGATAAAAACTTGGGGAGGACGTGTTAAGACGCAACAATGGCAATCCACCCTTCTGCCTGCCGACGCCAAGTCGCAGTTATTAGTGATTAGGCAGTGCTATGGCAGTGGAGTGCCCATTTTGCGTCCGCTCTCAAGACGTGATCGGCAGTGATACAGACATGATGAGGCCGTGATTAGCCGTGGTAACTTGCAGTTTTTTTTCCCCACGTTCGAACACGTGTTGCCAGTGTTTTTAGCAGTGGAACAGCCACTGACGGCCTTAGCATGTAAAAAGCACGTAGAAAGCACCGCCAAGCCAAAATTGACCAAAAGTTATTACTTATGACCACGTCCACCAGATTTTCAGAACTTTTTGTACGTGATTTAGACGTGGAATGCTGTGTGACCGGGGCTTAGATTTGTGGAAATTTGAGTATGGAAACTTTTGCATTCAACTTTGCATATGTACATATTTCTTGACTCCATTTATATTACTGATAAACACAAAGTGTCATGGTTGTAATGTTTGTTTGTTTGTTTGTTTTTTCCTTTATGGAAAATTTCTTGATCTAATCAGCAGCATTAAATGGTGAGGAAAAATCAGAATGGTTGGTATTAACATCAGTGTATTTGCATGTTCATGCATGTACTTTTTCTACTTCCTCACATCGTGTGTGGTTTAATTTGTTCATCAAACTGCATTCCTTTCTAGATAGATGTATTTGTGTACTTGGAAGGCAGTAAAAGTGTAATCTTCCTCTATTTGCACACACATAATTTTGTCACAGAGACTCTGAGGAAAAACTGATGGCACACTTGTGTACATGAAGAAAACCCAACATAATTGTTCACTTATTGTACACACGTGTAAAAGTGGGGAAATGGCATACATATTGTTTTTTTTTTTATTTTTATTTTTTTATTTGAGTCTTTCACAGTAAATGTTATTTTGTATGTCCATATCTCCATAAAGTATTAAATCATGCTAAATTAATGTATTGATCTGTTCCTGTATGGGCTGGGAGTTTTACAGTTTAGACTCGTGGGCCTTCATGTGCTAGCATGCCTGTCTAACCTGCACTTCCACATTGTGTGGAGATAAGTCAAACGCTACCAAGTAAAGATCGGTAGCCTAAAAAGAAAACAATGAGTCTTTATCCAAATGTACTGAACCTGTTCTCTGTTTCTGACGCAGAGTGCAAGTCACAGTCGCACATTTGCAAAATTCTGCATGTCGCACCATCTGACGTGATGTTCAATGCGCTGTTTAGATGTAGCATGTGCTGCATACTCGCAATTTATGAAACTAAATCATTTTTGCCTGTATTTTTTTTTTCCTATGGTAAGGTGGTGGTCGGGGACAAAGTGGTGCTGATGCCCGTAAATGCTGGTCAGCCCCTTCACGCCAGCAACATAGAGCTACTAGATAACCCAGGGTGCAATGAGGTGAGACATGCAGCAATGCACAAGTTGAATGCTGATTTTTTTTTTTTTTTTTTTTTTTTTTTTATGTGCTCTTTGTTCTCGACAGCCAAGAAAACTTTATAACTCGGTAGAATCTTTAGAAATACGCTTATTTTTATGTGTACCATGGAAAGAATAAATCTCAAAAAGGCATGTTTATTAAAGAATGAACAACAATTCCACACCAGTTTCTGATGCTAACACATTTAAAATTAAAATAACAGCACACTATAATTACAATTTGCTTTTATACTTGATGTTATTAAGCAAGTTAGTTTCTGTTATTTTTGTTATACCAGCTCTAAGCATTTTTTCCTCACCCCCCCCCCCCACACACACACTTTGAGTTGATAGCTTATAGTCTTACTGAGAAAC
This sequence comes from Plotosus lineatus, assembly GCA_024760905.1. Lineage (NCBI taxonomy): Eukaryota > Metazoa > Chordata > Actinopteri > Siluriformes > Plotosidae > Plotosus > Plotosus lineatus. The sequence goes on from CM045739.1 coordinate 35,221,930, forward strand.
CACAAAACACACAGCCCTCAGTCCTGAAGAATTTCCTGTCATAAAATGTAAGCTTGCAGTTTTAACACTGTTACATTCAGTGTTTAATTTTTTAACCCTTTCACATGTCTACTTAATATTTCTGTTAAAATATGACTTAAAATAACACCAGATTTTTAGTCAAGTACTAAAATTAGAGAATGCAAATCAGACTGGATAAAACCAATTCGACAGAGGGATATATTGAATTTATTGAGGGTAATTATCCAGTATTGGCAAAGATATGTTACCTGTTTGTGCACTTATAAATGCAACTAAATATTCAGAGTATTGTTCATAGGGCTGTATTTCAATGTTCAGGATTGTTATCCCACTCCTCTGTATAGGAAAGCTTAACTTTAAGGGTGTTGCCGTTTCCTTGTGAATTAGTATTTGAAATACCATTTTACACCAAAATCTGGTGGCCTCTGCCAGAAAGCTGAAGATGGTGTCGTTGCTGAAAGACCCAGTGACGATGTCCCTAAACATGTGGCCAAATCTACAAAGCAATGGTTAATCAGACGCAGAATCAGAGGAGAGGACCCAGGTCGCT
>CM045739.1:35225000-35232500 GCA_024760905.1 Plotosus lineatus
TGCAGATTATTAGATACGTTGCTGTTAAAGTTTATCTTTGTTGGTCGATATCTCTTATGGAGAATATTCAGAATTTTGTCCAATTTTCCAGGCTTAAGTCCGCACACTTAAGAGATGGTTCACTAAACTTTTACAACCTCATGAGCACCAAAAAAACCTTTTTTTTTTTCTTCGACATCCTTTCAAATCTTTGTTTGTACCCTGATTTATTTATGCAAGTATGTAATCAGACTTTGACAGATCCCTGTTCATACTCGATTGGTATTCCACTGATTTGATCACGTCTGACTAACTGCTAATCCCAAATATTCATGTACAGTGATACCTCTGCTCACGAACATGATTGGTTCCCAGAAAGTGTGTGTAAGGCGAAAAGTTCGTCTTCCGAACATTTATTTCCCATAAGAAACCATTAAAATGAGAATAATCCGTTCCCAGGTCCCCATAAAACATAATTTTCTACTAAATAAGCCTTAAAACTACACAAAAATATACCTTATTTTATGTATGATAAATGTGCTATTGTATTGTAATTAAAGAAATAAACTGTACTGTATAATAAAGTGGTTTTATTTACCTTTGTGATGGTAGTTGATGGCTTGATGGAATGGAGTGGGAGGAGGAGGGAGGGAGGGACTTACTGTTTGGAAGGAGAGTTTGGAAACGCCTACTGTTTGGAAACACCCTTAGCCACACACGCACCCTTAATAGCTTCCTTGTTCTTAAGGATGGGAGCAATGGTAGACTTAGCGTACTGGTACTGGGACGCTAAGTCACACAAACGCACACCTCGTTCGTGTTTTTCAATGATCTCCGCCTGTGGTGGGGTCTTTTTCGGTCCCATAATAGCAAAAGTACACTCAATATGGTCCAAAATGTCTAGCGCAAACAAACCACTTCCGCATTCAAAGAAAGGGGGTGACGAACTGTGACGCCGTGAGCGTGCGTCAGCTTCTCGTGGCCGCCACCGTGGCGCTGTTCGACCGCGTGGTTTGATTTGTCCGCCGAAAACTAGTTCGTCAGCAGAGACTATATGCTCGCAAATTTAATGTTCTTGAGGCGAAAAGTTCGTGAGCTTAAGCGTTCGTCAGCGGAGGTTTTACTGTACTTTTATCACTCAAGTTTAGAATAAAAATAAATAAAATCTTACTCTGCGTCATAAACATTAAACTCGGTTCTGCATTTCCACCTCAATGCTTTATATGATTTCCAGAAGGGTCAGGCAGCTGTATCTTCGCTCTGCCCTGTTGCAGTGCATATAATGCATATGTGCGAGGTGACGTACAACGGTTTCCATGGTCGCTAATATGATATTGTTCCCAACGTGCCTCTTGCTCCATCTGCCAGCAGCATTTTCCACAATAAATGAAAAACTGATTATCCTTTTTTTTTTGGTCTAATTTGTTATGTAGAGTTTTCTTTATCTCGTAAAGTATATGCAGTATAGGGTCTCTCTACTAACTTCTCTCTTCTTTATAATGTCATGTGTGTGCGTGCGTGCACGGGCCAGGTGAATGCTGTAAACTGCAATACCAGCTGGAAGGTTGCACTCTTCATGAAGTTCAGTGATTACAGGGATGATGTTTTAAAAGGGGTGAGCTTTCTTTCTTTTTTTTTTTTTAATGTTTCAAATGCATACAGTAAGTATAAATTTTATCACCTGAAGTGTTCTAACAACGCTTTCTTTTCTGTACGTTTCTCTCAGGGCGATGTAGTGAGGTTGTTCCATGCCGAGCAGGAGAAGTTTCTCACTTGTGATAACTACAAGGGCCAGCAGCATGTCTTTCTGAGGACCACACTCCGCCAGTCAGCCACCTCCGCCACCAGCTCTAAAGCACTCTGGGAAATCGAGGTAAAATCTAAACGCTGAGTGAGAGTCATATTTTGTGTCTTCCCAATGCTTTTCTTTTGAAATTAATTTAATATTTTTGTTTCAATTAGGTGGTACATTATGACCCATGTAGAGGAGGAGCTGGCCAATGGAACAGTCTTTTCCGCTTTAAACACCTGGCTACAGGCAAATACTTGGCTGCAGAGGTACAGAGTTACTCATTATTTACATATACACTGGGGATTTAGCTCAGTTGGTAGAGTGTCCGCTTTATCCTCCGAAAGGTCGGAGTTCGAATCCGGCTGCGTCATAGTATGAGACGTTAAAATTTGGGAGTTGTTGCTTCCTGCTTGGCGCTCAGCATCAAAAGGATAGAACAACGCAACAACTGGTGCCGTACAGTGGCGACAGGTACCCGGAGCGCTGGGGTCTCATGTGCATTGAGCATACGTGTGTATGAAATTGTGCTATATAAGCATCCATAATAATAATAATTATTATTATTTTCTTGTAGTTATTGACTCATCCATCATTCATTCACCTTTAGAAAGAGCTGTATCCTGGTTCTTGTTGGGACGGCTCATGAACATGGTGTTATGGATTTATCTGACATTACAAAATTGTGCTTCCAGGTTATATACTGCAGATGGCAGTGTGCCCAATGTTATCGTCACACCGCTTTATATTTATAGCATCCTTCTCTTTCATGAACTGAAGACGTTGATTAAAGTGTATGAATGTGTTTGCATTCCAGGTGAATCCTGATTACAGAGACGAGAATGCAGATACGAAATCAGAGGTAAGTCAGATTGAAGTGGCCAGCAGATATTTAGCATATCTAGATTTTATTTTTTTTCCATTTTTTTTCATGTTCGTTTTATACCCTCATAATTATTTTTGCCCCGGTAATGGTCAAGTGGGGGCAGCATGGTGGCCCAGTTGTTAGCATCCCCGCCGCCTCAAGGCAAGAAGGCCTGGTTTCACTGATTCCCAGCCTGGACATTTCTGTTTGGAGTTTGCATGTTCTCCCCGTGCTTGCGCGGATTTCCTCCGGGTACTTCGGTTTCCTCCCACAGTCCAAAAACATGCACAGTAGATTAATTGGCTGTTCCAAATCACCCCGAGGTGTGAGTGGTTGTGCAAGTGTTGGCTCTGCGATGGCCTGGTGAGCTGTCCAGGATGTGCCCCGCCTTCACCCAGAGTCGGTAGGGGTGGGTGCCAGCCTCCCCGCGACCCGAATTAGGATTAAGCAGTTTAGAAAATGAATGAATAATAGTCAAGCCATGTTCAGCAACTTGTTCCCTTTCTGGTACCCCAAGATTTTATTTGGAAGTTGTTTTCCAAGAGTGCATGAGGTGTATGTTGTAGGTTATTTATGTTTGCTTTTTAAAAGAATGTCTGTGCTCTGGTTGGAGCATTTCACAGCACCGTGCCACGGCACTTCCTCCGTACACTGTCTCACGCTTCAGCTCTTTCCATTGTCCTTTCCTGTTTAACTCTCTGTTTTAATCATGCTGTAGAGCACATGCAGCTTGTTCAGAACATTTCTGAGGATTTTTTTTAAATTCACAGTTGTCTTTTGTGTTCTGGGACGTTATGCTATACTCGCATTCATTTTCACTGATTCCAGATGCACACTCGCATATGCATGCACAAGCACTCCCTCACTAGAATCATTCTTCTGCTTGGTGAGGGCTTCTTATATAATGTCTGAGTCTGGGATATCCTGTGGGTGATGTGAAATCTACCTTTGTAAAGGAACAAGAGGAAAAACACAGCCACAGAGTAACTAAAGGCAGTGAAAGCTTTGCTATTTTGGGCCGAGTCTTGATTTTAAGGAGATTTCTGATGGATTTACAAGGGTTCATGGGCTGAAGCGTTCATAGTAATCCACCACACTTCTACAACAAGGGAATCTAAGCTCTGCAGCAATAATAGTCAACTGTATAGGAGATTATGTTGAGAGAGAGAGAGAGAGAGAGAGAGAAAAAAATATGTATATATAAATTATCAGTGCTTCTCAATTATTTTCTGTGGCGCCCCCTCTAGGAAGAAAAAAACATTTTCATGCCCCCCCCACCGCCCCGCAAGCGACTATAAATAGTATTATTTGTCTATAAAATTATTAGTACACCTCTGCATAACATTGTATCTTTATTAACATTAAAAATAAAAAAGAAAGAAATGTAGTTTGACTTACAATCAAGAAAAACTTCATTAACGTTGTTTTTAAATTTGTAATAGAAAAGACTTAAAGTGCACCGATGTGCCTGAAATAAAAAAATACGTAACATTTAAACTCATTCACCTTATTTATGTCTTAACAGCTCCGTCTCTCTCCACCTCTCTCTTTGTTCCTGTTAGAAAATTCTCCATGGGATTGTTTACAGCAACTTCATATCATTTGCTCGTGCGAAAAGTGCTACACCATAGTGTGACAGTGAGCGCACCACTGCCAACTAGTGGAGTGGAGGTGCAATTACATTTAGTTCCTGTACTGTACACTATACCATAAAAGCATGTTCCCCAGGGTCATACGTGCTGCCCCTAGCATTGTGTGCCAAATTCAACCATTTCCTGAACTTTTCACCACACCTTTGTAAATTCTTGAGTAATTCCACAATTTTGGTACCATTTGATGCTTTAAACTACTAAATATGTTTTTGAAAAATATTTTGAATATCCACTCTGAGCAAACAAACATGTAAGAATCCAGTAATGTATTTGCCACCACAGTGACTAGCCAAAGTCTTTCATATCCTCACACTTGCTCATTTTTCCTGCTTCAACTGCATCAACTTTAAGAATTGGGTGCTCACTTTGTGCCGATACATCCCACTCCTTGGCAAGTGCCACTGTTATTTGCAAGAAGGCTAAGTATTCAAGTTGGCAGCACGGCTGATTTTGGATCAACCTGGAAATTCTAATTGTACGCACCGTATTTGTTCGGACTATAAGGCGCACTTAAAAATATTTACATTTTTCAGGAAGTTTGACATTGTGCCATATAATCCAGTGTTCCTTATATATGAAAATGGACAGTTCAATGATCGTTCATTTATTATTGTGTCGTATAATCCGGTGTGCCTTATAGCCCGCAAAATACGGTGATTAAATTTTTTCCCCCAACAAAACTACCTTACTACAAGTTAGAAAAACAGGGGTGCCATCTTGACACCCTTGAGCATTTCATACACTGGAAGGTTGAAGCTGTGACTCATGTTATGTAATCAGATTGAAATGTCTCATTCTGTTAGCCATTTATTTAAAACAGTCTCTGCAACATAACATCTAATGCAATGATGGTCATATCACCAAGTACACATTGATATAATATTTACTATGAATTTTATCCAAAAGTAGGATAAATTTAATACAAAAGTATATGCAGCAGGCAGATCTTCACAGAGTGATCTGTTTTGCTGAAATTGTTTTAGCTCATTATGCTGATGAGTCATGTACTTTCAGTCAAACCTCAAATAACGTCTTGTGGCAAGTATTCCTAGAAAATGCAAATGCAAACAAATTGCATTCAGTTGAACATGGGGATGAATAAAAATGGGGAGTAAATACAGACACTGAGAGGCTGATGTCAGCATGTGCCAGCTGAATGTTGTGATTGAAGCTGGTGAAAGAGAGAGCTGCAAGTTGTTGCTGATATAACCAACATCTTATTATTGGTGGACTTCTGCTGGAAATGGCAGTTAGTAGAAGTATGTCAAAATATTGAAAACGGGCAACTCTTCATCTGGGAGAGCAGTGTCGAGATATCCTACCGATGCTTGCTCTTACAGGATGCCACAATACCAGTTATCCATGTGGTGAGGGGTAAGCAGCCAGGTTTGAGATTGCTGTCTTAAGTGAACCTGGAGAGCATTGGTGATTTATGCTCCAACACCGAAGGCTGCTGGACAATGGACTCCTGGAGAACACCTTGCTGTATGGTTCAAGAGTAGAAGCTCCGACAGAAAATTTTACAAACCGGAAGAAATGTTCAAGGATTAAAACTCTGCCTCCATCTGCTGAAGCACTGGTTCAACACATTCTACGTTTCTATGTTCAAGTTATATTATGGAAATCTGCCGGTGACCCAAATCCCCCAGAAATACGTGTTGAAGTCCTTGGATGGACCATGATGGAGGGAAATTTTAGAGCCAAAATATGGTGTCCCAAAAGATGGCTCAACCAGAACTGATGAAGATTGTAGCCTGTGGATGCATAGCTGATGTAGCATGTTCACACAGTTCTTGTAGTTGCATCATTAGGCAAATGGGAAGGACAAGACTTCTGTAACAACCCATACACCACACACCAGGAGCGCTCAGATGATGTTGAATCTGATATTGATTAATATCACTGATAAATATCAGCTCGCTTTAAGTTCATTCAAACGTCGCCTTTTATTCTTTGTCTTATTAGTTTCTTTGCAAAAATGTAAAAAAAAAACAACTAACTTTAGAATTTTTGATGTTGATCATCTTGTAACTCTATCTGCAGCATAAATTTCTCAAGGGTACCTGGTTGATGATGCCCTGTACATTTGATTTCTATTTACAATGCCTGATTTGAATATCACATGATAAAGTATTATTGTTGTTTTAGTGCTTTTATTTTATGAATGTTGATGAATGACAGCAGTTCATGTTATGTTTATGATTCATGACAGTTCATTGCCACAAAACACAAGTTGTTCTCTTCTGTCATGTTTCGGCAGTCAGTCAAGGGTCAAGGTTGCATAACAGTGATCAATATTGAAAAACTATGCAACTGAGTTTTATTCCTTGTTGTATAATTCATTTAGTTTACAAAACATCAGAAATATGTAAACTTGGAATTTTGTTTGCATCCATCTTGGATTTCTGCTAACAGAAAATATTCCAAATTTGTGTTCTAGTTATGTTAATTGACTCTTTGCTGCGCAAAAAAAAAGATAGATAATAAAAAAAAAAAATTGCATCACCATAATTGTAAGGTTTACTTCCATTGGCAACCTGACTGAAGCATTTCCTTTCCTTTTGAAAACCCGTGACCACCTGATCCATCACAATGCTTCTGCACACATCACAACGTATTTGAAAACTCATTTCAAGCTCATGTAAAGCTCCATTACAGTATAATATTATTAGTATTATTACTAGTAATATTAGTATTGTTCAGTTTACCTGTCCATGGCCATCAGGTTTTTAATGTTATGACTGATCAGTGGTTGTTAACATTTCCATATCAAATTACAAGGGTCATGGTAGCTCAATTATTTGAAGTTTTATTGGAAAAAAAAAAGACAGAATTTATTTTTCCTTTTTTTTTTTTTTTTTTTAAAAGAAATCAGATTATGTAATTTCCTCTTAAACATGATTATTATACAGTATATTAATTCAACATTTATTATTTTTTATATACAGTATATTCAGAAGACTCCATATGGTTACAAATGTGTTCAACTAACAAGGATGATTGAATATTATGGGACTACAAAATATTGTTTGATTTAATTTAGTTTTATATTATTTGCTTTTTTTTTTTTTTTTTTTTTAAACACTTGAAATGCTAAATGGATTTATACGTCAATGTCAAATAGTCTAATTTTTTTTGTTAACTTTAGTAAATATGATTTGAGGAACAGTTAAAGTACATCTATGATTGGGTGGGATTAGATAATTTTGGTTTAA
>CM045739.1:35237500-35287500 GCA_024760905.1 Plotosus lineatus
GACAAACGTGCCCCTCTTCCATGCATACTCAGTTAAAGCAAAGAGAGTTATAAAATGAATGAAAACCCGAATCCAGAAAAGAAAGAGAACTCTCCGCTCTGCTGGTGATTCACATCAGTGCAAGCTGAGTACTAAATGAATATTCAACAGCGCCCTTGCTCACTTGAAAGACCGGAATCCGTATAAACCGCGCTTTATCTCAAGCACAAGCAAGTGAACTACTTTCGGTGGAGCGCCTCACATATTGTAAGCGTTGATTGGCTGTTTTAAGCCAATGTAAAGTGACTCGGCTCAGCTTCATGTAAAGTGACCATCCGCCGACCATAGGAACCATTTACAAGCAGAAAGATCTCATCATAGAGAATGTTAAAGGTTATATTTCCGACTGTATTTGGTATTTGATGAGTGAATTTGATTAAAATTTATCTATTTGAAATTATCTTGCTCGAATTTAATTTTTGAAATTAAATGTTGATATTATTTGATATATTTGATATTATTTTACAATGTTTTGTTTATAATAATTGATTTAGGGGTGTTTTATGAGATAAGATAATGGTATTCATGGATGTATCGTACAGTATGAACTTAATACGTCACTGGAACATACAGTAATAACTTGCGTTCGGCCATCCGGAACCAAACAAAAACGTAAGTTCGGGAGTGTCTGTATACATGTCCATGGATACAGGGATCCCTCCCTACTTCGCGCTTCAATTTATGCGGCTTCAATGCATTGCAGTTTTTTTTTTTTTTTTTTTTTTTTTTAAATATTCATCAAATTAAAAAATATTGAAATTAAGGAAGAATAGGAGGAAGGTTAAGGAAAATGCTGCAAAACAATGCCAATTATGCAACCCCCCCAAAACAAACCAAAAACAACCCAAAACCCCCCCCATCAAAATGAGTTACATTTTTATGTGAGGCACGCATCTGTGTGCATGCGCGCATCCGTATGTGTGTGTGTGTATTTATATTTTATTTACATCTTATGCATTATTTATGAATGTTTAATTGTTATTATAAGCAGTTATAGCATTGAATATGTATTTCAGTGGTTCTTAACCTTGTTGGCGATACTGAACCCCACCAGTTTCATATGCTTATTCACCGAACCCTTCTTTAGTGAAAAATAAAATATGATTTTTTTTTCCAAATTCAAGACAGGTATATGTTTTAATTGGGGCACCAAAATGAACCGCGTATTAACGTCACTGTGTTTAAAGAACAAAACCAATACAATGCATGAACCCCCCCCCATCACAACTACTTGCATTTTTATGTGAGGTGCGCATCTGAGTGCGTGCGCATGTGTGTATTTGTTTTATTTACATCTTATGCATTATTTTTGAATGTTTAATCGTTATTATAAGCATTTATAGTACTGAATATGTATTTATTGATATATGTACATATACATGTACGTATACGTCAGTCAGCACAGGGTTGATCCTACTTTACAAATCATGCAGATAGGACGCCGACTAATATCACGTTCTATTATATATGTGAATCCATGTTGTATATATTCGTCCGACCACTTTCTTTTTTTACTCAACATATTATGGATTAAAACATTAAGAAAGAAATCACATGACGTACAATCCCAACAGTCACAAGTCGACTACTGAGCACACCAAATTTCCTGCAGCACAGATTGGCCAAGCAATGTAGCGTGATCACCTGCAGCTAGTGATGGCCAAGCAGGGCGTGTCTTCATGAATATGAGTCAGGTGTATGTCTTGACCTCTGCCGAACCCCTGAGACTGACTCACCGAACCCCTAGGGTTCAATCGAACCCAGGTTAGGAACCACTGATGTATTTATTGATATTATATACACATGTACGTATACGTTAGTCGGGGGGTGTGTCCCAAGTAACTGGAAAGTGAGGGATCCCTGTAATGACTTCATACAACCAAAAGTATATTGTACTTTGACTTACCATATGAATTAACGCAGAATGTATGGGTTTGATGTGCCAATAAAAGACTCACTGCATTAGTCCAGACCTTTAATCTAATGGTGCCACCCCTCAATATTGATCATGATCCTTATTTGATCCGATAATATTCCGATGTTATATTGATACACATCAGAAAACATTTTGTATCATCGCAGGATCGTGGACGTGTCCTTCTAGCCTACACAATGGCGGTTTTAGGAGTTCAGTGTGCGTAGTACTGGCCCCACTGTTTACACGCGTGGTTCAACTGATATAGCCAAGCATGCTAGGACAGTAACATTGAGGTCCTCGGGTCGTAAGTTTTATATTAGACTCGTCCTTGTCCTAGATGAACTGGCTAACGAGCTCCATCTGCCCAGATTTGAAATAAGAGTTGTCCTTCTCCAGAGGTCGTCTGGACCTTCAGCCAGGACCTGTTTGTCTTGGGTGACCCTACCACTGGCATTATGCCCCCGACAACATAGCTCCTAGGATCATTAGGTCACGCAAACCGCTCCACCATGATAAGGTGGTGATTCAAGGAGGAACAACAACAACAATAATAATAATAATCATAATAATAATAAAAGGGCAGTGGTGGTCTGGTGGTAAAGGTGCTGGATCACTGATCCTAAGGTTGGGGGTTCAAGCCCCACCCCCACCCGTTGAGGGTGGGGCTTGAACCCCCACCCGTTGAGGGTGGGGGTTCAAGCCCCACCCTCAACGGGTTGTCATTGCTGTCTCCCCCCCCCAGTGCAGTTAACTGGGTTATCAAAGGCCTGGCATGTCTCTCACTGTCTGTGGTGTGAGGTTCATGTAAAAGAACCATTGCTGACTTTTGACAAGCGTGGCTGCATAGCCGCCAGTCTGTTTCTGCCCTGCGATGACCTGGCGGAGCCGTCCAGGGTGTACTCTGCCCTCACCCGCAATCGGCTGGGATGAGTGCCAGCCTCCATGCGACCCTAATTAGGACTAAACGGTTACAGAACATGAATGAATGAAAAATATAGTATCTTTTTTGGAGCCACAATAGTAATATTTCATTCAATTATGCTTAATTGTCTTCACTTAATACTGTGTATTAAATACAATTGAAATAATAATTATTAAATATTGTGATACGTGTGATGTCCAGCATCTTTACGACATGCTGTTTGTCTATATCGTTTAACATTGGTTTAACTTATTTAATTGTTTAATTTGGTATTTATTGTTCACATTATTGTAACTAGAACTCCATTTTTTGTGTGAAAAGTAGTAATGTAGTTATTACTGATGAGTCTTGCACTTTTTTTTTTTTTTTTTTTTTTTTTTTTCTCTTGCAGATTTTTAGATTATCTTTCAGACCTGTGTGTTTCCAATAAAACGGCCATCCCTGTCACGCAGGAACTCATCTGCAAATTTATTCTGAACCCTGCTAACGCAGACATCCTCATCCAGACGAAGTAGGACTCGTCCTCTATCCAGTTGCTGTATGAATATCAATGCCTTTGTTTGATTTTTGTGTTTTTACTGTTGTGCTCATGTTCCTATCAGGGTAATTCTAAACACAGAGAGTTCTCTGGATTCAGTCATGAATGATGACTTTGAGGAGGACGTGGTGTGGCTGTACTGGATTGACCAAAATAAAGAACCACATGGCAAATCCATTCGTAGCATGGCCCAGGATGCCAAGAACAATCACAAAGACGACGTTGACAGCATGACTTACTACAGGTCTGGATATCTCTTTAGCGTTACACTATTTCTTGCCAAATGAATCGGGATCTACAGTCAAGCTGGAGTTCCTAACTTTGTTTTGTTTTGATTTTTTGCTCGATACAAAAAAACAGTTACACCAGTGGAAATGATCTCGACACCATGATGGTGAGATGAGAGAGATTTCCTTTCGGCTTTTTCCCCCTTCTCAGGGGTCACCACAGCGAATGATTCGCACGTTTGATTTGGCATGCGTTTTTACGTCGGATGCCCTTCCTGCCCTTTTTTCTAGGGACAGAAACACGCTGACGGCCTTACAGTCCACTCGCTACGAAAGGCAGCAATGGCTCCTTACCATAGACAGTGAGGGACATGGCCCGCCTTTGATAACCCTGTTGGCTGCACTGACACCATGACAGTACAGTCATCCTTTGCCACTTCGCGATTTGAGCACCTTTGAGTCTTAGTACATCACGGCATTTAAAAAAAAAAAAAAAAAAAAAAATGTTTTTAAATTCAAAATTTGTGCTGAAACTCACATGTAAGCAAGCGAAAGGCAGGGACCCGAGGCAGGCTGCGTCCATTGTTTACGAACGACAGACTGAAGTGCCCCTCCTCCCCAGTTCAGGCAGGGACCGCCCACTCAACTCAATCTTGCAAGCTGATTGGTTTAGATGTGTGACGCTGTTGCCTCCCGCCCACTCAACTCAATCTCGCAAGCTGATTGGCTTAGATGCGTGACGCTGTTGCCTCACACATTCCCGTGGGATTTTTTTTGTGATTTTGTGATCTTACTGTATACTGTTTGTGAACGTGCTGGACTGCGGAGAAGAGCTATTGTCAGAGGTGAGTACAGTACTTAAAAGTATTTATATATAAATTCTATTTAAATATTCACACATTACAGTATTTACATATGCATATAACTGTGTAACGTTTAATATACACTTCTTGATATTGTATAGACGTGAAAACATATAGAAATGAGACAACATGGTAGAAATGGGGGGGGGGGGCCCTTTCCTACTTCGCGGTTTTTCGAATATCGCGGCCAGGTCTGGTCTACATTATCCGTGATATTCAAGGGATGACTGTATCAATAACTTAAAAAAAAAAAAAAAAGTCAGAAAAAAAATCTGGCTTCTGTTGCTGTAATCTTCTAAAAATTCCGACCAATTACTGCCTTGTAGCCCAGCGCGAATCCAGGCAAATGCTTCTGTCTTTATGTTCATTTTCTCCCCTAATTTCTTCTTCACCTATCCCTTAACATCCGGGGATGTCGTTGGGGCGCCTTCATGGCGAGACTTGGGCTGATTTGGCCTGGCGGCGCCCATCCTTCTCCAGGTCGTTAACCACCTACAGGCAATTTAGAACGGCCAATTAACCACTGTGCATGTCTTTGGATTGTAGGAGGAAACCAGAGCACCCAGAGGAAACCCACGCAAGCACGGGGAGAACATGCAAACTCCACAAAGAAACGCCCAGGCCGGGAATCGAACCCAGGCCTTCTTGCTGTGAGGCAGACGTGCTAACCACTACGCCATCGTGCCTCCCTCCCCTAATTTAATCATGTCCAATTCAGTCTAGTCAGTTATTTATTTCTTTATTTATTTTAAATAGTCAATCATTTCTGGACTTTGCGTTACAAAAGGTTGAGACCCGCTAGTCCATATGTAGCCTGTACAGACTGGTGTAGAGCAGGGGTCTCAAACTCGTTCCACAAAGGGCCACGGTGGCTGCAGGTTTTGCTTCAACCAAGCAGCAGCAGCAGCAGCAGCAGCAGCACACCTGACTTGGTTCATTTAAACAACTGAGCTGAGTCTTCAGGCAGTTGATTGGCCAATCTGTGAGCTCTGTAGAGAGACTGACTAATCACCTGCCTGAGGACCAGAATCAAGTGATTAAATGAACCAAGTCAGGTGTGCTGCTGCTGCTGCTGCTGCTGCTTGGTTGAAGCAAAACCTGCAGCCACCGCGGTCCTTTTGTGGAACGAGTTTGAGACCCCTGGTGTACAGTTTGCTGAGGAGAGAGGAGGAGGCTGATCACTGATTTAATTGCGGTTGTCTCGTGTTGTACAGTTTATCATCATCCTCATCATCTTCTATTCATTTCGGGTCGGGTTGCAGGGGCTACAACCTAAGCAATGGGGTCCAGACATCCCTCTCCACAGCCACTTCCTCCAGCTCTCTGGGGGGACACTAAAGCGTTCCCAGACAAGTCTTGAGACATAGTCCCTCCAGCGTGTTCTAGGTCGACCATGGGGTCTCTTCCCGGCTGGACATGCCCGAAACACCACACCAGGGAGGCGTCCGGGAGGCATTCTGATCAGATGCTTGAGATCTCTCAACATGGAGGAGCAGCGGTTCTACTCCGAGCTCTCCCCGGATGGTTGAGCTTCTCACCCTATCCCTATGGGAGACCGTACAGTTTCTGTATTTGCATAACGATGAACTTGTTGTTTTCAGTGCAAAGTGGGTTCACGCTCTAAAGTTCATCAACTGTATATCACTGTTAGTAGCCAGATGATGTCATCAAGATAGTAAAAAATGATGTGTATACAACAGTTTACACTCTGTGGTTACCAGTACCCCGGTGGTGTAGTGGTTAGCGTGCTGCACTCATGATCAGGAGGTTGTGTGTTCAAATCCCAGTTAGACCCCCCCACTGTGCTTAGACCCCTGGGCAAGGGCTCAACCACAAGTGTGCCTCTGTTTACCCTGTAGTATAAATGGGTACCAGTAAAATATACTGGGAGGGTAACCTGCGATGGACTAGCGTCCCATCCAGGAGTTGTACTCCTCGTTGCTTCACGCTACGGAAACTGTGGATAAGAACCGGCCTGATGAGCCACTAGGCTCGGGTGTAAAAAGCCCAAGGGTTACCGGTACCATCTTGACCACGTGAGCATACAGTCGGCATGAGATTTTCAATTTTTTCAGAAAAGGGGAAGGAAATAAATTTTAAAAAGAGGTGAGCTTCAAACGGAGTGTTTTGGTTGGTGATGAGGTCAAATGGTATAATTGTTATTTCTGCAAAGTGAAATGGTGGCACTTCCTGTGAAGTACATAACATGCACGGCTTGAATTTAGACCACAGGTCCCTATGCATTACACAAGTAGGTGTACTAACGGAAATATGCAAAATGTGACGCAGCATTTTATCTTTAAACGAAGTATATTCATGTACTGAGTGGCACAGTGTCATCGTGGTTAGCACACCCGACCTCACAGCAGTACGGTCCTGGAATTGATTATTGGGCTTGGGCCGTGTGGAGTCTGCCTGTTCTCCCGTGCCTTTGTGGGTTTCTCTGGGTACTCCGGTTTTCTCCAATAGTACAAAGACATCGGCACATTAGGCTAACTGGCTGTTTCAAATTGTACGTAAATGGTTGCTGTGTTGGCGCTGTGATGGTCTTGCAAGCTTTTTGGGGTCTACCCAGCCTTCACCCCGTTTTGTCTGAGATAGGCTCCCACCCCCCAATAACCTAAGAAAGATGAAGTGGTTCGGCAAACAAATGGCATTCATTTAGTCGTATGTTTAATTTTTCTTTTTTTTTTTTTTCCTGCTGTTTGTCTATCAATCCAGGTGTCAGCTGAACCTTTTTGCGAAAATGTGTCTGGATCGCCAGTACTTGGCCATTAACCAGATCTCCAGCCAGCTGCCGGTGGATCTGATCCTGCGTTGCATGTGTGACGATTTACTTCCATATAATCTGCGTGCCTCCTTTTGTCGCCTCATGCTGCATATGCATGTAGACCGTGACCCCCAGGAGGCTGTGGTTACTGTACGCTATGCACGTCTTTGGACCGAGATCCCCAGCAAAATCACAGTTAAAGAGTAAGTGCTTTGTATGAGTGATGCTTCAGTTCGGAGGCCATGCTGTGCACACACTGAAGTGTATGTCCGATGCAGCTAAATGTTGATGGGTCTGCGTTCAACAGTCGTTTTGTTCCGCACTGTAGTCGGCCTTGAGCATGCTTTTCATTCTTCAGGTATGATTACGAGTTCAGAGATGCAAGCAGAGTGGAGATGAAGAGGAAGTTTTCGCCCACCAAGGGGTTTGTAGATCAGTATCTAAATGATGTTGTGAGCCATCCTTTACCGTTTGCAGATGAGGAGAAGAACGAGCTCACCCTAGAGGTAAGCCCAAAAAAAAAAAAAAATCGGTTTTGTGTCAGAGTGGTTAGCATGTCTGCCCCACGGAAAGAAGGTCATGGGGTCAAGTCCTATGCTTGGCTATTGCTGTGGGGGGTTTCTGTGTGGAGTTCTGTGTTCTCCTCACGCTTGTGTGTATTTCTCTGGGTATTCCAGTTTCCTCCTAGCATACAAAGGCTCCAAATTGCCTGTGTGTTGGCCCTATGATGGTCTCGTGAGCCGTTTGGGGTGTACCCCGCTTTCACTCAGCAATGGCTGAGATAGACTCCAGCCTCCCTGTGAACCTATTAGGATTATGCAGTTTAGCTCATGAGTGAGGTGAGGGTGGTTCTCCCCCTCACCCCCTTTTTTTTTTGTTGTACTGAATGTACAGTACAGGGATCCCTCACTACTTTGCGCTTCAATTCAAGCGGCTTCAGTGCATCGCGTTTGTTTATTTATTTATTTATTTTTTTAATAATATAAATATTCAGTGAATTAAAAAATAAGGAACTTAAGGAAGAATAGGGGGAAAACTTGAGGAAAATGCAGCAAAAACAAATCAAATTATGCATACAAAAAACAAAAACAACCCAAAACCGCCTATGAAAACTACTTACATTTTTATGTGAGGTGCGCATCTGTGTGTGTGTGTGTGCACATCTGTATGTGTATGTATGTATATTTTATTTATAGCTTGTGCATTATTTTTGAATGTTTAATTGTTATTATAAGCATTTATAGCATTGAGTATGTATTTATTGATATTATATACACATGTACGTATACATCAGTCAGGGAGGGTTGATCCTACTTCATGGAATTCAGTGGTCGCTGGTGTCAATTAACAATTAACCGTGGACAGTGAGGGATCCATGTATTTGTATAATTTTTGTATGATAATGTGACTGTACTCAATAATAAAAACTGAATCAGTCGAGGGTGTAGGCTTGGCTTGGTGGTATGGTACTGAATTGCTCATCTCAAGGTTTGGTGGTTCAAGTGCAGCTAACTGGGTTATCAAAGGCCGGCCGTGTCTCTCACTGTCTACGATGAGAGGTTCATGTAAAAGAACCATTGCTGACTTTCAAGAGTAGGTCGCATAACCGGCAGCGTGTTTCTGCTCTGCGATGGCCTGGTTGAGCTGTCCAGGTTGTACTCTGCCCTTGCTCTTGCTGAGATGGGAGCTGGCCTCCTTGTAACCCTAATTAGGATGAAGCGGTTCAGGAAAATGAATAAATCAGTTGAGATTAACTATAGAACTCCACCTACAGAGCATTCTAACCTGGTCTGAGTAACTCCAATAATGATCATTTTGCAAACTTTTAAAACGTTACTCTCCTTAACTTCTGATACTCTTTCTGCATAGACTCACCACAGGGATCCCAGACGTCCGCTATTTAGCGGACTTCCGCTATTTTTATACATTAATGCAATAAGCACCAAGTAAAACTGTTTACTCGTGCAGAGTGAATGTTGACATTTTGAACTATAGTGTTATACTATTTACATACTCACTTGTAGCAGGTATGTGCAATAGTTGAACACAAATGTTTGTTGTGATGATGTATGTCATGTGTTATGTGATCGTTATACAAATTAGTTGATAATTATTTCATAATTATGTTATACGTGAATGATGAGCCATCGGGCTATGCTACCTGAAGTGTGTGTTTACACTGAAATAACCTTTTAGTATTTTTACGTTATTTAAGCTGTTTTGTTTCGGGATTATACATGTTACAAAAACAATGATTAACTTGTTTGTATAATTAATTTTTTTTGTTTTTTTATGGCATGCTCTGCCCCTGTACCCCACAAGGGGTGCTGCAGCCCACTTGACTTCCAGCTAAAATATTTAATTTCCTCTATTTCTAAATCCATTTCCTCTATTTTTTCCGAAACCTCATTGGAATCTTTGGTCACCAATCAAGCCACATTATTTCTATAGCAATCAAAGCGCAGGTTATATAGTTATAAAAGTAAATGGTATGTTTGGGGGCGTGGCAAACTTTCTTTCCCTTATTATTGGTTTCGAACAACCGAATTGAAGAGGATTGAAATCTCGGGAACTTGTTAAACAGTTGGCTACTGTTCCACTCAGACAAGCATCTCATTCTTATTGTAACTCTGGCTCGAACATCCAGAACTAACATGCACGTCGATGTGAGATTGGATTTCTGATTGCATGGTAATGGTGTTACTTAAGAGTGTTGGGTTTAGATGACATGTTTATTCAAACTCTACACATTCTCATTTTTAAATTGATCAAATTCTTTTTGCGTATGTATAACCTGTACTCACCCGTCTCTCTCTCTCTCTTGTTCGTTTTTTCTCTCTTTTTCTTTCTCTAGGTGGTGAACTTGGCAAGGAATCTGGTCTACTTTGGTTTCTACAGCTTCAGTGAGCTTCTGTGTCTCACACGCACCCTGCTGGCCATTTTGGACATTGTGCAGCACCCGCTTACGTTCATGCCTAAACTAAGCAAAACCCCTGAAGGAGGTTAGACAATTGATCCACACTGCCAATGCCTTGTTGAATACCTGTATTACACACCCGTTGAGAAATCTCACGTTAGAACAGTGTTACTGTGGTTTAATCATGTCATACCATGGTTTCACCCTGCTGCTGAAATTTTTTTATTTATTTTAATAACTTCTGACTGGCAAACGTGCAGCTGTTAATACAATCTACTTGCATGTGTGAATGTGGACAGGAAATAACGTCCTGCGCACCATCCATGGTGTGGGTGAGATGATGACTCAGATGGTTTTGAGCAGAAGTTCCATTTTGACCAATCCCTCCCAACCAATATCCAGCCATGGGAATAAAGCACACGGCCTGTATGACAGTGAGGATGTGGTGGTGATGGACACAAAACTCAGGATTATTGAAATTCTTCAGGTAATTTTTTAAATTTATTTATTTTTTTTTGTGTGTGTGCTTATTTGTTTTTTGTTTGTTTTTCTCTTGCTCCTGTAATATTCGACTGCTTGAAAGAAAATGAAACATTCTTGGCATTTTTTTTTTTAACTGATGTGGTAAAGATGGTACAATACTTGTAAATTGGGATTAAATTATAGTAATTGAATACAATGGGGTAGTGGTGGCCTGGTGGTAAAGGTCCTGGATCACTAATCCTAAGGATGGGGGGTATAGCCCCACTATCAATGGGTTGTCACTGTCCTCCCCAGTGCAGCCAAGTGGGTTTGTATTTCTCTCCTCTTCATCTTTTCTCTGTTGTTGATGAGCTATTTTAATAAGCTGTGTGGTTGTGTTGTGGGTTCTTAGTAATTTTACATTGTTGAAGACATTATTTAAAAAATATTACCAAAGTAAAATATAGTATAATATATAAGAAAGTGTGTGTAAGGTGAAAAGTTCGTCTGCCTAACATTTATTTCCCATAAGAAACCATTAAAATGAGAATAATCTGTTCCCAGGTCCCCATAAAACATAATTTTCTACTAAATAAGCCTTAAAACTACACAAAAATATACCTTATTTTATGTATAATAAATGTGCTATTGTATTGTAATTAAAGAAATAAACTGTACTGTATAATAAAGTCGTTTTATTTAC
The DNA here is from genome assembly GCA_024760905.1 of Plotosus lineatus. Taxonomy (NCBI): domain Eukaryota; kingdom Metazoa; phylum Chordata; class Actinopteri; order Siluriformes; family Plotosidae; genus Plotosus; species Plotosus lineatus. The sequence continues at coordinate 35,248,860 of CM045739.1, forward strand.
CTTTGTGATGGTAGTTGATGGCTTGATGGAATGGAGTGGGAGGAGGAGGGAGGGAGGGACTTACTGTTTGGAAGGAGTGTTTGGAAACGCCTACTGTTTGGAAACACCCTTAGCCACACACGCACCCTTAATAGCTTCCTTGTTCTTAAGGATGGGAGCAATGGTAGACTTAGCGTACTGGTACTGGGACGCTGAGTCACACAAACGCACACCTCGTTCGTGTTTTTCAATGATCTCCGCCTGTGGTGGGGTCTTTTTCGGTCCCATAATAGCAAAAGAACACTCAATATGGTCCAAAATGTCTATCGAACACAAACCACTTCCGCACTCAAAGAAAGGGGGTGACGAACTGTGACGCCGTGAGCGTGCGTTAACTTCTTGTGGCCGCCACCGTGGCGCTGTTCGACCGCGTGGTTTGGTTCGTCCGCCGAAAACTAGTTCGTCAGCAGAGACTATATGCTCGCAAATTTAATGTTCTTGAGGCGAAAAGTTCGTGAGCTTAAGCGTTCGTCAGCGGAGGTTTTAGTGTGTGTGTGTGTGTGTGTGTGTGTGTGTGTGTATGTATGTATGTATGTGTATATATATGTATATATATGTGTATATGTGTATATATATGTATATATATGTGTATATGTGTATATATATATGTGTGTGTATATATATATATATATATATATATATATATATGTATATGTATATGTATATATATATATATGTATATATGTGTGTGTGTGTGTGTGTGTGTATGTATGATATCATCATCATCATCATCTTCTTCCGCTTAGTCCAGGGTCGGGTCGCGGGGGCAGCAACCTTAGCAAAAAGGTCCAGACATCCCTCTCCCGAGCTACTTCCTCCAACTCTCCCGGGAGGACACTGGGCGGTCCCAGACAAGCCGAGAGACATAGTCCCTCCCAGCGTGTTCTAGGTCGACCCCGGGTCTCTTCCCGGTTGGACATGCCGAAACACCACACTAGGAGGCGTCCGGGGGCATTCTGACCAGATGCCCGAGCCACCTCAACTGGCCCCTCTCAATGCGGAGGAGCAGCGGATCTACTCCGAGCTCTCCCGGATGGCGAGCTTCTCACCCTATCTCTAAGGAGAACCCGCCACGGCGAAGAAAGCTCATTTCAGCCGCTTGTATCCGTGATCTTGTTCTTTCGGTCATTACCCAAAGCTCGTGACCATAGGTGAGGGTTGGAACGTAGATCGACTGGTAAATTGAGAGCTTCGCCTTGCGGCTCAGCTCCTTTCACCACAACGGACCGGTACAGGCACCGCTTAATAGCAGAGGCTGCAGCGATCCGTCTGTCGATCTCTCGCTCCATCCTTCCCTCACTCGGAAACAAGACCCCAAGATACTTCAACTCCTCCACTTGGGGCAGGACCTCATTCCCGACCGGAGGGTGCATTCCACCATTGTCCGACTGAGAACCATGGCCTCGGACTTGGAGGTACTGATCTTCATCCCGCTGCTTCAGCACTCGGCTGCGAATCGCTCAATGAGAGCTGGAGGCCCGATTTGATGAAGCCAAAAGGACAACATCATCCGCAAAAAGCAGAGACGATATCCGATGGCCACCAAACCAGAACCCCTCATACATCTGACTGCGCTTAGAAAATTCTGTCCATAAAAATTATGAACAGAATTGGTGACAAAGGACAGCCTTAGCGGACTCCAACTCCCACTGGAAAGCGAATCCGACCTGCTGTTACCAATACGGACCAAACTCTGGCTCGGTGATACAGCGACCCGAATAAGCTCGTAGCAACGGATCCGAACGCCGTACTCTCGAGCACGCCCCACAAGATCTTTTCGAGGGACACGGCCGAAAAGCCTTCTCCAAATCCACAAAGCACATGTGGACAGATTGGGCAAACTCCCATGCCCCCTCCAGAATCCTGTGGAGCGTATAGAGTTGGTCAAGAGTGCTGCGGCCAGGACGAAAACCACTTTGTTCCTCCTGAATCCGAGGGTTCGACTATCGGTCGGATCCTCCTCTCTAGTACCCCTGCATAGACTTTCCCAGGTAGGCTGAGGAGTGTAATTCCCGATAATTGGAACACACCCTCCGGTCCCCTTCTTAAAAATTGGGACCACCACCCCAGTTTGCCAATCCAGAGGTACAGCCCCCGATGACACGCTGATGTTGCAGAGACGTGTCAACCAAGACAGTCCTACAACATCCAGAGCCTTGAGATATTCTGGGCGGATCTCGTCAATCCCGAGCTCGACCACCGAGGAGCTTTTTTACAACCTCAGTGACCTCCACTCCAGTGATGGGCGGACCCTCACCCAACCCCAGGGTCTTCCTCTTCCACGGAGGCGTGTTGGTGGGATTGAGAAGGTCCTCAAAGTATTCCCTCCACCTCTCAACAACATCCCCAGTCAAGGTAAGCAGCTCCCCACCTCCACCGTAACAGTGTTTGTGAAGAACTGCTTCCCCCTCCTGAGGCGTCGGATGGTGGCCCAGAACCTTTTGAGGCCAACCGATAATCACTCTCCAGGCCCTCACCGAACTCCTCCCACGCCCGAGATTTTGCATCTGCGACAGCCTCGGCTGCAGCACGTTTGGCCTGCCCGGTACCCGTTTGCTGCCTCAGGAGTCCCACAGGCTAATAAAACCCGATAGGCCTCCTTCTTCAGCTGGGCGGCCCCTTCACCGCAGGTGTCCACCACCGGTTCGGGATTACCGCCACGACAAGCACCGGCGACCTTACGGCCACAGCTATGGGCTGCCGCCTCAGCAATGGAGGCACGAAACATGGCCCGATTCGATTCCATGTCCCCGCCTCCTCCGGGAACGTGGTTGTAGCTCTGCCGAGGTGGGAGTTAAAGGCCTCTCGGACAGGGGCTCCGCCAAACGCTCCCAGCAGACCCTGATTACACGCTTGGGCCTGCCAGGTCTGGAAGGCAACCTCCCACACCACCGAAGCCAACTCACCACCAGGTAGTGATCGGTGAGACAGCTCAGCTCCTCTCTTCACCCGAGTGTTCCAGAACATATGGTCGCAAGTCCGATGACACGACTACAAAGTCAATCATCGAACTGCGACCTAGGGTGTCCTGGTGCCAAGTGCACTTATGGACACCCTTATAGCTTCAACATGGTGTTAAGTGATAGACAAACTATGACGAGCACAGAAGTCCAACAACGACACACACCATTCGGATTCAGACTGGAGAGGCCGTACCTACCGATCACACCCTTCCAGGTCACACTATCGGATTTGCCCACATGGGGCGTTGAAGTCTCCCAAGACAGCGAGTCTCCCGAGGAGCTGTTCTCCAACACCCCCCCAAAGACTCCAAAAGGGTGGGTACTCTGAACTGTCATTTGGTGCATAAGCACAAATAACAGTCAGGACCCGCCCCACCCGAAGACGGAGGGAAGCTACCCTTTCGTCAACCGGGAGAACTCAACATTTGGGCACCGAGGCGGGGGGCAACAAGACTACCCACACCGGCTCGCCGCCTCTCCCCATGAGCAACTCCAGAATAGAAGAAGGTCCAGCCTCTTTCGAGATGGATGGTTCCAGAGCCCAAGCTATGCGTTGAGGTGAGCCCGACTATATCTAGTATATATATATATATTCTATATATTATATTATATATTCTAGTATACTATATATATATATATATATATATATATATATATGTGTATGTGTATATATGTATGTATATATGTGTATGTGTATATATGTATGTATATATGTATGTATGTATATATATGTATGTATATATATGTATGTGTATATATGTATGTATATATATATATGTATGTGTATATATATATATATATATATGTATGTGTATATGTATGTGTATATATATATATGTATGTGTATATATATATATATGTATGTGTATGTATATATGTGTGTGTGTGTGTATATAATATATATCTATATATCGATCTCGGGGCAGTGGTGGTATAGGGTGCTCGAGGGGGATTCGAGTCCCACTCTCCACAAGGTTGTCACTGTCCCCCCCCCAGTGCGACGAACTGGGTTATCAAAGGCGGGCCATGCTCTCACTGTCTATGGTGAGAGGCATGTAAAAGAACCATTGCTGACTTTCGTAAAGGGTAGGCTGTAAAGTCATCAGCGTGTTTCTGTCCCTTGCTAAAAAGTGTTGTGACAGGAAGGACGTAAAAATCAAACGTGCGAATCAAATGATTCGCTGTGGCGTCTCCCGAGTGAAAGAGAAAAAGCCGAAAGGAAGGAAGACAGACTATATATATATATATTACATATACATATATATATATATCATATACATACACACTCTCCATATTAATTGGTATGCTTGTGGTGTTCCACACTAGTTCATCCTAAATGTGCGTCTGGATTATCGGATCACCTACCTTCTGTCCATCTACAAGAAAGAGTTTGGAGACAACAGTGTTTCAGACAGCAGTCTCTCGGTCGCTGAATTTGCCCCCATGTCCTCAGGTGAGCGGAATCTGTGATGTCGAGCTTTTGATATAGATGCGATGTTGAACTCCTATTTTTTTTTTTTCTCAATTTGTGCAGATTATAGTTATGGATAGTTGTGTGACTTTATTCAGTAATATCAATTTTTTGTTATTTTTTTTTTATTATTTCCTTTTAGAGCCGAATATTGAGGAGATTGCTGAAAAAGCAGAGAATATGTTTGCTGGAAGGTGAGTATACTAAATGGGTGTACATGTGCTCTTAATAAGATGAAAATAAAATAAGATCTCCTGGTTCTCTTTATTTGGTCCATTGGCTTCATCCTTTAGAGAAATTACTTTGTTAGTCTGTCTGTCTGTCCATGGAATAGTTTGTGTAACTCTTCCTAAACTATGACATGGATTTTGATGAAACTTTACACGGATGTAGTCTACCAATGGACATGAAGTATAATAATCTGGGTCTAATGTTTGGAATAAGGGATAACTTAACACTTAGCTCATGTTAGAGGCAAGAGGGGTTATGTAATGAGTTTACTCACTAAATTATTTATTTAAATAAATTTAAGTTTTGTTTTTTTTAGTGGAGTACTTGAAACTCCTGCCAGGGTAGCATAGTGGTGTGATTACCACGGCCACAGCACAGCAAGAAGGTCCTGGGTTCGATTCCTGGGCTCAGGCATGCGTGTGTGTGTGCGTGTGCAGTTTGCAGGTTCTCCCGGTGTTTGCGTGGGTTTTGTACAGGTACTCCAGTTGCCTTCCACACTCCAAAGAACATGCACATTAGGCTAACTGGCTGTTTAAATATTCCACCTAAGGGGGGGGGGGTCTTGTGATGGTCTGGTGAGCTGTTCAGGGTCTATCACGCCTTTGCTCAGTGTTGGATAAGATAGGCATAAGGCTCCCTGCAACCTTAATAAAAATAAGCAGTTCATAAAATGAATAAATAGCACTTGAGCCTATACTAGTGCTTCTCAAAGAGATGCAAAGGGGGGCACGGTGTGATGTCGGATGGGGGGAGCCTGGGGAACATGCTTTTCTGGAATTGTGTACGAGAATTAAGTGTAATTGCACCTCCGCTCCACTAGTTGACAGTGGCGCTCTCATTGTCGCGCTGTGGCGTAGCGATTTTTCGAACAGCAAACGATATGAAGTGCAGTAAACAACCCCTCAAGAAACAACATGGAAAATTTTCTAACAGGAACAACGAGAAAGGTTGAGAGAGACGAAGATGTTAAGACATAAATAAATTGGATGAGTTTAAATAATGTATTTTTTTCTTTCGGGCACATTGGTGCACTTTAAATCTTTTCTATTACGGATTAAAAAACAATGTTATTCAAGTTTGCATGTAAGTTGAATTATATTTATTTCTTTTTTGTTTTTAATGTTAATAAAGATACAGTGTTATAGACAAATAATACTACATATAGTTGGCGGTGGGGGCTGAAATGTTTTTTTTTGTTCCTAGCGGGGGCGTCACAGAAAGTAATTGAGAAGCACTGGCCTATACTGAAACACAGAGAATTAAAAATATGCTTAAAGCTTAAAATTAGTTTTTTTTTTTTTAATAATTGTTGAAAAATAGTTATCAGATAATATTTCTTTAAAAAAGTATACGATTGCAAATGGTATAAAATACCCTGTAAATATAATTAGAAAAAAAAGTCATTCAATCCTCTTCATACAGCATGTAAATATCTTCCAAAAAACGTCTCTTCTCATTCTAGTTTGAATGCTTTTTGTATGTTGCAGGGTCAGATCTCTTCTTCTTCTAACTGACTCACCATTTAGGTGTAACTTCTTATAAGAGCGTAGCAGAGAAGAATGTGAAAATGTAGCCGTGATATGAAGGTTTGTGTGTTTTACATGTTCAACCAGTGGTAAGGAACGGACACCAGTGGATCTGGACGATGAAGGGGGAGGAATATTCCTCCGAGTGTTGATCCACCTCATCATGCAGGACTATCCTCCTCTGGTCTCTGGGTCACTGCAGCTCCTATTCAAACACTTCAGCCAGAGAGCAGAGGTTCTTCAGGCTTTCAAACAGGTCTCAGGCTCACTGATAGACTCTTCTATACCTGCTTGTTACTTTTGTGTTTTTCCATTTGTGTCTCTTATGTCACTGATGTGTGTGTGTATTGTATATACGTGTGTGTTTGTTAGGTCCAGCTGCTGGTGTCTGAACAGGATGTGGAGAACTACAAACAGATAAAAATTGATCTGGACCAGCTGCGGCTGACGGTGGAGAAGTCAGAGCTGTGGGTGGAGAAGAATGGAGACTATGGTAATGAGGACGCTGCTGAAAATCAGGCCAAGGAGCAAAATATGGAGGTGAGCCCCCTTGTGGCAGGAAATAAAGCCTGCTTGTGCTGCTTAAAATTAACTGGGGAAAAATATTAAAACTTAACTTTAGCATTAATCCTTACCCTTGGCATGATGAATTCAAACGTAGCTCCTGCAATAGCACTAAAGTTCTCTTTACTGTTAGCATGTGCCATACTTTTAATTTCTAGGTTCAGTTTCAACTTCGTGTTGAGCACAAATTTCTCTCTTTCTGGAAGGTATCAGAATTACTTTGGGAACGTGATTATGTAATGGATATTTTAATAATTGTATCACTGCACCCAGAATCTAAAGTAGTAATTGAGAAGAAACAAAATTTTGGGATGTTTGCCTTTTTTTTTTTTTTTTAAATCTTGTTGTTCTTGGACTTCTGTAAAGGCGGTGTATGGTATTGTTTTTCACTGTACAAAATCCACTTGTTGTGACCACCATTTAAACACGTTCTCTCAATTTGTTCCCAGAGCTGTAACACCTGGTAGTTATTTTCCACTTGTGTAGTGGTTAGGATGCTGGGTGCACGGTTGAGAGGTTGTGGGTTCAAACCTCCTGTTAGACCTCTGCTGTACTAAAACCATTGGGTGAGGTCTTTTACCATAAGTGTGCCTCGACCCCACTCAGCAGTATGAATGGGTACCAATGAAAGTACTGGGAAGGTAACGTATGATGGACGTGCATTCCATCAAGGAGAAGTTGAACTCCTAGTTGCGTCACATTACAGGAACCGGTGATAAGGTCCAGCCCATAGGCAAGGGTGTAAAAGCCCAATAGACTTGCCTTACTTATGCAATAAGAATGTAACCATAACATAAAGGCAGAGTTCGTAAGGACTGAGCTCACATTTGGGATGGTCATCAGTACCTAGAGCTGTGGTTCTTAACCTTGTTGGAGGTACCGAACCCCACCAGTTTCATATGCACATTCACCGAACCCTTCATCAGTGAAAAATAAAAATGATTTTTTACAAATTCAAGACAGAGGTACTGTTGTGTTCTTGTATTCCCATCTCCATGCAATTTCACGAAGTGTTCCTTTAGTTTTGCTGGTGAGAGACTAGAGTTGCTCAACTTGGCATTGCAAATCATTCAGATTGGATGCTGAGTCCCATCACGTTCCGTGATGCATGTGAATCCATGTTGCACATATTCGTCCAACCACTTTCTTTATTTGCTCGACATAGTTATTATGGATTAAAATATTCCGAAAAAAATCTCACTTCACACATTGACTACTGAGTGCGCTAAATTCCCCGCGGCACTGATTGGCCAAGCAATGTAATGTGATCATCTGCAGCCAGTGATGGCCAAGCGGGGCGTGTCATCGTGTCATCACTAATTGACATGATGAGTCGGGTGTGTCCTGACCTCCGTGGCAGAGGCTCCGCCGAACCCCTGAGACCGACTCTCCGAACCCCTAGGGTTCAATCGAACCCAAGTTGGGAACCACTGACCTAGAGAATTAACTTTGCATCACTAATTTGATCACTAATTGTTATAAGAGTCATACTGAGATGGTTGTTTAAAACAAGTGTGTGTGTGTTTTTGTGTTTGTGTTTGATTGGCAGGAGGCGGGAATCCTCAGTCCAGTGCAGGACGGAAACGTTAAGCCACAGATAGACAGCAACAAAGCTAATAACTACAATATTGTGAAAGATGTGTGTGCTTCTGATTTCTTCAAACCCATTTTCTTTATTTTTTTATTATTATTTTTTTTATGATAATAAAGTGGAAGGAATGTTTTGTGTCCAGGCCATGACTCGTCATGTTTTAGTAATCTTTCTGTGTTGGTGTTTAGATCCTGCTGCGTCTCAATAAGCTGTGCTACCCTGCAAAGAAGAGTCGTATGCAGCAGCAGAGGTTGCTGAAGAACATGGGAGCTCACAAAGTGGCTCTGGACCTTCTGCAGATTCCTTACGAGGCTGTAAGTGGATCTGAATGTCTGTCTCAACTTTTCAAATTATTCGGGATGTTTATCCAGCTTTGCCAGAATGTACCATGTTGCTAAATACGTTTACTTTCTCATCACTTATTTTCCATATCGCTTAATTGTACTCGAGTCACAGGGATTCTTCTCTGTCTCAGCTGACACTGGGTGAAGGTGGAGTACATCCTGAACAACATGTCCGAGCATCGTAGGGCATGTGTGCACGCGCGCGCACACACACACACACACATGTTATCCTTCACGCCGTGGGTGAATTTGAAACAGTCAAAATATGTATGTTTTTCGGACTGTGGGAGGAACCTGGAGTACGTGGAGGGCACCCATGCAGCCCGAGGATCGAGCTCGGGAACTTCTTGTTGTGAGGTGGACCTGCTAATCACCATGTCACATGCTCCTGTGCGTTCATCCGAATTTTCTTGTGGTTACGTTGTTCTGAATCTCTCAACCTTTTTCCTAGTTCCTCATTACAGGGATCCCTCACTTTCCGCAGTTAATGGGGACCGAGACCAATGTTCCCTGTAATTTTTCCTCTGTCTGGGCATACAGACAACCTCCCTGAGCACACTGAGGCCCACTGTGAGCAACATCACAAGTGCTCGCTGTGGCCACACCCCAGTATCACACCTGGGGATCATTGAAAGTTTCATGGCTTATTAAACACAGTTTTATAGATGACATCATTTTCCTCCCTGAATTTGAAATATATGACGAGCATTTTGTGTCCTGTCATGTCTGGCTCTCATCTACTATCAGGGTGTGCAGGGTGCATTTTTAACCTCACACATGGTCTCATTCTGCGCTCTCTCATTGATTCACAAATTGAAAGGTATAGTTTTTGCTTCGCCAGCTTTCTGCTGTACTCAGACTTTGCGCAGTTCTTTTTTTACTTTGGTTTGGGGAGTCGACGTATCATGTTCCCTGGCCGCTCGTTTCGTCATGATAACGGGGTTAGCATTAGCATCACTTCACTCAGCAGCACTGTTATTATTGTGAAGGAGCGTGTATGAGCGCAGCACGTGACGGTGCCGTGATTGGCTGCATAACGTGATTAGCCAATCACACGATGCGATGCAGACACCTGTCACTCACTAAAAGTTCTATACCGTGTATGTAATGAATCTGCAGCGCGTTCACTGCGCTGGATCGGTTTTCTTGTGCGCTGAGAGTGTTCGAGCGGTGCGCCATTGCGCAGTTTAGAGGGAACGTTGACCGAGACCCCACCGTGACTGCTGAATTCCGCGAAGTAGGCTCAATACACCCCCCCCCCCCCACTGATGTATACGTACATGTATATGTGATTATAATAACAATTAAACATTCAAAAATAATGCATAAGATGTAAATAAAATATAAATACACACACATACAGATGCACGCGCACACAGATGTGAACCTCACACAAAATTGTATTTTTTTGGGGGGGGGGGGGGGGGGGTTGTTTAGTTTTTTTTTTTTTTGTTTTTTTTTTTTTTTTTTAAACATAATTGGCCTTGTTTTGGTGGCATTTTCCTGAACTTTTTCCCCTATTGTTCCTTAATTTTCTTATTTTTTTTAATTCGATGAATATTTCAAAAAAAAAAAACTGCAATGCAGTGAATCCGCATGAATTGAAGCGCGAAGTAGCGAGGGATCCCTGTACTAAATGCTTATGAATTCGTCCACATACTTGGGTCAGAGGTCAAGGTCCCATGAGGTCATCTTATAAGAAACTTGTATGTACTGTGCATGCTGGAAGCCTGCATGGGTTCAGATTAAACGTTCACCAGTTACTCATTATGAACTGCTGCAGGATTTAGGAACGTTGGGATCATATCACGGTTTCGAATCACGCACACACTTAAAAAAAAAAAAAAAAAAGTTGATGTCCGCGCCATTCCAAGTGACGCAGTGATTCATTTCTGTTTTTATTTTCCTTTGCAGGGACGTATTTGAAATGTGAGATTTGCCTTGAGTGTTGGCATTACCTGATTATGAAGATGTTCTGTATGTTCTTTAGGGAGATGAGAAGATGAAAGAGATCATGACTCTGGCCCACACCTTCCTTCAGAACTTTTGTAACGAAAACCCTCAGAACCAGATTCTGCTTCACAAGCATCTGAACCTTTTCCTCAACCCTGGGGTATGCATCTATCAGCCGCATGCCTGTCTGTGCGGTTTTCTTTTTCTGATACGATGACATTTCGTGAGCTTGACTTTCTTTTTCAGCTTTTGGAGGCGAAGACCATGCGCTACATCTTCCAGAACAACTACCACTTGTCCAATGAGATCAGTGATCGTGTCGTGAATAACTTTGTACACTGCATGGAGACACACGGCCGCCGGGTCCCGTACCTGCGCTTCCTGCAGACCATAGTGAAGGCCGATGGCAAATATGTGAAGAAGTGCCAGGACAAAGTGATGACTGAGGTGATTTTAATGTGTTTAATTCATTCCGAATTTTATTTGCTATTATGTTTTCTAAAGGTGGATATGATCACAAAACATTCATTCATTTATCTGCATAATCCCTTAATCCTTTATTAGGATTGTGGGGAGGTTAACACCTGTCTTGGGTGAAGGAGGGTCACACCCTGAACGGCTTTCCAGATCATCGCATTGTCAACACACACGACCATTTGTATTTACTCACACCTCGGGCGATTTGGAACAGCCAGTTAACTTTATACAGCCATCCCTCGCTACTTCGTGCTTCAGTGCTACTTCTGTGGCTTTAGTGCATCGCGGGTTTTTCAAAAATATTCATCGAAAAATAAGGAAACTAAGGAAAAATAGGGGAAAAGTTGAGCAAAATGGCGCAAAACAAAGCCAATTATGCCAAAACCCCCCAACAAACAAAAACAAACAACCCAAACCTCCCCAACAAAACTACTTACATTTTTATGTGAGGCGCGCATCTGTGTGTACGCGCGCACACATCTGTATGTGTATGTATTTAAAAAATAATGCATAAAATGTAAATAAAATATAAATACACACACACATACAGATGTGCGCGCATCTGTAAGCACGCGCGCACATCTGTATGTGTGTGTATTTATATATATTTTTATATTTATAAATATGTGCATGTATTTAAATGTATATGTATATATAATATTAATAAATACATATTCAATGCTATAAATTCTTATAATAACAATTAAACATTATATTTTATTTACATCTTATGCATTATTTTTTAATGTTTAATTGTTATTATAAGCATATATACAGTACATGTAAATACACGCACATCTGTATGTGTGTATTTATATTTTATTTGATTTTTTTTTATTTATATATTTTATTTATATTTATATATATTTTATGCCTTATTTTTTAATGTTTATTGTAAACATTTGTAGCAGTGAATATGTATTTATTGATATTATGTACATGTATACATGTAAATACATGCACATACAGATGTGCGTGCATCTGTGTGCGCGCGCACATCTGTGTTTAGATTTTATTTACATCTTATGCATTATTTTTTTGATGTTTAATTGTTATTATAAGCATTTATAGCATTGAATATGTATCTATTGATATTATATACACATACATACAGATGTGTCCACATCTGTGTGGCCGCGTGCACATCTGTATGTGTATATATTTATATTTTATTTACATCTTATGCATTATTTTTTAAATTTTCTAAGCATTTATAGTGTTGAATATGTATTTATTTATATTATATACACATATACATGTACGTATACATCATTGGGGGGGGGGGGGCGATCCTACTTTGTGGAATTCGGCGGCCGAGGGGGGGGGGGGCTCGGTCCCCATTAACCGCGGAACGTGAGGGATCCCTTTATGCCTGTCTTCATACTGTGGGAGGAAACCGAGGTACATGGAGGAGACCTACACATGCATAGGGAGAACATCAGAGTCCACACAGAAACGTGCTAGCCGAGCCCAGGACATTCTTGCTGTGAGGCAGACATGCCGCCTGGTTTCAAAACAGTTAGGATTTAGATTTGCACCCAACGGACAGGAAAGAGGTGTCGGTGGAAAGCAGCAAATTTGTTAGATGATGGAATTTTTTTCCCGAGGTACCAGACTCGATAGGAAAACCATATTTTTTGGTGACACCTAATACTAGGATTGTAAGTGAATTCTTCCGTAACTATCGTATAGAGTCAGGTGGTGGTAAATGTTCTGAAAGGATTTTCTGATCTTGAGGGTACCATCTTTGTCGCCTGCCAGTGAAGCTGACGCAACACGTCGGAAATCGGAGTCTCTCTACATTTAAGTGGGATAATTGCATGTTGTATATTTAATTCCAAAAAAAAAAAAAAAACCAATAAAACATTATTCGCGAAACAGCGTACTCCGACGAGGATAGTAAGGCGGCTAAACCTTATGAGCCAACACTGAGCTTTAACTGACTGCTGCAGGGCCAACGCACCTACATAAACATTCAAACCCACATCAACACTAATGGGGTCAATTTGGACCACCCAGTTATCTTCATGTGCATGTTTTTTAATCTGTGGGAAGAAACCAGTGTACCTGGAGGGAAACCCACGCTGGCGTACTCACCGAGTCTGGGCATCAAACCCAGGAGCCTTTTTTCTGTTCAGCGGAAATGTTGACCGCTACACCACCGCGCCGCTTCCAGGTCAAGCTGTCAAGTTCAAATTGCTTAGTTAATTCATTTGCAAGAATTTAATAAAATTACTCGTCATCCTCAATTGCTCCTCAACCAGTGAATGTATTTCACCCATTTATTTTATAGAATCGTATTTACGTCACACTATTGTGCACTTCCTGTTTTATTTTTGTAAGAAATAACACGTTGACCTTTTTCCAGAGTAAATCATGGACTCATGGTTGCCATTGTTAATCTGTGACTTTTTTAACAGTGTATTAGCACGTAATGCTATTGTGGACATGGTATTTTATTTTTGTATTAAAGCATCTTGAGATTTTTCAATCCTGGTGGAAATAAGCAGTGCAACCACCTAAGTCCTTCCTGTAAGACTCGTACATTTTTAACTTCATAGTTTTCACATGAACTCGAAGGAAAGTTGTCCAAGCAAAATTATCCAGTATATAATAAATGAGACTTGAGCTTTAACTGTTTTTAACAAGTTCTGGATGTCGGCATCCAACCGTCCTGTTCCCCAGAACTTTGCACTTCCAGGAACCTTCCCCACTGCTGCTTTTATAAAGGGCATAATTAAACAAAGAGGCTCGGCTGGGACTGTGTTGCAGTTCTGAGCTTTAATTGGTAAGATGTTGCATAGCTGTGGGGTTTTGTATGATAAATCTGTGAAGCCTGATGTAGTCTTTACTACTGTAAGTATTCTTGGAAGTAAAAAATCAAAAGGATCAGGTACAGGGATCCCTCACGTTCCGCGGTTAATGGGGACCGAGACACCCCACGACTGCCGATTCCCAGGAAGTAGGATTGCCCCCCCCGACTGACATATCTGTACATGTATCTTCTTCTTCTTCTTTTCCTTTCGGCTGTTCCCTTCAGGGGTCGCCACAGCAAATGATCTGCCTCCATCTCTCCCTATCCTCTGCATCTTCTACTCTTACTCCAACGACCTTCATGTCCGCCTTCACCGCATCCATAAATCTTCTCTTTGGTCTTCCTCTAGGCCTTTTGCCTGGTAGTTCCAACCTCAGCATCCTACGACCAATATACTCACTATCCCTCCTCTGTACATGTCCAAACCATCTCAATCTAGCCTCTCTGACTTTGTCTCCAAAACATCTAACATGTGCTGTCCCTCTGATGTACTCATTTCTGATCCTATCCATCCTCGTTACTCCCAAAGAGAACCTCAACATTTTCATCTCTGCTACCTCCAACTCTGCCTCCTGTCTTTTCCCCAGGGCCACTGTCTCTAAACCATACAACATCGCTGGCCTCATCACCGTCTTGTACACTTTTCCCTTCATTCTTGCCGATACTCTCCTATCACACATCACACCGGACACTTTTCTCCATCCATTCCAACCTGCCTGCACATGCTTCTTCACCTCTTTTCCACACTCTCCATTGCTCTGGATTGTTGAGCCTAAGTACTTAAAATCCTCCACCTTCTTTATCTCTGCTCCCTGGAACCTCAACGTTCCTCTTGGGTCCTTGTCGTTCACACACATGTATTCTGTCTTACTAAGACTAACCTTCAGTCCCCTCCTTTCCAGGGCATACCTCCACCTCTCTAGATTTTCCTCCACTTGTTCTCTGCTCTCACTACAGATCACGATGTCATCTGCAAACATCATAGTCCATGGAGATTCTTGTCTAACCTCATCTGTTAGCCTGTCCATCACCATAGCAAACAAGAAGGGGCTGAGAGCTGACCCTTGATGCAGTCCCACCTCCACCTTGAACTTCTGTCACACCGACAGCACACCTCACCACTGTCTTACATCTCTCATACATGTCCTGCACCACTCTAACATACTTGTATCTGTACATGTATGTGTATATAATATCAATAAATACATATTCAATGCTATAAATGCTTATAACAACAAGCATGCAAAAATAATGCATGACATGTAAATTCAGGAGTTGCCAGAACGTTACTGTGAACGAACT
The DNA here is from genome assembly GCA_024760905.1 of Plotosus lineatus. Taxonomy (NCBI): domain Eukaryota; kingdom Metazoa; phylum Chordata; class Actinopteri; order Siluriformes; family Plotosidae; genus Plotosus; species Plotosus lineatus. The sequence continues at coordinate 35,264,136 of CM045739.1, forward strand.
GTCTCGGGGGACTCCGACTCTTGATTAGAAACATGCTGACGGCTTTGCAGCTGCTCTTGTCAAAAGTCAGCAATGGGAGACATGGCCCGCCTTTGATAACCCAGTTCGCTGCACTGGGGGGGGGACAGTGACAACCTTTGTGGGGACTCGAACCCCCAACCTTAGGATCAGCGATCCTGTGCCCTATCCACTAGACCACCACTGCCCTGTTCAATCAATCAATCACACTGAAATTAAGAAAACTAATATATATAAGATAAACATATAACAAAACGCTCTGATCTCTTTATACAAGTAAGCTTCATCAAGTCCGCCCTCAGCATTATCATCTTCATCTATATCCTACTCAGTAGATAAAATCACATCTCATCCCATACACAACAAAACTGACTCATGACCACTTTTATGAACAGATACCTCTTTTTCATCAACATCAAAATCTTCATCAAGACAGCTGCTGGCATCATCAACTCTGCTCAACAGCTGGCTTCATCAACTCTACCCTCAATATTTATCATCTTAATCTATATCCTCACCACCAACACAACTTATGCACACTTTTATTAACAGATGCCTCTTCTTTATCAGTGGGGCCGGTGGCGTAGTGGTTAGGCTGCTGCACTCATGATCAGGAGGTTGTGAGTTCAAATCCCATTGAGACCCTCACTGTGCTAAGAGCCCTGGGCAAGGTCTCAACCACATGTGTGCCTCTGTTCACCCAGCAGTATAAATGGGTACCAGTAAAAATATACTGGGAAGGTAACCTGCGATGGACTAGCGTCCCCTCCAGGGGGAGTTGAACTCCTGGTCGCTTCACGCTACGGAAACCGAGGATAAGCACCGGCCTGATTAGCCACGAGGCTAAGCCACTAGGCTCGGGTATAAAAACCCAACAGACTTGCCTTTACCTTCTTTATCAACATCACTATCAAATTTTTCATCATCACAGGTGGCATCATCATCATCATCATCATCATCATCAGTTTGTTTATATGTAAAAAGAATGAAACATTTAAGTATTTTTCAGGTCTTTACCAATTTTCATACAAAACTAAACAACCCACGATCCAGCATGTCCAGTCCAGACAAGATGAAACACAAATGAAATTTTGCATGGAGAGGAAAAATACTCACCGGCGAAATAATCTTCAAGAACGCCAAGCATTCCGGCATCTTAAAAGCCGAATTCTAGCGTCGAATTTAACATCTATACGAATGCTGCTAGACATCACAGAAGACATTTCACTCTCCTTTTCCAAAAATGATGTGTATTCACAATCTTATAAATAAACGTAATGACTGTTATTGAAGAGAAAGTCGGAGATAAGTTCCGCATGACTGGAGTCAGGAAGTAAACCGGAAGTTAACGTGTGACGGGCACAGCGCATGTGCAAGCATGAGCTGACCAATCAGTGTGCTCGTTTCAGAGCTTCCTTAGCAACTAGCCTGCATCGTTTACAAGCATATCATCTTCATCTATCTATCTTCATCTATCATCTTCATATCCTTTATTTTATTTGCTGAAATGGCATTTTAATATTAAAACAGTATCCAAAATGGAGAGACTCCTTCACGGCCGTTCTTCTGGTGTACTGGTGTGTCTTGTACCGAACTCGGTGAATAATTGCAACGAAAACCAGTAAGTTTGCGACTGTTTTTATCTAGTTTTATGAGGGTACTCGTCAGAAAAATGGGGGGGGAGACATTTTTAGTGAGTTTTAGTCGATTTCACCTGAACAAGTGATAGTTGAATACTTGTTTTCAGTTTATGCAAAAATCCGAATTTCGATAAAAATGGACCATTTTTACTTTTCTGGACTTTATCTCAAAAGTGGTCTGTGCGACAAGCGCCTACTCTCACATTTTTGAAAAACCTGTGATGTACTGATACCGCAGAAACTGAAGCACGGAGTAACGAGGGATCACTCTATTTGCTTAAGGAGTATGTCTCGGGTTCATTCCGTGTTTTTCAAGTGATTGGAGGTATTTTATAATCGGGGTGAAATTTTCCTGCGCTTTGGAGAAAAGAAGGGTGAAGGGTTCAAATCTGACTACAGGAAGAAATATGCCTGCCGTATTCTGAAGCTTGTTTGTGTACTTGGTGTAGGATACAGACAGCAAAACCTTACAGGCGTCCAAACTGGTGAATAACGAAGCGTATTTTGGTTTTCATCAGCGTTTGTAAAAACTTTCTTGACAGTTCACCGTCGGTTTTATGGTCGTAGACAGTGTTTCTTGTTGGAAAAAAACTGAACGTATTTCTTCCAAATAAATTTTGCCACAAACATTTGCAAAAATAGTTGTAACATGGGTTGCTATAGTTATTTTTGCTTCACCCTGTAGTGACTGCAGTGCTGAGGAGGGTTTGCTCACTTTTATTTATTTATTTAAAATCGAGTCGAGTCCATTAATCGACTTTTTCTTCTGTTTTTTTTCTTCCTCTTCTTTCTTTATTTGTTTTTACGACAGACTAGCTGCAGTAGCAGGCAGGAAAAGCAATTCCTCCTCAAGGACAGCAGCACATTTGTGCTCCTTCCTCAGAGAAATCTATTTCCATTTTCTGGAAGTTCGTCTTTTATGTCTGCGGAGTGTCTGCGAAGCCCTTTTTTAAAGGGTTGGGTTAATCGAGTTCAAAATTCACTCGACATTTCACCTGGTAGTTTACCAGGAGTCGACAAAAGGTCCCAATCGTTTCCAAATAAAAGTGTGGCAAATGGTTGCTAATCCTGTCGATAGCGTGTCTGCCAAGCAGCGCAAATATTGCTAACTATCGCTAAATCTACCAAAATGGTAGCAAACCCTGAATATGCTGAATCCATAATTAAAGATCTATGTCAGCATTTGCTGCTTTGTAAGCTACAAGCTTTAGCAAATATAGATATGAAAATAAAAATATTAATTTGTATGTGCTTATTTATTATGTTAATTTCCATGAGCTTCATATGAGTGATGAGTCATTAATCACAGCAGCATTTCAACGCTGGACCTGATTTACGTCAAAAACTGATCAGAATCGCTCGCTTAAGACCAGAAATCCATGAGCGGTTCCTTTTAATTCCAACAACTTTGCGTATTCTATGGTCGGGCTCTCTGTTTAGTTTTTCTTCAGAACCCTGAAGTGCCAGCCATTTTTCCTGCATAACCAGCATGTATTTTATATATTGGTTTTAGATACCGAAATATTGGATTTACATGAGTAAACTACTTATGTTATGAATAACTCTTGTATTGTTTTTTTTTTTCCAAAAACGTATTTTTTCGGGCAAAAAGGGCAACTTCTGGTCACATAACCAGAAATCCAAGATGGATGGCCACCATCGGTTATGCCGGGTTATGCCGGTCCCAAGCCCGGATAAATGCAGAGAGTTGCGACAGGAAGGGCATCCGGCGTAAAACTTCTGCCACATTAAAAATGCAAGTGAGTGTATTAACGCGAAAGTAAATACACTCACTATCCGAGTTACGACTTAGATTTTTCAAACATGCATGGGAAAGCCAATCGGCTTTGGCACCGGGAAACGTGACATAAACCGATTAGCTCGGCTTTGGGCACTGCGAGGGTTAAATATGCTAATGCAGAAATAACTTCTGGAACACGCATGCCTTTTTTATATCTGACTCGAACCAAAACCATTTGTATTTACTGCATTTAAAATGGCAAACAAACAAAACAACGACTAATATCAGCACGAGAGCAAGTGGTACACAGTAGGAAAGGACGAGGTATCCTTAGGCCAACATAACTGTCAAGATTTCTACTCGGCATAAAATACAGAATCTATATACCAACAATAACGTTTATTACTGATCACCAAACAGCCATTGGAAGCATCTCCACAGCCATGTTCACTTCAGGCAGAGCAAAACGAGACTGAGAAAAGAGTCAGTCTGGAGGACATACACACACAGGAAGACCGATGACGAGAGACATTTTCGAAACTTTAGTATCTGGCTATAAATACTGTGGGGTTGCTGAGGAACGATATGGCCGTGGTTAGCACCTCTGCTTTACAGCGAGAAGGTCCTGGGCGAAGGTGTTTTTGCGTGAAGTTTTCATGTTCTCCCCATGCTTGTGTTGTTTCTCCCAGTATACTCTGGGTTCTTCCCACAGTCCAAAGACCGGTACATTTAGGCTGTTTCAAATTCCATAGGTGTGCCTGCGATGGTCTGGTGAGCTTGTTGGTTGGTTGATTGATTGATTGATTTTATTTGATTTCGACATTCACAAATAATACTCATACATATAGTGCAACATATCAGTCAATAATAATTTATACCATACAATAGTTTATAATATTGGGCTTCTTAGATGGCATAAAAAGCAAAGATACTTTGTACAAAGCTTATTGGTTTATTATATTATTAATACATTGGTACTATATTAATATACTTGGTAATATATTAATGTATGGGTCAGTGGTGGTCTAGTGGTTATGGCACAGGATCGCTGATCCTAAGGTTGGGGGTTTGAGTCCCCACAAGGTTGCCACTGTCTCCACCCCCACCCCTCCCGCCCAGTGCAGCTAACTGCGTCATCAAAGGCGGGCCATGTCTCTCACTGTCTATGGTGTGAGGCATGTAAAAGAACCATTGCTGACTTCTGACAAGAGTAGCTGCAAAGCCGTCAGCGTGTTTCTAATCGGGAGTCGGAGTCCCCTGAGGCAGTTCCTTCACAGTAACATTCTGGCAACTTCTGCAGCGACACTGGAACCCAGTCGTATCGGCACTTACCCTTCCATTGGATAATTCCGGTGGCGCCGAGAGGGGGGACTTGCTGCTCGGGTAACAGCTCGTACTCCATTACTCCCTACCCCGGCTCTGCGCACTGGAGAGTATCACCAGCTGGGATACCAGCCAGAGCGCAGCCATAGTCCTTCGGGACTGACAGAGGCCTACACACATATTGGCACTTTATTTATTATAATGTATTCAGGTTGAACCCAGATTATTTACGCAGTGTTGGTTGAGATAGGCTCTAGTCTATCGGTGATGCGGGAATGAGTATTTTGGTTTGATGATTGGGAGTGAAAGATTCTCTGGATAGTCATGGTTATATATGCAGTGATATCGAACTTTAAATGAATTCTGTCTTTTTGCCTAATGTTTTTGACCTGGCAGAATAATGAAAGTTGAAAAAAATGCAAATGGAATATTTTAGTTTTATGACCTGGATGTGTGTGTGCGTGCGCATATAATTTTATTTTAAAAAACTAAAAGTGCTCCTCTTATGTTCATGTTGGGATCAGTTACATCATTCAGTGATCATGTTGTTTGGTGCCCTCTAAGTACGTGTGTGTGTGTGTGTGTGTGTTTGTAGCTGTTAAATGCAGGTGAGGACGTACTGGTGTTCTATAATGACCGAGCATCGTTCCCCACACTGCTGCAGTTGATGAACTCTGAAACAGAGCGCAACGATGAGAACGGGGCTCTGGCCTACCACACTAACCTGGTAGAGCTGCTGGCTGCCTGCACTGAGGGCAAGAATGTCTATACTGAGATCAAATGCAACTCATTGCTGCCACTTGATGATATCGTCAAAGTGGTGACACATGAGGACTGTATCCCTGAGGTAAGTAAGCACTGTTATGCAGAATACAGGATTACAGACGCGCCCCAACTTATGTTTTAGTTCGGTTCCGAACGTAAGGTGAAAAAAAAAAAAAATGTAAGTTACATGTTCTCCCCATGCTCGTGTTGTTTCTCCCAATGTACTCTGGGTTCTTCCCACAGTCCAAAGATCGGTACATTAGGCTGTTTCAAGTGTTCCAGTGACGTATGACGTTCATAATGTACTATACATTTATAAATACCATTACCGTATCTCATAAAACACCCCTAAATCAATTATTATAAACATAACATTGTAAAATAATATCAAATAATATTAACATTGATTTCAAATAAATTAAATTCAAGCAAAATAATTTAAAATAGATAAATTTTAATCAAATTCACTCATCAAATATAACCTTTAACCTGCTCTGTGATCCGATCTTTCTGCTTGTAAATGGTTCTGATGGTCGACGGAGCCATTTGGAAGAAACGTGCAACATTCACGTGTTTTTCACCAGCATCAATTTTCTTGATAATAGCCATCTCCGTTTCTAACGAGATGGCTTGTCGCTTTTTCTGATTACCACTATCACTAGTAGGCTTACGCTTCTGACCAACCATATTTGTTTAGGGTTACAAAAGTCCGCAAAACAGTGTAAACACAAAGATCACAGAGACGACGTCTTAACACAAGGGTAACAAGCAGTGACCTGGGAAGAAGGAGGGGCACGTTCAGTCTGTCGTTTGTAAACAATGGACGCAGCGTCATTACGTCTCATACTACAAAGAGCACGCTAAATTCAAAATTTGACAATTTTTAAAAATTAATTAATTCATTAAAAAAACCCTGTAAAATAGAGAAATACTTCAAACGAATGAACGTAAGTCGGGGAGCGTCTGTATTACCAGGTCTGAACAGCTGTGTTATGTAGGAGGCACCTTTCTACGAGTTAGTTGTCATTTTGATGTTTTCCACACTATTTTTTGACCACTACAAAATGTCACTCAGGATGTGGGTTCAGTCCAAAAATAATCAGTGTAGCAGGGATGGCTGTAGTTCTGGTAGGACTTTTTTTTTTTTTTTTAACTTATTTTGTTCAAAGATTTAAAACAAATAATGCTTCGTATTAGTGGGGTCAGCTGTGGCCTATTGGATGGAGAAGCGGGTTTGGGGTGAAATGAATTAATTTGTGAAATCAGTTCTGGCATCCTATCGGAACACCTATCAAGCAACTTCAGTGCTTGTTGCCCTCTGCAGGTGAAGATGGCCTACGTGAATTTTGTGAACCACTGCTACGTGGACACAGAGGTGGAAATGAAGGAAATATACACAAGCAACCACATCTGGAAATTGTTTGACAACTTTCTGAAAGACATGTCCAAAGTAAGGACACCAGCAGAACTTAATCCAATGTAGTATGTCTATAAAAGTCAGGAGAACGTCAATGTATTTTTTCTCACTTGTTGTTGTTGTTGTTAATTTTCAGGTGTGCGGCAGCACTACAGACAGAAATAGAGTGGATCCCATGCTGGACAAATATGTCACAGATTCCATCATGTCCATCGTAAAAGGCTTCTTTAGTTCTCAGTTTTCTGTCAGCTCCTCCACTCTGCAGGTATAATGCACATATACTAGTACAGCGGTACCTCACCTTACGAAATTAATCCATTCCAGAGCCTTTTTCTTCACCTGGATTTTTCGTAAATTGAACCGCATTTTACACGTAAAATGCGTGATTCGTTCCAAGGCCCTCAATACTATCACTAAACCCTTTTTAAATTCTAAAAGCATATCTTTTAAGGCCTCCTTCTGCTTCAATATCATACCGATGGTAGACGGGTTTGGCCATATTCCTTTGCGATATCACTCAACCACATGCCACGAGCCCACTTCTTCTTTTCACTCGCACCGGGAATCGCGTGTGTGTGTGTGTGTGTGTGTGTGCATGCATGCGCACATGTGTTAACCATGTCTTCTTAGCAGAGTTATAATCTTACAAATGTTTATGGAAGATTAAAAGCCCGAGTTAAAAAACTCACGAAACAACAGTAACTCTGTCCTTTGCATGAAAAGCATTATGGGAGATGTAGCTCCATAATAGCCAATGGGAGGGAGCTGCGTCATCCCTCCTCGCCAATGGGAGACTAGCGCGGCGGGATGTTGTGATATAGCCAATGGGAGGGAACTGCGTCATCCCTCCTAGCCAATGGGAGGCCAGCGGGGCGGGTGTTGGAAGATAGTCAGTTGGAAAGCAGATCGTGCATTGTTTGAATGTTTGAATGGCTTGTTTCGTATACAGAGACAAAAAAATTTGGAAAATTGTTTTTCGTAACCTGGATTTTTCATTTGCTGGGACTATCGTAAGATGAGGTACCACTGTATATATATATAGCATGAGTTTGCATGAGTATTAATATGATTAAACAGAGCCATCAGAGTCCCTTATTTTCTGTACACAGTTCATTATTATTTATTTATTTAAGAAGAGCTTCTCTTAACATTGAGCCGTCAGCCTATCAAGTTCTTGCTCTGTGATGACTATACCACTCTCACAAGTCATGCAGCTCATTCTTTCTCTTTATAATTCTGATTCAGAACCATCAGGGCACGTTCATAGAGCTGCTGAAGTCGAGCCTCAAACTCTCTATGTGCACCTGGCTCAGTCCTCTGCAGAAGACAAACATCGAGGCCTGCGTCAAGACCCTGGCTGATGTGGGTGAGTTCTCACAATGATGAGTGGTGCAAACTTGCAGCCGCACTGAGCGTACTTGGGTATTAGGATATAAAGCAGTGTTGAGTAAGTTAATGAAAAGCATCGCCAGTCTATGAATCAAGAAAGTAACTTCGCTACTGCTAATCTGCTAATTCTGTTATTAATTAACCTCAGTTATTGTTAATAAGAGAGTGGGGCCGGTGGTGTGGTGGTTAGGGTGCTGCACTCATGATCAGGAGGTTGTGAGTTCAAATCCTACTGAGACCCTCACTGTGCTAAGAGCCCTGGGCAAGGTGTCGACCACAAGTGTGCCTCTGTTCACCTAGCAGTATAAATGGGTACCAGTAAAAATATACTGGGAAAGTAACCCACAATGGACTAGCGTCCCATCCAGGAGTTGTTGTTCTAGTCGCTTCACGCTGTGGAAACCGTGGATAAAGCACCGGCCTGATGAGCCGCTAGACTCGGGTGTAAAAACCCAACAGACTTTACCTTTATTGTTAATAATTCTGGTACATAACTAATTGAAAATAGTATGGTTTGTTTACATTATTAAATTAATAATTTCTTTGATCATGTCTGTTTTAGGGGTTTTTATTTTATTTATGTGATGGAAAAAAATTGCTGAGGTCATTCATTGGACACATAAAGCATTTGGTGCACTAACCGTCAGTGCTTATGCTCATGAAAACGTTTCCATGACTCTGTGGTCTGCACACAGAGGATAGCGTATATCAGGTGTGGCTGAAGCTGGGCTAATTAAGGGGATAGTCACGAGTGAAATTTATTAAAGGTCAAGGTAATTAACGGTATAATGGAATATTTATGTTAATTTTAAAATAAATCGCCTATTAATGAGGTGAAGGAATAATGTGGCTTTGTTGTTATTTTTTTTTATTATTATTATTATTATTTTTTTTTTGTTATGGATTTACAATTAACACATTAATGCCCACCTCTAATATCAAGTGGTTGCTGCTGCTCTATAACCCTGCAGTTTCATTACTTGTATCGTATGAGGTTTTTGTTTGAGACCTGCAATCATAGCTTTACTGAAAAAAAAAAAATCTTAATTATTTTCCACAGCTCTGTCTTTAAACCTTTTATTCACAAGCGAACTTAAGGATTGTAGGTATAACTGCAGCCCACCCGACCAGGATAGATGATCAAATCTTTTTTAGATTTCATTTATTTATATATTTTTTTATATACAGTTGTACATTTTAATTTTGGGAAATATTAAATGTGAATCATTTTGCCAGATCAAACGTGCTCCTTCTACAAGGGCAGTGGTGGCCTGGTGGTAAAAGGTGCTGGATCGCTGATCCTAGGGTTGGGGGTTTGAGTTTCACTCTCCTCAAGGTTGTCACTGTCCAGCTAACTAGGTTATCAAAGGCCGGCCATGTCTCTCACAGTCTATGGTGAGAGGTTCATGTAACAGAACCATTGCTGACTTTCGACAAGAGTAGCTGCTTAACTGTCAGAGTGGTTCTGCCTTTTGCTAAAGGGTTGTGTCAGGAAGGACATCTGACATAAAAACCTATGCCAAATCAAACAGGCAAATCATTAATAATGACTTCCATGAACAAGAAAGAGGCAGATGATTTGCTGTGGCGACCCCTGAAAGGGAACAGCCGGAAGGAAAAGAAGAAGAAACATGCTCCTTCTACCATGCTGGCTTAAGGGATGTGGTCATGGTGTAGTGATTTACGTACCCGGACTAAAAAATGTGTGTGTATGTGTGTGTGTATGTGTGTGTGTGTGTATGTGTGTATATAAAAATCTGTTGGGCTTTTTACACCCAAGCCCAGTGGCTCATCAGGCTGGTGCTTATCCCCGGTTTTTGTAGCGTGAAGCGACCAGGAATTCAACTCCTCCTGGATGGGACGCTAGTCCATCGCAGGTTACCTTCTCAGTATATATTTTTTACTGGTACCCATTTATACTGCTAGGTGAACAGAGACACACTTGTAATTGAGACCTTGCCCAGGGGTCTGAGCACAGTGAGGGTCTAACTGGGATTTGAACACAACCTCCCAATCACGAGCCCAGCACCCTAACCACTAAGCCATGCCATTTATGTATATGTATGAATAAATGTGTGTGCGTGTATGTGTATATATATATATATATATATATATCTTCTTTTCCTTTTGGCTTTTCCCTTCAGGGGTCGCCACAGCGAATCATCTGCCTCCATCTCACCCTATCCTTTGCATCTTCTTCTCTTACACCAACGACCTTCATGTCCTCCTTCACCACATCCATGAATCTATCTATATATATATATATATATATATATATATATATATATATATATATATATTAAAAAAATACAATCGGCCCCCTACTTACGAAGACCCTGTGTACGAAATACCTGGGTTACGAAGATCATTCTCTTAAGTTTCCATCCCCGGGATATGACAACAACCCCCTCTTACGAAAAGAAATTCAAACATGCCAAACAAAATTTCACACGACGCGCGAATTACTCTCTCATTGGCGGTCTCTTAACATCCCGCCCTGCTGGCCTGTCAAATAGAGACAGAAGGAAGCTTAACGCTTTAGTTATTATTTATTTTATTTTATTTTTTTAAAGTTATTTAATTCAGTAAATTTTTAATAAATGTGGGCGCATTTGAGCTTATCTGGAATTCCGATCCCTCAAGGAATCAAATTAAAGTTGAGTTTGTCAAGCAGGGAATGTGCTTTGAATGCCACGTCTTGTGGGCGTGGCCCGCAGTGCGCGCGCGCGAGAGAGAGGTGTGTGTGTGTGTGTATGTTAATAAAAAAATGTTTAATAATGGTTTAATTAATAAATATATTAATAAAATGGTTTAATATGTTAATAAAATGTTTAAATTGTTTAATAAAAATTTTCTTTTACTTTTAACACATTTCATACAAAATTGGTGTACTTGTATCATTTTTAAAGGGTTTATGGGGTTTATCCAGTCCAAAGACTTAGCCTTGGAACAAATTAGGCGTTTAACGTGTACGGTGCAACCCCTACTTACGAAATCCCCGCTATACGAAAAGGGCTCTAGAACGGGTTATTTCATAGGTAGGGGGCTGTGTGTGTGTGTATGTATGTGTGTGTGTGTATGTATATATATATGTGTATGTGTATGTGTGTGTATATATATATATATATATATATATATATATATATATATATATATATAAAATGTGTGTGTGTGTATATATATATATATATATATATATATATATATATATATATATATATATATATATATATAAAATACACACACACACAAAATTAGTATTGTCTCAATTTGAAATGTCACCGGGGATAAGCACCGGCCTGATGAGCCACGAGGCTCGGGTGTAAAAACCCAACAGACTTAGCTTTTTTTTTTTTTACCCTCGGTGCATAGTGTTTTTTGTGGGTTTTTTATTTGTCTAATAAATATTCATCGAATTAAAAAATAAAAATTAAGGAAGAATAGTGGAAAAAGTTAAGGAAAATGCCCCCAAAACCAGACCAATTATGCAACCCCCCCAAAAAAACAACCCAAAACCCCCCGTATAAACTAGATACATTATGAGGTGCACACCTGTGTGCATGCACACGCGCGTGGCTATATGTGTGGATTTATCGTTTTACATCTTATGCATTATTTTTGAATGTTTAATTGTTATTATAAGCATTTATAGCATTGAGTATGTATTTCTTGATATTATATACACACATACACCAGTTGGGGGATGGGGGGGTGATCCTACCTCACAGATTTCGATGGTTGCGTGGGAATCTTGGTCCCAATTAACCGTGCAAATGTGTGTGTGTGTGTGTGTGTGTGTGTGTGTGTGTGTGAGAGAGTGAGTGTATGAAAGAGGGAAGAGAAATGAACTGGTGTCCCATCCAGTATGTATTCTAGTCTTGATCTATGTGTTTCTGGGATATACTTCAAGTCCACCACATCCCTGAGCAGGATAAATGTCTTACTCGAGATAAAAGAAAGACAGACTGATGGACAGAAAGACAAGTGTTTTTTTTTTGTTTTTTTTTTTAAATCTATTATTCCTCATTTGCAGCTAAGAATCGGAGTATAGTGCTACCAGTAGACCTCGATGGTCAGCTAAACTTTCTGTCTCAGAAGTCTCACAGCAGCATGGTCCAGCGTGCTGCCAAAGACTGGAGGCTTTTAGGCCGTCGACCTCGCAAAGAAATGCTGGGGACGCCGGACTACAAAAGCATTATTGAAAAACTGCAGGTAACCACATGCCCTTTTGTCGTCATAATAATAATCTAAGATATAATTTATATTATTATATGTAAATTAAAGCAGATTTGGTATTTATTAATAAGATATACAAATACAGTACTGTAATAAGTATTTCTGGTTATTGTACATCAATATTTTGTGACATTTCAAATTGAGACAATACTAATTGTGTGTGTGTGTGTGTGTGCGTGCGCTAGGGGGTAGTGCAATATCTAAAAGAGCAGTTTAGCCCAGTGGTGCAAGCTGAGTTCTCTGTACTTGTTGACATCCTGCATAGTCCAGAGCTGTTGTTCCCTGAACAAGCACGAATACGCTGTGAAACTGGAGCTTTCATGACCAAGTAAGACACACAAACACACACAATTTATTTTAATCCTAGACTTCACTTGTCTGTCTTTACCTGGAAATCACATCAGAAATCACATAAAAAAAAAAAAAATGCAGCAAACCTACCCGGGCAGTGGTGGCCTGGTGGTAAAGGTGCTGGATCACTGATCCCAAGGTTAGGGGTTCAAGCCCCACTCTCATCAGGTTGTCACTGTCCAAACCCCAAACCCTCCAGCAGCTAACTGGGTTCTCAAAGGACGGCCATGTCTCTCCCTGTCTATGGTGAGAGGTTCATGTAAAAGAACAATTGCTAACTTTCATCAAGAGTAGCTGCATAGCTGGCTGCGTGTTTCTGCCCTGTGATGGCCTGATGAGCTGTTCAGGTTGTATTCTGCTCTCACAGAGAGTTGGCTGAGATGGGCACCAGCTTCCCCACGACCCTAAATAAGATTAAGCGGTTCACAAAATGAAAAAATGAATGAATGAATGAATGAATGCAGCAGACCTAATGTTTTAGGGTTGGCTAAAACTGTTGTTTCGTGAAGAATCACACTGGATTGTCCAAGGAAACTGAAACCGATGTTGATCGAATGCTTTTCTACAAATAAAGAATACGGCCTGCTGAAAAAATAATCAATTAGGATATGGGGTTGCATGTTAGGCAAAGGTAAAGGTGAGATAGTAATCATTACCGCAGCAGTGTTGCGCACTGAGATTTTGACCAAGCTTAAGATTTAATTATCAGTTGGTGTGATGATCAGATAATCTCTGGAATCTCGATGTGCTTCTGATTTCTAATTCTGATTATTAACCATCTATCCATGTCATGCTGCCTTGTGAATGTGACTCTATGGACAGGAATATCATGCATTTACCAATGTCTAAGGTCCAACAGCTGTTAAAAATCTGAGGCATGTGTGATGGTTATTGTGATTCACATCAGGTTGAAAAAAACTCCGCCTTTCAATTGTCAGTAAAAATGTTTATTTTTATCTGATGGTTTAGCCCCACACATCCAGCAGGAAAATGTGAATAAAACCGCAATAACCTGGCTACAAAACCGGTTTCTCCCACATAAGCTGTCTGAGCTACTGATTTGTGCTCCTTTTATCAAGTCTGCGTTTGCACCTGGCTAATGAAACCATGTGGATGTAGCAGATGGATCAGACACATGATGTGATTTTGGAGAGGTGTACGGGTGTGACCCGGACAGGCTAAAATAAGGGTGGTTGCTTGCTTGAGTGGGTGCTGAAGTGAATTCTGCCATAAATGGCTTCCGATCTTGCATTAGGTGTTGGAGCAGCACTTATTTGAGTGTGTGTCAGTCTGATTGGTCTGTGCTATTGCATAAGCACTCAACTCTGGATGAGTCATTGTAAAAACCACAGCTGTGGTCTTCCTGCTGCACCACTATGACTAACCTGTTACCTTCTCAGGTACGCTTAATGAAGTATCCATGCAGATTTTTAAGGCTATTTTAAGGTTTTTCTGAATCTTGTGCTTGAGATGTCATGTCATGTCCTTTTTTAAAGAAACTTTTGAATCATACAAATCCCAGTTAAGAAAGTTTTTTTTAATGCGTTTTAGGTTGATAAAACACACGAAGAAGCTGATGGATAAGGAGGAGAAGTTGTGTATTAAAATTCTTCAGACACTCCGTGAAATGCTGGACAAGAAGGAGGCAGCTGATGATCAGGTTAGTTGGAGATGGTTGGTTAAATCGGATTAAATAAATGGACCACAGTGTATATTAACATCCCCAATGAAGTTCGATATACGGTGATCCCTTGCTCCTTGGTGTTTCAGTTTCTGTGGCTTCAGTGCATCGCGGGTTTTTCAAAAATGCAGTCGGCCCCCGACTTACGAAATGAATCCGTTCCAGCGCCTTTTTCATAACGCGGGGGTTTCATCAGTAGGGGTCGCATTTTACATGTTAAATGCCTGATTCATTCCAAGGCTCCAAAGACCCTTTAAAAATGATATTTCATACAAAATTGGTGTATTTTTGTGTTAAAAGTAAAATAAATTTATTTATTAAAATTTAACCATTTTATTAACACAATAAGCCATTTTATTAACATATTTATTAATTAAACCATTATTAAGCATTTTTTATTAACACATACGCACACCCCTGTATCTCTCTCTCTCTCTCACACACAGACACACATACCTATTAAATATTTGTTGTAGCGTTGCGGGCCACGCCCACAAGACATGGAATTCAAAGCGTATTCCCTGCTTGACAGATCAGAGGTCCAAACTCAACTTTAATTTGATTCCTTGAGGGATCGGGATTCCAGATGAGCTGAAATGCGCCACACTTATTAAACATTTACTGAATTAAACAACTTAAAAACTAAAGAGTTGAGCTTCCTTCTCTCTCTCTCTCTCACACACACACACAGACACACACACACATGGACGGGATGTTTTATTTAAAGCGGAATTACAGTACCTGTTTGAAAGATCAGAGGTCCTCACTGTATTTCCTCTTTTAGGTCTCCTTCTAGTTCTGCATCATCCCTCCTAGCCAATGGGAGGCCAGCGGGGCGGGATGTTGAGAGACAGCCAATGAGAGAGCAACTCGGCATCGTGTGAAATTTTGATTGGCATGTTTGAATTTTGAATTTCTTTTCATAAGAGTAAGTTGTTTTCGTATCCCGGGGACGAAAACTTAGGAAAATGTTTTTCGTAACCCGAGATTTTTGTACCCAGGGGGTTTCGTAAGTTGCGGGCCGACTGTATTCAGCGAAAAATAAAAAAAATAAGGAAATTAAGGAAAAATAGAGAAAACATTAAGGAAAATGCTGCAAAACAAGGCCACTTATGCAAAAAGAAAACCCCAAACAAACACAAAACAACCCAAAACCCCTCAACAAATCTACTTACATTTTTATGAGGCGTATCTGTCTGTATGTGTGTGTGTGTATTTATATTTTATTTACATCTTATGCATTATTTTTGAATGTTTAATTGTTATCATAAGCATTTATAGTGTTATGTATTTATTGAATTATATACACATATACATGTACGTATGTGTCAGTCGGGGGAGGTGATCCTACTTCGCGATTTCAATGGTCGTGTATATATATATATATGTGTGTGTGTGTGGGGGTGCCGGTCCCCATTAACCGCGAAAAGTGAAGGTTCCCTGTATACCACACTGGCCACTTTATTAAAAACACCTTCATTAGAACCTTTCATAGAAGTATTCTTTCTACCAAGCATATATGTCAACAGTCCAGTGCAGAAAATCATGTTAATGCAGGTCAGCTAATGTTTATGCCAAGTTTCAGAGTAGTGGACATGTGACATGTGTAATGCTTGATTTTGTGACTTTGTGACTTTGACAGGCGCATTATTAATCCTTGTAAGATTGGGTTGAGTAATGCAGAGGTTTCAGAAAAGCATTAAAAACAAAAAAACTTCCTGTAAGTGGTAAGTACTGTCGGCTTAAAAATTCTCTGTTGTTGAGAGACGTCTGAAGGGAATAGCCAGATTTTGTTGGAGCCGACAGGATGGTTAGTGTAACTCAAATAACCACTCTTTATAGAAATGATGGGCAAAAAGAAATCTAAGTACAGTACATTAAAAAAAAATATCAAACTCTAAGGTAGTGGCACTGTGATAGAAAAAGATGCGTGCTGTTCCCACCTGGCTTTTGATGTGGAAAATTTAAGCAACATTACTTCCTGGTTCTGTATGTTTTATGAATTATACTGATGCACATGTTTGACTGATTGGATAGTTCCATGAATTGGAAGATGAACAGAGAGTTCTTGTTGCAGTGGTGGCCTGGTGGTAAAGGTGCTGGAACACTGATCCTAAGGTTGGAGGCTCAAACCCCATTCTCAGGGAGTTGTCACTACGTATGACGTATGATGCTCATACTGTACGATACATCCATAAAAATACCATTACCATATCTCATAAAACACCCCTAAATCAATTATTATAAACATAACATTGTAAAATAATATCACCATTAATTTCAAATAAGTCACTTATTTATACCAAGTTACTTTACATGAAGCTTAAAACAGCCAATCAACGCTTACAATATGTGAAGCGCTCACTACCGAAAGTAGTGTACTTGCAAAAGTAGTGCACTTGCTGTGGGTTCTACAGACTTCCGGTCTTTAAAGTGCACAAGGGCGCCGTTGAACTTGTTTAGAACACAGCCTGCACCGATGTAAATCCCAGCAAAGCGGAGAGCTCTTTCTTTTGTGTAAGTAAGTAAACTTTATTCAAGAGATGCATACAAAGAACAAGTACAAATCCTAATGAATATGAATATAAAAATAAGTATACATCTGCTAAAAGATAATAAATATCTGTAATTTGTGCATTCGGGTTTTCATTTTGCAACTCTCTTTGCTTAACTGAGTATGCGTTATATTTTACCGATCCGAGCAGATAGTTAATTCAAGCACCCATGCTAGTAGGCTTACACTTCCGACCAACCATATTTGCTTCGGGTTACAAAAGTCCGCAAAACAGTGTAAACACAAAGATCACAGAGACGACATCTTAACACAAGGGTAACACGCTATATAACTGTTATATATATCTACATTCAGTCTGTGGTTTGTAAACAATGAATGCAGGGTCATTCCGTCAGCATACTACGTAGGTACGTCTAAACTCAAAATTTGACTTTTTTTTTTTTTTTTGAAAAAAACGTAAAATCAAAAAAACGGATGAACGTAAGTTGGGGAGCGTCTGTACTGCATTGTTCGGCAGTAATGGTTCATTTTGATAGCTCAAAAAATGAATATACCTACTGCATATAGCATATAAAATTTCGTTCACATTGGTTAAAAACAATTTTATTTTATTTATTAAAGAAGAGTGTTTTATTTTATGGCATAAAACAAGTAACAGTTTGGATGGGAAGATAAGACTACAAGATGTTACCATCACTCATATGTTAATTTCTATTATTACGTTATATTTACGTACTGACGTGTGAAATATAACTACAGGGTTTCCAAATGTGCAAACACAGACAAATGCACACAATGTTCACGACACACATGCAAAAAAAAAAAAATCAGATCAATGCTATACCAGTTTTTTTAAAGTATGGTGTGCTGTGCAGAGCTCTGCTATACAGTCACTATCCGAGCTATGACGTACGCGAGTTACAACCACCTGTACTTACGATCACGTCTAGCAGATGCCTACTATGAGTTTACTGTACATGTCTGGCAGTCCATAAGATGGTTGTGGCAACACAGCATCCCAGCATCTCACACTCGCAGCATTCTACCATTAGACTCGGTGAGTAGATCCCGTCGCAGTAACATCTCTTTTACAGTACAATTTTGCATTCATTTACTGTACACCGTTACCATGGCCCCCAAGAGGAAGTCCGATTCATCAGGTGGCAATTCTACCAAGAAAGCAAGGAAGGCACTGTCGTTGGAGACGAAAGTGAAAGTGAAATCTCCATCTCTCTCACTCCACGGTGTCGACAATTTTGAACGACAAGGACCATATTAAGGAAGCAATGAAAGCGGCAGCCACGATTAAGTCAACTATCATCACAAAACCGATTGCAGCGATGGAAAAGTTGCAATACATGTGGTTGGAAGATAATGGACAAAGAAATGTGAAAATGATGTTGAAAGCAGTGCAAAGTAAGGCTACAAGTTTATTTCACACGTTGAAAGAACGTGCAGGTGAAGAATACGCTTCACATGAATTCATAGCGAGTGCTGGGTGGGTTCGGTTTTGTTGTGTTAAATATCCGACCAAGTACCGGTTGGTCAGAACCGATCTAGGTCGTAACTCGAATAGTGACTGTAATTGCACAGGTGTGTGTGTTTTAAACAAGCTAAAGCAGAAGGAATGGGTATGTAGAGACGCATATAAAAGCAACACTGATCAATGCTTCATGCTACAGAAGAACACTATACTAAGTGTAAATCTTCCATCTGTATTTTGAACACTTCCAAAACAGAATTACTTTACTTCAGCACAACCAGGTTTTGGTTTTTTTTTCACAGTCATATTTATTCACATAGCTACCCTTTTATATTGTATGTTTATGCGCACATGTATTTTCATGCTAGTTTTCCTTCATGTTCGTTTTTTTTGCTTAGTTCGGAATATGAAATCCTCACAATTTGATCTGACGGATGTAGAAAGTTAAATAACACTTTTCATGAATCCTGTCTTCATGGCATTCTACACTGACAAGTCACACTGGAAAAAGCACTGTGTCCTGAAGTGAAGAACACTGATTATCTCTTTAAAATAGTGCTTCTCAATTATTTTCTGTGGCGCCCTCTCTAGGAAAAAAAAAACATTTCACGCCCCCCCCCCCTCTGCCCTGCGAGCGACTATAAATTAGTATTATCTATCTATAAAATTATTAGTACACCTCTGCATAATACTGTATCTTTATTAACATTTAAAAATATAAAAGACAGACGTATAGTTCAACGATAAAGAGAAACTTCATTCACATTGTTTTTTAATCTGTAACAAAAGATTTAAAGTTCACCAATGTGTCTGAAATTTAAAAAAATACATCCTTATTTAAACTCATTCAACGTATTCATATCTTAATATATTTTCTATCTCTCCACCTTTCTCTTCATTTCTGTTAGAAATTTCTCTATGTTGTTTTTTGACTGGTTTCTCTGTTTGCTGCACTTCATATCGTTTGCTCGTGTGAAAAACCGCTACACCACAGCGCGACAATGAGAGCGCCACTGCCAACTACTGGAGTGGAGGTGCAATTACACTTAATTATCATGCACTGTTCCAGAAAAGCATGTTCCCCGGGGTCATACGCGCTCCCCGGTATCACACCGCGCCCTCCAAGGGGGTCGCGCCCCACTATTTGATAAGCACTGCTTTAAAGACACCTGTCAGGAGGTGGGATATTGAAGACAGCAAGTGAACAGTTAATTCTTGAAGTTGTTGTGTTGGAAGCAGGAAAAATGGGCAAGTGTGAGGATCTTGGTGACTATGGACTGTTTACATGAAGGCCTGAACTGTGATGGCTAGACATGCAGTGTTTCGTACCAACCAGAACGAGTGCAATGAAGGACATTTGATGAACTGGTGGCATGATGGACAGGACATGGGCCAGTGGAGGAAGGCTTCCTGGTGTAATGAATCATGATTTATTTTTCATTGTGTGTGTGTGTGTGTGTGTTTACCTCGGGAAGAAATGGCACCAGGATGCCCTATGGGAAGAATGCAAGCTGGTGGGACGGGAAAGGCGATGTCCAGGGCAATGTTCTACTTGGAATGGGTTGTTACTTTGACATGTACCTCCTGTGTAAACACTCTAACAGACCACGTACTCTCCTTCATTACAGTGGCCCTCCCTGATGGCAGTAACCTCTCATCAGTATAATGTGTCCTGCCATGCAAACTTTGTTCTGGATGAATTCTGTGAGGAATATGACCAAATTTAAGGTGTTGACTTTTTCTCCACATTCCTCCAATGATTTTAAGGTTACAGAAGATTGTTGCAAATGCACACATACAGCATGCTACAGTATAGCCCTTGTATAGCTGTATGTACAGTCCAGCGTCTCACAGTCTTCATATCGGGGATTGCAGTTTCTTTCTTAAGCAACAGTAGGGTTTTTTTATTGCTACTTTAAGGCTTAGATTATGTGATGTGTCTGCCATATAAGCTCCTGTGTATTGACCTGTTACTATGGTAACAGCAGCTTATTTGAACTACTATATTATTATAACCCTTACAGCCGCTTTGTGAGAGTAGTGCTGTTATAAGGTATGAATTAGCTCCTTGGAGGGGGGGGGGTCAGAATCGAAAATATAATTAAAATTTACCAATCAGAATCAAGAATTCATGATGTTTATTAATTAGATAATTTTACACTTATCTTATTGATCAAACACACAGGCGATGATATAATATCAGTAATGCTGATGATGCACATTTTTGGTTTCTTAAATCATCGACCGTTCTCGGGTTTATAAAAGTATATTGTACACAATACATATAATTGTACACTGCTTTATTGTAAAGCCTACAGTGTTAGAGGAAATGATCCTTTAGCTAACCATATGAACTGCCCCACTGTGGGGCTGGTGGCGTAGAGGTTAGGGTGCTGCGCTCATGATCAGAAGGTTGTGTGTTCAAATCCCAGTTAGACCCCCACTGTGCTAAGAGCCCTAGCGTCCCATCCAGAAGGAGTTGTACTCCTGGTCGCTTCACGCTACGGAAACCAGGGATAAGCACTGGCCTGATGAGCCACTCAGCTCGGGTGTAAAAAGCCCAATATGAACTGCCCACTGTCAAAACACTGCTTTGTTAAGCTGATGTCTTCAACAAATAAATGTGTCATTAAAAACTTGTTTATTTTTATATGATGTTTGGAAAATTAGGGACTCTGATCGCTCTGTTTAATCATATTAATACTCATGCAAACTCATGCTATATATACAGTTGTACCTCACCTTACGATAGTCTCAGCAAATGAAAAATACAGGTTACGAAAAACATTTTCCAAGATTTTTTTTGTCTCTGTATACGACACAAGTTCTCCTTTCGAAACGCGCCAAACACACCATTCAAATGCGTCATTCAAACATTAAAACGCGCCATTCAAACAATGCACGAGCTGCTGTCCCATTGACGATCTTCCAACATCCTGCCCCACTGGCCTCCCATTGGTTCGGAGGGATGACGCAGCTCCCTCCCATTGACTATTATGGAGCACCCATAATGCTTTTTGTGTAAAGGACAGAGTTACTGTTGTTTCATGAGTTTTTCGAGTGTGCTCATTGCAACTTTATCTTTTGGCTCAGGCTTTTAACACACACACACGCACACACACACACACACACGCCCGTGCGGGTGTGATTCCCAGTGTGAGTGAAAAGAAGAAGCAGGCTCGTGGCATGCGGTTGAGTGATCTCGCAAAGGAATATGGCCAAACCCGTTTACCATCGGTACGATATTGAAGCAGAAGGAGGCCTTAAAAGGAAGACTTTTATCATTTTTAAAGGGTTTAGGAGGTAGTTTTGGTGGCCTTGGAACGAATCACACGTTTTACATGTAAAATGCGGTTCAATTTACGAAAAATCCAGGTTCCGAAAAGGCTCTGGAACGGATTAATTTCGTAAGGTGAGGTACCACTGTATTTATTTATGTATGTTCGTATTATGGGCCAGTGGCCTTATACTAAATAAAAGGTCTGTCTGTATTGTAATCAACAGCATTACACTGGGTGTTATACAACTGTATATTTATGTACAGTTATACAGTTGTATATTTATGTATAGTTATACAGTTATACAGTTGGAGCAAGGTCTTGTTTGTGCATTATCGTGCATGTTTTGTACATGACTTTAATGAAATGAGACACCATTAGCATTTTCTGAAGCAACAGTAAAACTAGCATGTGTGTTTTTATCTTGTTGAGGCTACTGTTTGTGTAACTAGTTGACTCTTTGTGGTGTGGACAGATGGAAAGTTTATTAAAAAGTCTGGTTTTTATTACTTTACCCCATGGATCGGTAATGACTCGAACCATCTGGTCCACAGCATCTTGTAAAACTGGTATCACGTGACCATTTCTGCAGCCTGTAGCTGGCGAAGGGAATATGTTTAGTGCAGTCGAAGTAAGCTGGATTGCGTTCGGGGAAGCAGTAAAGGCTGTGTCTGATGAGTCAGACTCGAGTGCTCCTAAGGGAGTCTGGAAGATTTTTTTTTTCGATTATATTTTTTTCTTGATTTCTTTCTCTCTCTCTCTCTCTTTTTTTTTTTTTTTTTTTTTTTTTTTTTTTTAAATCAGAGTTTGGTCGCCAGGAGAGGGCCCTAGAGAAACACCTAAACGTGTGTCACTTTTAAACCTGTTGACCTGTTCAGCTCAGGAAGCTAAAAGAGGTGTGTGTGTGTGTGTGTGTGTGTGTGTGTTTGGGAGATAAATGAGCTAAGCTCAGCGCTCAGCCCTCCATGGTGCTGCTGGCTCCGGCTGGCTGAGTGCGGCGAGTTGGGCGCTCCAGACAGCTAATCAGTATTCAGTGAACAGAACACTGAGCGTTCTTACATAAGGCAGAGGCACGCGAGGACGCACTTTCCGTGAGAACAGAGAGAAAGACAGAAAGAGAGAGGAGGGGTGTACCAAACTGCCTCTATAACGAATCAATACTGCAGAGTGCTGACTGCATCCGCAACGAGACTTGGAAAGGAACGAGCGAGAAGTGTGAAGGAGAGACAGTGTGATCAGAACTTGCTGATGCTTGAGCGTTGTCGTCCTTTCACATCCACCTTCTCTGAGGTCATTATTACAGAACAGCCAATTACAGGGGAATCAATTAGAGCATGGTTAATTTGGGCAACTCTCCCTGATGTACTGCATGAGGGACAAAGTGAAATATTCGGAGACCACACTGAGAGACTTGGCACTAATATTTATATGGGTTCAATTTCGCTGTGTGTTTACAAGAGGTGAAAGAGTTTGTGTGTGTGTGTGTGTGTGTGTGTGTGTGTGTGTGTGTGTGTGTGTGTGTGTCAGC
>CM045739.1:35297500-35315000 GCA_024760905.1 Plotosus lineatus
TTTCTCTCCCCCCCAAGTAATCTACAAGTTAAAAAATCTTCTAAAGTCTCATGCTGTAAAACAACTTATTAGATGTGCTGATGGTTGAAGAGGTGCTGGAGCAGACCTCAGCAGTGTGGAAGGGTGTTGTTAAGCAACGTGCCAGTTAATTGGCCATTGCACGAGGTACTTGGATGCTCACGTGTTTAATACTGACACACAGCAGCCATTTTGTTCAGAGTCTTCTGAGACGCCAGACTGAGTTATTGTCATGGATTTTTTTTTTTATATATCGAATACAATCCGTTTAATCATGATTATATTTTTGAAAACATGTGGCAATCTGGGGAAACACAACTGGTGTTGCTGTACCTGCTTTCAGTGTTTAGTTTAACGATCATAGCGGACATATTTAGAGCATTGTAAAGACATAGATTGTGGTGAGGTGGTGTGACGATTCGGGTGCCGAGCTCATGATCGAGAGGTCATGGGTTCAAATCCCCTTTAGGCATCCACTGTGCTAAGACCCCTGGGTAGGTGGTCCAGCGTTCATCCAGAAAGAGTTGAACTCCTAGTCATTTCACGCTACAGAAACCGGGGATAAGCTTCGGTCTGATGAGCCACAGTAAGCTCGGGTGTTTTTAAAATCCCAACAGATTTTCCTTAGACATATTTCACCTCAAAAATATATCTGTATGCTAGTACAAAGTGGTTTGGAGTGAAGAATACTGCTAAGCTAAATTGCTTTTAGAAATGAACTGGTGCTGCAAGAAAGTCACAAATACAGTCGGCCCTCTACTTACGAAAACTTCTGAATACAGAAAATCCAGGTTACGAAAAAAATTTCCTCAATTTTTGTCTTCTGTGTACGAAACGACCCCTTCTTACGAAATGCGCCATTCAAACAATGCGCGAGTTGCTCGCTCATTGGCTGTCTCCCAGCATCCTGCCCCGCTGGCCTCCCATTGGCCAGGAGGAAGCTGAACTATACCCATTCCTGCACCCATACTTCCTGTTTGTCACACGTGTGAAGGAGAGTTGAACAGGACTGTTGGCTCATGAGTTTTTTTTTTTTTTTTTTTTTTGCGTGATCATTGCAGCGTTATATTTCGTTATCCATCATGGACCCCAAGAAAGTGATTCCCAGTGACACCGATTGATAACGGAGCCCACTTCTTTTCGAAGTAAATCATGAGATAATGGAAAAAAAAATGCAAAAGTGGGATGCGGTTGAGCGAAATCACAAAGGAGTATGGCCGAAACCCCTCTACCATCGGAACGATACTGAAGCAGAAGGAGACCTTAAAAGCGACGACCCCTTCGAAAGGTTTCTCTGTGATATCGAGAAAGAGGTTAGGGTTGGTTGAGTTGGGACCACGAGACTTCAAGGAAATGTGACGCAAGTTAGGGGTCATATAGGTAAATCTGGACTATTTTTGACTTGTTAGGTATGCTCGGTGTTTTTAAATCTGGTCCATGCCACTATAGGATGTGAATAGTGGGAAAGCCGGTACTGGGAAATGTGGAAGAATTTCAGGAGATTAAGAACTTGCAGCTGTTCTGGATCAGTTGTCAGTCGGTGCTCAGGGACAGAACAGCTATGGGTGAGTTGCTGCAGGTCAAATTTGAGTTGACAGGTGACTGAACAAACACCACATCAAGATTAGCTGGATAAAAATAACCTTTCCTTCCTGATGTTGTAGAGAATCCGGTGTAGACAAGTCACAACACTGCTACATCATCATTCGAGCTGTGCTTACAACACAGGAAATCTGAATCCGAATACTCACTCTGCTTTACTGTAGAGTAAACTAGATGCAATTTGTCATGAACTGCAGAGTGTCTGAATACTTACTAAGCATTTCATTGTAGTCGGTTAATTTGCCCTGATGATCTATTACATCTGTAGTATGCAAACGCACCAGAATGTACTAGTAATGGTTGCATAGCAGATACTGTGAGTAACAGATGCACAATTGAAAGTGAAAATGGTGTATTTCTTTCTGTTTTATGTTATCTATATACAGGGATCCCTCACTACTTCGCGCTTCAATTCATGCGGCTTCAGTGCATCGCATTTTTTTTTTTTTTGTAAATATTCATCGAATTAAACAAAAAGGAAATTAATGAAGAATAGGGGAAAAACTTAAGGAAAATGCCACAAAAACAAGGCCAATTATGCAAAAAAAAAAAAACCTAAACCAACCCAAAATCTACCATCAAAACTATTTACATTGTTGTGAGGTACACATCTGAGTGTGTGTGTGTGTGCGCGCGAGTGCATCTGTTTGTGTGTGTGTATTTATACAGTGGTACCTCACCTTACGAAATTAATCCATTCCCGAGCCTTTTTCTTAACCTGGATTTTTCGTAAATTGAACTGCATTTTACCTGTAAAACGTTTGATTCGTTCCAAGGCTCCCAATACTACCCCCTAAACCCTTTAAAAATTATACAAGTATACCTTTTAAGACCTCCTTCTGCTTCAATATCGTACCGATGGTAGGCGAGTTTGGCCATATTCTTTTGTGATATCACTCGAGCCCGTTTCTTCTTCTCACTCACACCGGAAATCGCGCGTGCATGCGTGCCTGTGTGTGTGTGTGTGTGTGTGCATGCGTGCGCACATGTGTTAACCATGTCTTCTTAGCAAAGTTATAATCTTACGAATGTTTATGGAAGGTTAAAAGCCTGAGTCAAGAAATAAAGCATGAAACAACACTAACTCTGTCCTTTACACGAAAAGCATTATGGGAGATGTAGCTACATAATAACCAATGGGAGGGAGCTGCGTGATCCCTCCTAGCCAATGGGAGGCCAGTGGGGCGGGATGTTGGGAGATGGCCACCAAGAGGGAGCTGCGTCATCCCTCCTAGCCAATTGGAGGCCAGCGGGGTGGGATGTTGGGAGATAGGAGGTAGCTGCGCCATCCCTCCTAGCCAATGGGAGGCCAGCGGGGTGAGATGTTTGAACGTCATTGATGGGAGAGCAGCTCATGCATTGTTTGAAAGTTTGAATGTTTGAATGGCGCACTTGAATTTTTACAATGGCGCTTTCGTAACATGAACTTGTTTCGTATCCAGAGACAAAAGTTGTAGGAAAATGCGTTTCGTAACCTGAATTTTTCGTTTGGTGTGACTTTCGTAAAGTGAGGTACCACTGTATTTTATTTGCATCTTATGCATTATTTTTGAATGTTTGTTATTATAAGCATTTATACCATTGAATATGTTTTTATTGATATTATATACACATATCCATGTACGTATGTTTCAGTCGTCGGGTGGGGTGTGAGCTGATGATCCTACTCCGCAGATTTCGATGGTAGTGTGGAGATCTCGGTCCCAATTAACCGCGGAAAGTGAGGAATCCCTGTATCACATGGGTTGTGGGAAAAGCTGGATCCAATACCACTTAACTTCAGGCAGGAAGTGGGGAATGGCACTGAACAGATTGCCATTCTGTCACAGAGTTAACACAGACAGACCGAAACAGCCGTTCATACTCACGTTCACTCCTGTAGGCAATTTGGAGTAGCCGGTTGATTTAACGCGCATATCTTTAGACCCTTGGGAGAAAACCTCGCAAGCAAGAGAAGAACATATGATCTCGACACAGACTCTCATGCCTTCTCATGAGAATCAACTGTGCTAACCACTGTGCCATTGTAAATTGTAAAAGAGCTGTGTAGGTTCCAATCTAAGTGGGTAGAGTAGATTCACGTCCCTGTGAGCAGGGCTGATTCCATTGGGGTCTAAAGTCATTTGCAACAGGTCATAATTTCAAGCCCATGAAAAAATATTTTGGTCACCAGCAACGTCATGACTAGTTTGAAGAAGTGAACGTGATGGTTAACCTGGATTCTCACTGTGGTGAAAGTTTGCTTTTCATGCTTTTACATCATCATAAGATAAATTAACATTGCGACTGTTTGGCATCCACTGTCGCACACCACCAATGGAGAATTATAGCAGTAAATAAACAGTTTGCAGCATGATTGCAAATGGGGAAAGACTCAGTGTCAGGGCTTGATCAAGTAAATTTACATAATTACATGCTCGAGTGAAATGGATCTCAGCGTACCTTCTCGCTGTTGGGGTAACAAAACACTGAAATCCTAGAATTTCATTTAAAATACATAGAAATGATCAGTGCTGTCTGCCCTCTTTCACATACAAGAGCTCGCAGACACATTGTATATGTGACTGTGGAGAGTAAAGAAAGACTGGTAATCCTCTCTACTGTGGGTTCTGTACAGGAACAGTCTCCCAGAAAGAGGGTGCGGAGTTCAAGTCCCGGGCTCAAGTGGTTCTGGGTGGAGTTTGTATGTACTTCCCATGCTTGTGGTGTTTTTTTTTTGTTTTTGTTTTTTCTTCCACAGTTCGAAGACATTTGTTGCCCTGCTGTGGTCTGGCGGGCTTCTCAGGGTGCCCATCTTTGCTCGTTGTTTGCCGAGATAGGCACCAGCCTGTCTGCAATCCTAGTAGGATTAAGCGGTTCAGCTAATGAGGAGGGTTCTGTACACAGACCCGATCAATCTCTTGATCACTGGGTGAAATCAGAGCCGTGTAGTGAGAGAGTTGCGACAATGACGCTGCAGGCGCCATTTTTTGTCCAAATGACGTTTTCGTGAGCACAGTACTGAATGGCCTGAATAAAGTCTCGCTGTGTTTTCGATGTTACATAGACATTAAATCAAATCGAATTGACCCCGTTTATAACATATGGATCGATTAAACTTCAATGATTAAAACGATTGTGGTCTAACAATAATAAAACTTTTTTTAAGAGCCAAAAAACAGCCGACACGCAACACACTAACATCGGCAGAACTTGGGCACTTTATCATTCTCAAATGCACCAGTACTCGTTGATGCCAAGCACAAGAACTCGTTAAACCTAATTACTAATATCACAGAGCAATTTGTTTTATTGTTCTGATGTCTTGAAAGTGATATTTAAAATACATGTCAGACACAGTACAGGTGTCCACACTGTCCGGATGATGCTTCATAAAAAGTGACAGGAATTCCATTTGTTCAAAATGAAATGTCACTTGTCCAATAAAAAATTTGAAGAAATAAATAACATTACATAAAATAAAATTTTTAATGTAAAATACTTAGTAATCAAATCAACCTGAAATCAATATAGGAGTAGGACCTCAATGAGAAGGCAATATCGAATCAGTTTCATTTGTCAGTCCCGCCAATGTACTTTAAAATCAGAATTTAGTGACAAGTCTTAGAACATCCTTCACTTGCCCTGGACAAAAAACCTTACTGTCTCTGACATTTCTTAAAATTCTTGGGGGATCATACAGAATCCACCAACATGGTTATCATATAAGATAATTAATAACATAAGATTTTTTTTTCCAAAATAATTTCCCAGGAATAGTAACTCGGATAACATTAATCCATATTTGTTTCTTCAAGTATTTATTTGATATAAAATTGTTTTTTTTATTTTATTTTTGGATTGGAAAAAAAAATGCCTACAATTAAATTAAACATTTGTGCACGTGAAATATATTTTGGCCTGTACCATAGGCTAGTAATATAGTCCTGTAGTGTACAGTTCTATCTATAAATTAACTGTACACCGTCGCCTTAAATTTGATGTAAATTGCTTAATAATGATAATTTAAATAGATCTTCTAAAAGGATACGTAGATAGATAGATTCTTTTTATCAACAGTCAGCCCTAACACTAACAAAAGTAGAATCTAACAACACTTCTACATCTACTAGATCTAGATCCATGTCACTAGATCTATGCTAGTTCTAGTCCACTGACCACTGGCACTGTCAAACCGTATTAAATTGCGTAAAAAGTTAGGCCTAAATCAGCAGATTTGACAGGCAGTCATCATTTAACTAACGCCAAGACCCAACCTTGCACAGCCTGGAATTCTTGGTCGATTTCCACAGGCTAAGTCCGGTTGTCGTCCTGGATTCAGACTCAAAGGGTTCTGCCTCACACCGACTGACAGCCACCTCCCACCGCTTACGACGATCTGGGTCTGACGCTGGAAAGGCGAACATCTGGTGACCCTTTTCGCTTCTATTTGTACATCCAACAGCACAACACCCCAGCATGACGTTAGATCAAGCGCCTATCAAATCCACTCAACAAAACACTTAATATAAACAGACGACAACGACAAAACAAGACACCAAAACGCAAAAACGCCAACAGTCGATGTCTCTTTGACAAGTCCCGCGCGATCCAAGTTGGACAAAAAATGGCGGATTTGCTGAGGTCTCGTCGATTCTCGCTAAACTCTCGAACCGTCATTGTCGCAACTCTCTCACTACACGGCTCTGGGTGAAATATACTTGAAGGAATAAAGTTTTGTTGAGTTTTTATGTAGTATATGAGTAGAATTGATTTAAATGTATCTAAATGATCTATTTATATTGATTCCTATGCATGGATTTGCCGTAAGATCAGATTAGTTTGTTAAATATATTGAGAGGTGAACCGGCAAGGTCAAATATCAGCGCCGTCTCTGACATTCAGAATGTATCAGCTGTTAATAATAGAAGTAAGTGAGTGAGGTTGACTGCTTTCTGTCTTCATTTCTGTCCCTATGTTTTATGAGGTGTAGAAGGTGTAGGCTTTGGGGTCAGAAGGGCCATAATTTGTAATTCTGTGTGACACCAGGCTTTGCCGTAGGGATCATTGTTGACCCCACACTGGGCTCAGCAGGTTCAGCTCACCAGCTGCCTCCATACGTGCTTCTCTCTCTATATATATTCATCCCTCAGGTGTTTACAGATTGTGGGGTGTGTAGGATTGGGCAGTGTTGTCTGAGGCTCAGGCAGGCTAGCCGCAGTGTGGCGTGCCCACGCACATCTTAACACCCAAGCCTCTCTCTGTCTATTGGCTATCTCTCTCTCTCTCTCTCTCTCTGTCCTCACTTTACCTGAGTGGAAGTTTTTCCCCCCCCTCCATGCTGCACCAGACAGATGAGTCAGGCTGGCACGGCTAGCTTTATCTCCATTTTTCTTTCACCTCCCCCCAATCTCTTCTTAAAACCTTCTCCAGGAGCATGAGAAAGACTGCAGCGTCTTGAGGTTCACTTTGTCAAACTTCCCCTATTAGTAGTTGGTTTGGCTAGTGAATAAGTAAAGCAGAGGGTATAATAAAATGCAGAATTTGGTATTTAGATAACTGATCTATATCAAATGAGGGCGTGTGTGTGCGTGACCATGCACGTGTGTGTGTGTCTGGACTCTTCCAGACAGTGGAAGCAGACGTGTGTCTGTGCAGACTGCTGATGAGACTCAGTGTTTACTGAGAGACTGAGGGAACATCAGTGGCATGTGCTTGTTGGAGAGATGGAGAGAGTGAGAGACATTGGGGGAGGGATATTGCTTTGCAACTTCAGAAGCTTTTGTTGCGTCTACTTTTGATGTGTGTGTGTGTGTGTGTGTATATTAAAATAATATTTAGAGGATGCTCCTTTAAGCTGATCTCAATGGGTCCAACCTACTGGTCTGCATCATAAGCCACTGTCTCCTGAAGCAATGCAACTCCTCTATAGAGCGCCACTTACCAGACCTGACTGCGATACCTGCCTTTATGTAACCATAAATAGACAGAAACATGTCTAAAGCAATCGACATAACTCACAGAGGAGATAAAACTGGGAATGTGAGAGAGATTTGAGGTTGTGAAGGAGAGGAGGTGAATCGATACCTCACTGCTTTTTCTGCCTGCCTTTCTCACGGTCTCCCAGCAAGTCACCACCAGGCATTATGTAACTCTCTTTCTCCGTCTCTTTCACTCTCTTTTCCTCCCACTCTCTCTCTCTCTCTCTCTCTCTCTCTCTCTCTCTTTGCTGCTTCACCTCCCCCACCTGAGTCATTCTCTATCTGTTTCATCGGCACGTTTTTGTCACCTCTCCCTCAGGGAAACAGAAATAAGTGACAGTGCATGTTCGCTGTTCTTTGTGCTCGCTCTCATCCTTCCGTCTGCCCAATACGAGAGGTGTAATTGGTACAGTTAGCAGAGTGTAAAATGCTCTCTTGACTAATATGCTTTTTTTTTTTCTTTTTCGTTTGTTTATGGCTGAGTAGACTAGCAGATATATGTAGAAAGTTACCAAGCGGGGCATGCCACATTCTGTCTTTCTGTCTGTCTGTCTACATATAATTTAACATATATATAGGGAAGAAAAATTCCATGGATAGGTGAACCTGCTTATTCAGGACATTCAACTGACATTTTCACGGAATAATAATAACAACAAAATCTTTCATAGGTAGGCACACCAACTTTTGCAGTATAACACAACACTAAGAAGGAACACGGAACATGAACTTGTTAAATGGATAATTAAACAAACCAGACAGGTGATGCAAAGGAACACATTTCGCTCCAGAATATAATCAGAGAACGCAAGAGAGATTTATTTGTTTATTTCTTCCAGGGTTGAATTACAGTCTATTTTTTTTACTTAAGCATCACATTTAATAATTACAGGGATTCCTCACTTTCCGCGGTTAATGGGAACTGAGACCCCCCCCCCCCCCGCGCGCGCGACCACCAATTTCCACAAAGTAGGATCGAGCCCCCCTAACTGACATATACATATGTGTATATAATATCAATAAATACATATTCAACACTGTAAATGCTCATAATAACAAACATTCAAAAAGAATGTATATGTATAATGATGTATATAAAATATAAATACACACACAGATGCACACCTCACATAAAAATATAACTAGTTTAGTTGGTTTTTTTTGTTTGTTTTTTTGTTTGTTTGTTTTTTTTTTTTTTTGCATAATTGGCCTTGTTTTGTTTTTCCTTAATTTCCTTATTTTTAAAATTTTCGATGAATATTTTTGAAATACGTGTGATGCACTGAAGCACGAAGTAGTGAGGTATCACTGTATACACTTTATGTTCTTGATCCTGGCTGAGGTAATTTTGTTCTTGCGCTTCTTTTTTTTTGTTTGTTTTATGGTGGCTGTCACAGTTATTTAGTACATTTACCTCCTCCTACTGGTATGGAGTGTGGATCATAATGACTTAAACCTCATCCCTTGAGGAGTTAAAAAAAAAATGCCTTATGCTCTTCTTAATCAAGTGAGATAGGAGTGGATTCCTTTGATGCAAAGCTCTTGGATATTTTTGTATTGTCTCTCAAATCCAAAGATGAAGGGGTTCTTGCAAATACATTATGAAGAACACCTTGTAGAAGTTAATCTCCCGTGTTGTGTAATATTCATTCGTTTTCTGTAACCACTTAATCCTAATTAGGGTTGCTGACTCTGGGCAAGGGCAGAGTACACCCTGGACAGCTCACCAGACCATCACAGGGCGGAAACACACCGACAACTTTCCAGCTAGTCTTGTCGAAAGTCAGCAATGGTTCTTTTACATGAATCACACCATAGACAGTGAAAGACATGGCCGGCCTTTGATTACCCAGTTATTAGCTGCACTGTGGGGGGGGACCGTGGAAAGTGAGAATTGAACCGCCAACCTTAAGATTGGTGATCCGGCACCTTTACCACCCATGCCACCACTGCCCTTTTTATGCTGCAATGGTTTTCAGGATTTTCATTTTGCAGTTGTTAACTCGGCTGTTATTTAATACCTAAAAATGCTACTCTTATAAGTCCAGCCTCAGACACAAAACTATTGATGAGTGGATTAACTTTCATTACCGCTAATTATATTCTGATCAGCCAGTTTTGTAGTACAGTCGGCCCTCTATTTACGAAAACCTCTGAATACGAAAAATCCAGGTTACGAAAAACATTTTCCTAAATTTTCGTCCTCTGTATATGAAACAACTTCTTACGAAAAGCACCATTCAAACAATGCACGAGTTGCTCTCCATTAACTCTCTTTCCAACATTCCGCCCTACTGGCCTCCCATTGGAAAGGAGGGATGACGCAGCTCTCTCCCATTGGCTAGGAGGGAGCTGAACTGTACCCATTACTGTACCCATGCTTCTTGTTTGTCACCCGTGTGAAGGAGAGTTGAACAGGACTGTTGGCTCGTTATTTTTTTGAGAGTGTTCATTGCAGCGTTATATTTCGTTATCCATCATGGGCCCCAAGAAAGTGATTTCCGGTGACACTGAAAAGAAGTGGGCTCCGTTATCAATCGAAGTGAAGCAGGAGATAATGAAAAAATACAAAAGTGGGGATGCAGTTGAGCGAAATCGCAAAGGAGTATGGCCGAAACCCCTCTACCATCGGAAAGATACTGAAGCAGAAGGAGACCTTAAAAGCGACGACCCCTTCGAAAGGTCTCTCTGTGATATCGAGAAAGAGGTCGTCACTGAACGACGAGATGGAGAGACTGTTACTCCTTTGGATAAAGGTGAAAGAAATTGCCGGAGATACAGTGACGCAGGCAATAATTTCAGAAAAAGCAACCACCATATTTGGTGACCTCGTGAAGGAGGGTGGGGGTGAGGGTTCTTCGGACCCTCAACCTCCGGACTTTAAAGCTCCGCATGGGTGTTTTGAGAGATTTAAAAAAAAAAGGAAAATAATTTTCTTTTACTTTTAACACATTTCATACAAAATTGGTGTACTTTTATAATTTTTAAAGGGTTTATGGGGTAGTCTTGGGAGCCTTGGAACGAATCGCTTGCTTTACATGTAAAATGCGCATCTACTTACGAAAACTCCAGGTTACGAAAAAGGCACTGGAATGGATTAATTTCGGAAGTAGAGGGCCAACTGTATATAAATTGATAGAACATGGTTGCCTTTTGGGTTTTTTAAATGAACTGTTATGCTGCTACAAGGCATTATGTTAGCTCATGCCTACTAGCTTGCCACGGCAAGCTAGTAGATGAGCTCCCTAAAGCCCTGATTTAGTGGACATGTCTATATATGATGTGAGTTCACTAATTAAATATAGATTCTATGTATTGAGTAATTTACTGAATACTAAATAGTACAAGTTGTTACTGAGATTTTGATTGGCTGTTTAAAAAAAAAAAAAGTCTCAAAAGTGGCACATCGATAAGGTGCATAGCTATCAACGTGGTGATTGCAAGTTCAAACTCGGGTTGAAACCACAGCCATCAATGACTGGGAATCAATGGGAGCAAATTGGCCAAGCTCTCAATGGAGGGATGGTGTATGCTCACTTACCTGGCACTCACAGGTCTCACCACACTGTCGATCACCAGCCAATTATGGGCGTCCTCAAGGTCATTCGTATGAACGGGCGGTTAGTGCTTTCCGGCGGTCAATGATTGTGTTCGACTGCCTCAAAATACGCATGTGCAGCAGTTTGAAAAGACGCAGGTGGCAGCATCACATGTCACGCGGAGGCACATGCATGCTTATGCACCTCCCTTGATGGGTGGGAATTGGATATGATTAAAGCTCAAGGGAGCAAATGGGAAGGGGCGGATGAATGACAAAATGCAGGTGTGTCTTTGTTTCCTTTCGTACTCAATTAAAAGCCCAGCATTCCTGGTTAGTACAGGCAGATATAATAGAACACTACAGTACCGCTTAACAATGGAAACCACAGTTAAAACCCGTCTAAGAATCTGTCTTGTTTTGTGGGTCCTGTAGCCAATTTGTTGCCTCTCTGTGTTGTGATTTACGTTGTGATCATCTGTTTAATTCAGCTTAGCAGAATGCACAGCATGATCTCACAGTTTGGCCACGCAGTACAACTTAAAGCCAGATAGCTTGGAGAATATGCTCATGCTGTGGGTACAATTCTGGAACAGACATCTCTCTGAAATAGCTAATCATAGTTCTTCACACCACAAAACCAGTGCCATGTGCTCTGCAGAGAAAATCAATTTCTGCATTTATTTACATTTATTCATTGGGTAAACATGAGAAAGAAGTGAGGCAGGATTCAGTTTCTTCATGGAACTATAAGGCTGTTGTTTAAGGGTCCAGCAGCAGCGGGGGTTTACACTCTATCAACATAATAGTTTCTAGTTTACACCTTTAGCTTCTTCAATATAAAGCCATTTAAAAGTTGTATTTGCATACTTTGATTTAAGAATGATTATCCTGAAAGTTCAAAATGAACTACTTACATCTTATACATTTTGTATATACATTGATCCCTCGCTACTTCAGTGCATCGCGTTTTTTTTTGTATTGTTTTTTTTTTTTTTAAATATTCATTGAATTAAAAAATAAGGAAATTAAGGAAGAATAGGGAAAAAGATAAGGAAAATGATGCAAAAACAAGGCCAATTATGCAAAAAAACAAACCCCCCCCCCCATCAAAACTACTTACTTTTTTATGTATGTGTATGTATTTATATTTGATTTACATCTTATGCATTATTTTTGAATGCTTAGTTATTAAAAGCATTTATAGCATTGAATATGTATTTATTGATATTATATATACATGTACGTTATACGTCAGTCAAGGGGGGTCGATCCTACTTTGCAGAATTCATATGGTCGTGGGGGGATCCAATTAACCGCGGAAAGTGAGGGATCCCTGTGTGTGTGTGTGTGTGTGTGTTTGTATGTATACAGACGCTCCCCGACTTACGTTTTTAATTGGTTCCGGATGGCCGAACGCAAGTTGAAAGTGAACGCAAGTTGTTACAGTGACGTGTGACGTATGACGCTCATACTGTACTATACATCCATAAATACCATTACCGTATCTCATAAAACATCCCTAAATAAATGATTATAAACATAACATTTATAAGATAATATGTCAAATAATATCAACATTAAAATGTATCAATTTGAAATTATTTTTCTTGAATTTAATTTATTTGCAATTAATCAAATTTACTCATCAATTATCAAATACAGTATCAAATATAACCTTTAACATTCTCTATGATGCGATCTTTCTGCTTGTCAATGGTTCCGATGGTCGATGGATGGTCACGTGACATAAAAAAAAAGAAGCTGAGCTGAATCACATTATATGAAGCTGAGCCGACTCACTTTACATGAAGCTTAAAACAGCCAATCAATGCTTACAATATGTGAGGCGCTCAATACAGAAAATAATGCACTTGCTCAAAGTAGCTTACTTGCTTAAAACAAAGTGCGGGTTATGCGGACTTCCGGCTTTCAAATGTGCAAGGGCTTCGTTGAACTCGTTTAGTACATAGCTTGCTCTGATGTGAATCACAAGCAGAGCAGAGAGTTAGTTCTCTCTTTCCTGGATTTGGGTTTTCATATTTTACAACTCTCTTTGCTTAACTGAGTATGCATGGTAGATCGAGCAGATAATTAATTCATCTCTGTGTAGGAGACTTGCACCCATGCTAGGAGGCTTATGCTTCTGACCAACCATATTTGCTACAAAAGTCCGCAAAACAGTGTAAACACAAAGATCACCGAGACGACATCTTAACACGAGTAACACGCTATATATATATATATATATATATATATATATATATATATATATATATATATATATAATATATATATATATATATATATATATATAATATATATATATATATAATATAGGATTTTCTGAGTAGATCCTTCCGTAGGAGAGTGCTCAATACTTTTTGGTAGAGCAAATAACAAAAATAAAAGGACAGGACAAAGACTTTCTATTGAAACTCCATTTATCACTACAGATCTGTTTCGAGGGGTGGTGAAACCATCCTCTCTCTTCAGGTGATTATAGAAGAATCTGTAGTGATAAATGGAGTTTCAATAGAAAGTCTTTGTCCTGTCCTTTTATTTTTGTTTATATATATATATATATATATATATATATATATATATATATATATATATATATATATATATATATATATATATAACTGAACTGGGAAGAAGGAGGGGCACGTTCAGTCTGGCGTTTGTAAACAATGCATCATTACGTCAGTGTACTACGTAGGTACAACTAAACTCTAAATTTGACTTTTTTCTTTGGGGAAAAAACGTAAAACGGATGAACATAAGTCGGGGAGTGTCTGTATAATTTTTTTTTTTAATCATGCTGAATATTACTGGTGTCATTAATTTGACAACATGCCCTCTTTATTTAGGGCAACGCGTTGAGGAAGACTTTGCTGACGCACTACTTTGGCAACCATCGTCTCCACTCCAAAGGTCTGGAGTATGGTGGTGGTGGAGGATCATCCACTGGAGGTATAGTATCTCCACAAACGCACAGATCCTTCTGATATTAAAAAAATGGTTTTGGTGTTACTTTTGCTATTTTTCCTATTCAAAAAATAATCTATTTATATAACTATTTAAATAATCAATTTAAATAACTCAAATAATTATAAAAATATAAGTAACTAATGCGTATATAGATGCCCTGCAGAGGCCTGATCATGTCTGATGTTGGGAGACTAAACAGGTTCAGGCCTGGTTAATATTAGGATGAGAAACCACCTGGGAATATCAGGAACATGGAGGGTTAGGGAAATGAGCTGGCAACCTACAGTGTATTCATAAAAAAATAATAAATTCTGATAAGAAACCTGTGAATAGAGTCTCCTAGTGTCAGATTAAACTGATGTATAGATTTGGGCACTGCCTAAATCATTCATTCATTTATTTTCTGAACCGGTTAAGCCTAATTAGGGTTTTGGGAAGGCTGGTACCCATCTCAGCCACCTCTGAGCGAGGGCGGGGTACACCGTGGACAGCTCACCATTCCATCACAGGGCCAACACTCGCAGAACCATTTATACTCACACTCAGACTTACGGGTGATTTGGAACAGCCAATTAACCTACTGTGCATGTTTTTGGACTGGGGAGGAAACCGGAGTACTCGGAGGAAACCGACACAAGCACGGGGAGAACATAACAAACTCCACACAGAAACGCCCAAACTGGGAGTCAAACCCAGGACCTTCTTGCTGTGAGGCAGATGTGCTAACCACAAGGCCACAGTCCTGCCTGTGCCTAAATCTGAGCGTCCAATGGCTTCCACTCAATGATGGATTTCCTCCCCACTTCTAGTGGTCCCAGGTGCCAGATTATTGGCCCCGAGTTTTTTTTCCATCCCTTTTCCTTTATGAGTTCCATGTCATTTGTCTTGTTAGTTTATCAGCAACAAACTCATTCCACTACTTTGTTATAATGCAGTGCTCTGATGTGTGCTGAGGGTTTGAAAAACAAACTCTGGATTATCACTTCTTCAAAAGGGGGGTCAGCATTGTTAATTCACAACTTTTTTTGCAGCACCAAATTAAGTTTTGCGAAACTTTTACAACATCTTAAGGACTAAATGCTACTCTGGGCCTCCAATTTTAACTTTGTTTTAAATCTGTTTGGTTAATATTAAGATTCGAAATGCATGCTGTCAAATTCAAAGAAAAACAAAAAGCAAGTAGCATTGATTGTTGCTGTACCTTTGGTTAGAGTATTTAGCTCGGGGGTCACCAACCTTTTTGAAACTGAGAGCTACTTCTTGGGTACCGATTAATGCAAAGGGCTTCCAGGTCGATACACACTTCTGAAAGAACAAATTTGCTTAATTTACCTTTAATTATGTTATTATTAATAATTAATGATATTCATCTATGTGAAGATATTGATTTGATTAAAAAAAAAAAAAGCAAAATAGATGCAGCTCAATGGAGAGTGGCGCTATTGCGCCGCGGGCCTGTGCTAAAAATAGCATTGAACAGGCCCGCGGGTGACTCATGTTGTCCTTGTGGGTGCCCAAGGGCACCATGTTGGTGACCCCTGATTTAGCTAGTATGTAATATGCCAATAAAGCTTCTATGACGCCCAACTGGCAAATCGGGTGATTTTCAGACTGGTCAGAGTATTATTTTATTTATCTTTAATCTGCTAGCTTTATGTAGCTCGCTAATCATATAGAACATATCGAAGTAATATTCATAGTCATCATAACTTAAAAAAAATCACACCAACAAGCAGCATGAGTGACTTATGAGTTGCTAATGTAAAGGTGGTGTTAACTAGCAACCTAGTTTTGTACACATTACATTTCTTAGGGGAAAAAAAATGGGACCTGGCACCACATTGGAGGTAAAATACTGTTTATAGTTTTCTTAAAAACACCTTGTAGTGTTTGAGTTGGCTTAAAGCTTGAAGTCTGTTTAATGTTGCAAGAATTTTCTAGTCATTGCTTGTGTGTGTGTGTATGCGTGCGTGCAGCTGGTTCTCCCGGACACGATTCTGATAAACCAGGATCATCTATGGCGGATATCCAATGTCTATTGGATAGTGTGGGAGCAACAGAACTAGTTATTGATCTCATTGTCAGCACCAAGAATGACCGTGTGTTTGAGCAGAGTATCCAATTAGGCATTGCACTCCTATTGGGTGGAAACACACAGATACAGGTATGTACCCAGTAAACATGCATATATAGCAAAATAGGTTTAGCAGGGATCAGATTTCTTGAAGGAATTGGTTATTATGCATTCCATATCCACCCACCTACTCTCTCTCTGCAGAATTCATTCTATCATCAGCTGCACAAGCAGAAAAAGTCAGAGAAGTTTTTCAAAGTTTTCTACGACCACATGCAGCTGGCTCAGAAAGAGATTCGTTCCACCGTCTCTGTCAACATGTTTGAGATCAGCTGCCGGAAGCGCGAGGAGGAAGGAGAAGTTTCTGGCTTCAGACAGAGAAAAGGTAAAGTGGCTTCACAATGAAAACAATAATATAGTTTTCCATGCACAAACACTGTAGGCCGAAGCCAATGATGATGTTCCATGAACATGATTTCGGCTCAGTGCTGTACATTTCCCTTGCCTCATTCCATGGCCTTCACCGCATGAGATCACATGAGGGCCACAAGTTCATCAAAGAGCATTTGTTAGTTAACTGTTTATGCAAGAGCTGCAGCTTGTA
This sequence comes from Plotosus lineatus, assembly GCA_024760905.1. Classification (NCBI taxonomy): domain Eukaryota; kingdom Metazoa; phylum Chordata; class Actinopteri; order Siluriformes; family Plotosidae; genus Plotosus; species Plotosus lineatus. The sequence goes on from CM045739.1 coordinate 35,314,291, forward strand.
GGAATAATTTAGCCCAGATGTTTTTATGCTCTATACACACTTATTTTAACCATATTTAATCCGAGTTAGTGCAAATCATTCAGACCATCAGTGCTTACTCCAGAAGATCAGCAGACGTAGAGACCATGTTAAACCCTGGGCCAGTACTACTCATAAAGCTGAGTGGGCCTCACCGACTACTTTCTCTCCTCTGAAGGATTTTTTATTTTGTAAAGCCTATTTCAGCGATCTAAACCGAGGAATTTCATTCCTTCGCAAGTTTGCATTTGTAAACAATGCAAAAAAATGATCAGTTGTTGAAATTTGGTGAAACAGATGCAAGTCATGATTGCTTTTGTGGATTCAGACAAAGTTGGAATTTCATTTATGGGATAAGATTCTGAGGTCAGGTGCAAACCTTTTGATCATGGAAAAACAAAGTGGGTGGAGCAAACATCAATTTATCCGTTTCTCCAGAACAGTAAGTTTATATAAGCTGAGATTTGGCATGGACCAATCCATATGCTAATGTGTAACAATAACCTGCCTACTTACAGAGGGTGGACAAAATAATGGAAACACCTAACATTTTAACATCATAATCTTTAAACATAATTTAAACAATCAAAACTTGGCATATGTTATTTTTTTGTGTGTAATAATTTTGTTATTTGATATGCTGATGTAAAATAAATGTTTTTTTTTTTTTTCCTTTCTCAGATATTGAAAAC
>CM045739.1:35317500-35335000 GCA_024760905.1 Plotosus lineatus
ATTTTACATGGTTGACATTAGGCTACTTCAGAAATTTTGACAACATTTTAATTAATTAATGATGGAAGAACTAGTTTTAAGCAATAGGACTACAGGGATCCCTTGCTACTTCGCGCTTCAAGTCATGCGGCTTCAGTGCATGGTGTTTTTTAATTAAATATTCATCGAATTAAAAAATAAGGAAATTACGTGAAAATGTGGGAAAAAGTTAAGGAAAATGGCACAAAACGAGGCCAATTATGCAAAAAAAAATTATTATTATAATTTATTATATTATATAATATTATTATATGTACATATACACGTATGTATACGTTAGTCCGGGGTGGGGGTGGTGGTTTCATCCTACTTCGCGGAATTCGGCGGTCGCGGGGGATCTTGTCCCATCCATGTGCATAATTAATTATATGGATTCCTCGGTAAGTTTAAGTTTTCCTGTTTAAAAATACAAGTAAACGTTAGTGGAATGTTGTCTTGAGGAGCAGGGTTTAGTTCTGTTCGCAGTTTCAATGTAACCTAAGGCAGTGGTGGCCTGGTGGTAAAGGTGCTGGATCACTGATCCTAAGGTTGGGGGTTCAAGCCCCACTCTCAACGGGTTGTCACTGTTCCCACAGTGCAGCGAACTGGGTTATCAAAAACCGGTCATGTCTCTCACTGTCTGTAGTGAGAGGCATATAAAAGAACCATTGCTGACTTTCGTTAGCCTCCCTGAGACCCTACTTAGGATCAAGCGGTTACAGAAAATGAATGCATGGACTGTAACCTCCAGTCTCAATGGCCTGAAAGCCCCCTGGGATAAAATTTGGTGTGCTGCATCATTTTACTAATCTGTAACTGGATTTTTAATGATTGGCTGAAGGTGGCCGAGTTCTTGCACTAATTCAGCAATCAGCTCTGAAAAGGCATTTCACACAAATATAATATAACGCTTGAACGCTTCTTTGGTGTCTACATCTTCATTAACCTCAGTTACCGTTTGAGGTGATTATTATTGTTTCATCGTGTATATATTACATGGGAATTGTCTGATATATGATTGTTTTGCTGTCAAGGAGTTCATTAACAATCCCGCACCGACTGCGAGGTGGAAGTCGCTGAATAGTCCCCGAGACAGAATGTTGAGGGGACTAGTCAATTTAGCGATATCCATCAAGCCTGAGGTGCATAATAGTGACAAAATTGATTGTATAAAATGAATGGTCTGGATTGGTCCCATGTAAAAGCTATTGTAGCACAAACTGTTAGTGTTGGCGATGAAGGAAAGGAGTCAGAACAGTGCATTGTAATGTGATGGCTGATTGGTTAATATTTTAAATAGGGATGTCACCAGTGAGACTCACGCGACCAACAGATTTTCTCTGATTGTCTGTTATATTTTGCATGCATGTTAGTTTAGAGGACATGGGTGTTTTTATTCTTTTCCGTTTCACCTAGTATGAGTAGACAAGAATAAAGATAAAGCTCTTTAATGACTTATTCATAAGTAAGTGAGGTTTGACTTTCCTGGCTTTACCATTTGTGGTTAATTTGTTCAGTCACTTTTGTTGTATTGTAAATGCTGTAAGCCATTTTTGTGCAGGTCTCAGCCCCGAAGCTGTAGTTGGACGTCTGCGATATATTTCTTCATCATCTATATCAGAAACTTCAGTGTCTGTCATTTTCCATAGGCTGGGATTCCATGCACTTGAAAGAGGAGATGAGGGGACAGCTTAAAGATGCCTCTTCTGCTACCTCCAAGGCTTACAGTGCTTTTCGTAAGGAGGGAGACCCGGACCTTGAGATAGTTGGTCAAGGTGCGGAGGAGATGGAAGAGGAGGCGGAGGAGGCGCACATGAGCCAGTCCATCGCCATCATGAAGCCTATTTTACGCTTTCTGCAGTTGCTGTGTGAGAATCACAACAGACAGCTACAGGTAGAGTAAAAACCTCCATTAATCCTCCAAATATCCATTTTCCTATCTACAGACGCTCCCTGACTTACCTTCATTCGTTTTATGTATTTTTCGATTTTACCTTTAAAAAAAAAAATTGTCAAATTTTGAGTTTAGCGTGCTCTCTGTGGTATGAGACGTACCTACGTAGTACGCTGGCGTAATGATGTAATGATGCTGCGTCCATTGTTTACAAATGACAGACTGAACGTGCATCTCCTTCTTCCCAGTTCACCGGGATGTTGCACCCTTGTGTTAAGACGTCGTCTCTGTGATCTTTGTGTTTACACTGTTTTGCGGACTTTTGTAACCCTAAGCAAATATGGTTGGTCAGAAGCGTAAGCCTACTATTGATAGTGGTAATCAGAAAAAGCGGCAAGCCATCTCGTTAGAAACGAAGATGGCTATTATCAAGAAAATGGATGCTGGTGAAAAGCACGTGAATGTTGCACGTTTCTTCCAAATGGCTCCGTCGACCATCGGAACCATTTACAAGCAGAAAGATCGCATCATAGAGAATGTTAAAGGTTATATTTGAGACTGAATTTGATTAAAATTTATCTATTTTAAATTATTTTGCTTGAATTTAATTTATTTGAAATCAATGTTGATATTATTTGATATATTTGATATTATTTTACAATGTTATGTTTATAATAATTGATTTAGGGGTGTTTTATGAGATATGGTAATGGTATTTATGGATGTATAGTACAATATGAACATTATACCTCACTGGAACATACAGTAACAACTTCCTTTTTTTTTTCACCTTACGCTCGGCCATCCGGAACCTAACTAAAACGTAAGTCAGGGAGCGTCTGTATTTGCCAAACAGCTTAATACTAATAGGTTTCTGGGGAGCCTGAAGACCTCTCAACTTGGGGAAGGCGGGGCACACCCTGAACAGATCAGCAGTCAATTGCAGGGTCAATATACACGTAACCATTGACACCCGTAGCTAGGAGCAATTTGGAATAGCCTGTTAGCCTAATGTGCACATCTTTGCTCTGTAGGAGGAAACCAGAATACTCACCCTGTGCAACACATGCAAGCGTCACACAGAAACTACCATGCCAAACCCAGAACCTTCTTGCTATGAGGCAGACGTGCTAACCACTATGCTACCATGCCACCCAGTGTCTTGTACTTTTTCTCAAATAGTGTTTTTTTTAATGTTTGAAGTATACTGGGGGTAGTACAGCTATTCAGGTTTGTTGTGGAGGCATTCTTTGGGCGTAAGGTCTCCTTTTTGAAAATTGAGAGACCATTTAATCTGACATGTTAATCTTGATCATAGCTTTGTCTTTTGATGGACAACAATGTTGGCTACAGTGGCAGACGAATAATAATTTTAACCAGACCAAATTTAAATCTAGAGACTTAACGTTGCTTTGCAGAATTTCCTTCGGGACCAAAACAACAAAACCAACTATAACCTGGTATGCGAGACGCTGCAGTTTCTAGACTGCATCTGCGGAAGCACCACAGGAGGCTTGGGGCTTTTGGGCCTCTACATTAATGAGAGGAACGTGGACCTGGTCATACAGACACTGGAGAGCATCACTGAATACTGTCAAGGCCCTTGTCATGAGAATCAGGTAGCCCACATGGCTTTCTTCTTGGAAAGATTATGATTTGGTTTTTAATTGTCTGACAACACTTGTCTAACCAGCATCATGCATATGTACTAAATTAATGTTTTACTTTTTTCAGTCTTGTATAGCCAAGCATGAGTCCAATGGCATTGACATCATCATTGCGCTTATAGTGAATCCTATTGAACCCTTGGGGAAGAATAGGATGGAGCTGGTTTTGAAGCTAAAGGTATTGGAAAACTTGCACATACTCGAATTAATGCACTTGTTTATTGCTGATATTAAAATGACTGACTCATCAGAAGATACTGGACTGGACGATCTATATTGAATTTTTACACTCAAGGTATCCAATGCCAGACTCTGTCACATTGTTTGTGGTGGTGATGGTGTTGTGGACAGTTGACTCTAAAAGTTCTACTTTTCCATTATTAGTGATCAAAATCACCTGAAACTTGGCAGAATTGTTCTTGTGGACAAAAGTTAGAATTGGATGGAGACAGAGTTTGGAATTTCGAACTTCGAACTGGAAACTCTTTGAATTATAATGTCATTACTGATGTCCAATTGCTCCATGATGTGTGGACAGAAATAAACAAACTTGGCCGTATGTACATCACATGTCAATGCCAACAGTTCTGTAGGGTCAGGTTTTACACTTTTCAAGTCAAATGTAGAACAATGATGTCACAGGCCTACTTCTTTATTACTGCCTGTAATCATCCTAACTTTGCAGGCTTATATATAAGAAAATCGGCCTCCATAGACCCCCCAAGGTGTGGAATCGGCCCTTCTCCACAATCTTCCTCAGGGTCCGGTCGCCTCTTCTGGTTGTGCAGCATTTTGTGCCACACTTTTTCCTTCCCACAGACGTCCCACTGAGGTGGCTTGATACAGCACTCTGGGAACAGCCTATTCGCTCAGAGATTTCTTTCTGTATCTTACCCTCTTGCTTGAGGGTGTCAATGATGGCCTTCTGGACAGCAGTCAGGTCGGCAGTCTTATCCATGATTGCGGTTGTGAGTAATGAACCAGGCTGGGAGTTTTTAAAAGCCTCAGGAATCTTTTGCAGGTGTTTAGAGTTAATTGGTTGATTCAGATGATTAGGTTAATAGCTCGTTTAGACTACCTGAACATGATATGCTAATTTTTTGAGATAGTAATTTTGGGTTTTCATGAGCTGTATGCCAAAATCATCAGTATTAAAACAATAAAACACCTGAAATATTTCAGTTGGTGTGCAATGAATCTAAAATATATGAAAGTTTAATTTTTATCAGTACATTACAGAAAATAATTAACTTTATCCCAATATGCTAATTTTTTGAGAAGGACTAGTGTGTGTGTGTGTGTGTGTATATATATATATATATATATATATATATATATACACACACACACACACCGCCATGTAAGTTTCAGTGTTCTTCAGAGAATAATACACCTGTCTAATAAAAGCTGATGATCAGTCATACATACAACTACATGGTAATCGTAGCTATTAAAATGATATTTTGTGATCTCAAGGTAAGCTCTGTAAGACATGTAAAAGTTTCTCATCCTTGTTTATCAGAATAATGCCTCCAAGCTCCTGCTGGCCATCATGGAGAGTTGCCATGATGGTGAGAACGCAGAGAAAATCCTGGACAAAATGAGACCCAATGAGCTGGTGAGTGGTGAGAACAAGGTTGACTGTAGAACAGATATGTTTAGGATTTTCATTTCAGACAGCAAGGGACTGATTGTGTGTGTCTGTGTGTCTGCAGGTGGATGTAATTAAGGAGGCGTATTTGCAGGGATTGGAGAATGAGGAAGACGTGGAGGTGTCAGGAGACCGAATCAGCCCTAAAGATGTGGGCCATTACATCTACATCCTGGCCCATCAGGTGGGATTTATATTCAGTCAATATGTAGAAAGTATTTAACTACTTGTATTTCAATATGATGCATAATTATGATGTAAAAATGTGTAAGATTGAGTCAAGCATTATCCTCTCTGAATAATGTTTTGAATTTTTGTTTGTTTTTAAAAATAACTTTTTTTTTTTTTTTTTTTTTTTTTTTTTTTTAATACATGTCTTCATATTGCATATGCTAATTGTTTTTATATTGAAAAATTTCAATCATTCCCATTCCAAAGACAAATCCCAAAGATTATAGTCTGAATAATTGTCTTCTATTCCTTGGCAACCACTATCTAACTATCACTTGAAATTAATAATAACATATGAATGGGACGTGTTAATACAAGGAAATAATTAAACTTGTTTGTATTTGATGTGCATTGATGACACAACCAATAACAACATTAGACTTTTTTTATTCTTCATACGTACTCCTCATTTCAGAACCTGATAACATGTATGGTTTTTGTGAATTTTACATTTTGCTGCTGCTTCTTTTTTTTAAGTAGCAATCTGCCCAAGTATTTTCCCTTTTCTTTAGCTGCAATTTATTTCCAGTTAAATTCAATTTCTGCATGAATCTGTTATTAGAATCACGGGGGTACCGAAACTTATCTCTGCCGATACTGGGTCAAGGCAGGATACACACTTCACAGGGGTCACATTCACATCTATTCGCAATTTGGAACATCTAATTACGTAGCTTAATGTGCATGTTTCTGGACTGTGGGAGAACAGCAATGTACCCTGAAGACACCCACACAAGCACAGGGAGAACATGCAAACCCTACCCATAAACAACTGAGCCTGGGACTAGAGTCCAGGACCTTCTTCCTATGAGGTGGGCGTGCTGACCACTATGGCACAATATTCAGTTTCAGGTGATACATGTACAGTGATCCCTCGCTACTTCGTGCTTCAGTTTCTGTGGCTTCAGTGCATCGCGGGTTTTTCAAAAATATTCATCGAAAAATAAAAAATTAAGGAAATTAAGGAAAAATAGGGGGAAAAGTTAAGGGAAATACTGCAAGAAAAGGCCAATTATACAAAAAACAACCCAACCCCTCCCAACAAAACTACTTCCATTTTATGAGGTGCGCATCTGTGTGTGTATTTATAATTTATTTACATTTTATGCATTTTTGCATTTATGCATACATGCAATTATTCATTTTTGAATGTTTAATTGTTAGTATCAGCATTTATAGCATTGAATCTGTATTTATTGATATTATATATACGTATACATGTATGTATATCCCCGTCAGGGGGGTGGATCCTACTTCGCGGAAATTGGCAGTTGGTCCTGGTCCCCATTAACTGTGGAAAGTGAGGGATCTCTGTATAACTTGTGTGACCTTATACTCTATAACCGCTGGCCATCAGTTACAGTTCAGTTTTATTCTTAATGTCTTGGGTCATTGAGCTTGATGTCAGACCGTGTCCCATCAACCATTTCATAATCACCCATTATTTCATCAACTGCTCTGTAGTTTTTGCTTACTGGCACTCACTCACTCACTCACTGACAGACACAGAGAGAGAGAGAGAGAGAGAGAGAGAGAGAGACAAAAGCCGGAAAGTAAGCGAGCTTGAAGTTAAATTTATCCATCGTACACACACTGCCTGCAGCCTTTTTTTTTTTTTTTTTTTTTTTTTTTTTTGCACTGCTCTCAGCTGGATTAGCCAACATTATTTAAAAACATCTTATTTTCTTACATTTTTGCTGTAAGAGCAAAACAAAACACAGCCGCAGGGACCTGGGGGTATCTTTTGTCAAAAGCAAATCCATAGAGAAAGAGGAACAAACAGATCATCTGAGATGATGGGCATTTTAACAGAACCAAAAATATCATAATTTTTCTTATTCAGATTATTTTGGGTCTGCTAGTACTGTCTGGAAAGCACCATATACAAAGTACCATGTTTATCAGTGAGCTTGGATGTTCAACTGATGATATAAAACATTTCCTTTCTCCTCTGTGTGTCAAGAGATCATTTAATTACTTCTCTCCAAGCATGCAAAAGGTAACTGGCATAACAGAATCATAATATATAGAGAGTTAGACACTGACTAAAAGGCCATGCTCCCAATAGATTCTCTTGATAGGTGACCGAGCTTGGGTATGACTTCCCTTTTGATTTTTTTTGTTTTGTTTTTGTTCGTACGTATTTCCACTCCTGTTAATTCAAGCTCTTAAGAGCTTTACTCAAGGACCCAAAGTTGGCAGCTTGGCGTCACTGGGGCTTGAACCACCAACCTTCAGTTCAGTAATCCAGAGCCTTAACCACTGAGCCTACACGGTCCACTATACTAATGGCCCCCAACCTTTTTATCACCACGGACCAGTCAACGCTTGACAAATTTGTAAATATAACATATGAAATATTATTATTATTATTATTATTAATAACAGTAAGCACTCCATGACTGTTATTTTTAAACAGCTGAAATAAAGTTGGTTGGGAAGTAGAGCTTGAACTTTTCTTAAAAAAACCACAGGTGATAGTGCACCAGCTGGAAGAATGAACTCTTGGGCTCAGTCTCGCCCAAAATCTCCGCTATTGTATGAAACATGTCCAGCATGCCCCTGTTCATATACCATCCTCTTGTGGGTCACATTTTAGCACTCAAATAACCGACATAAAACTGAGAGAATCCGATCATTTTTCAAAATAAAAGACTTTGCAAAAAATAAAGATCGTTCAGACTCGGATCATAAATAAAATGGAAATAATGACTTATTTCTTCTGCGGACCGTTACCAATTGAACCAGTGGTTGGGGACCACTGCCCTATACTACCCGTAGAACATATTAGGGTGTTGAATGTATAATATACGTACGTTTCCCACTCTTTGTGTCAGAGTGATTAATTTATGCCATCTGCAAAGAGTCAGTTAATAACGGTGTGAACTAGTTTGAATTAACGGATGCTACTTGAATTTTTTTATAGAAATACACTGATCAGCCATAGAATTGCATCCAATATTGAGTAGATCTTTTACACCAAAATTACCATGGTCTTCACTAGAACTCTGCTAGATTCTAAGCACTATGAACCAGAAACATCCCACAAGAGCTTTTTTATAATTCTCTGACCCAGTTGTCTTGCCATCACAACTTATCATTATAGGTAAAGTCTGTTGGGTTTTTCCACCCGAGCCTCATGGCTCATCAGGCCGGTGCTTACCCCCAGTTTCCATAGCGTGAAGCGACCAGGAGTGCAACTCCCCCTGGATGGGACGCTAGTCCATCGCAGGTTACCTTCCCAGTTTATTTTTACTGGTACCCATTTATACTGCTGGGTGAACAGAGGCACACTTGTGGTTGAGACCTTGCCCAAAGGTCTTAGCACAGTGAGGGTCTCAGTGGGATTCGAACTCACAACCTCCAGATCATGAGCGCAGCACCCTAACCACTACACCACCCGGCCCCATGAAAACTTATCCTTATGCCTGCCCATTTTTCCTGCTTTAACCACAACAACTTGAAGGACAAAATGTTTACTTGCTGCCTGCTACTGAGGTGTTACTGTCAGGGGATAATTAGTTTTATTTAATTTTCCTTCTAATGGTTGTAATATTCTATCTGATTAGTGTACAGTGGTACCTCACTTTGCGAAAGTCTCACCAAATGAAAATTTCAGGTTACGAAACGCATTTTCCTAAAATTTTTCTCTCTGGATACGAAACAAGTGCACGTTACGAAAGCGCCCTCTTAAAAATTCAAACGCACCATTCAAACAATGCGTGAGTTGCTTTCCCATTGGTTGTCTCCAAACACCCTGCCCTGCTGGCCTCCCATTGGCTAGGAGGGAGCTGAATCTCCATAATACAGTACTGTACCCATAATGCTTTTCCTGTGCCTTCGACCCATTGTTCGACACGCGCGAAGAAGAGTTGTACTGTTGGTTCGTGAGTTTTTTGAGTGTTTTCATTGCAGCGTTATTTTTTTGTTATTCATCATGAGCCCCAAGAAAGTGATTCCCGGTGAGACTGAAAAGAAGAAGCAGGCTCCGTTATCAATAAAAGTAAAACAGGTGATGATAAAAAAAAAAAAAAAAAAATACGAAAGTAGGATTCGGTTGAGTGAAATCGCAAAGGAATATGGCCAAAACCCCTCTACAATCGGGATGATATTGAAGCAGAAGGAGGCATTAAAAGCGGAGATACAGTGACTGAAGTGATTATTTCCGAAAAAGCAACCACCATATTTAAGGACCTCGTGAAGGGGGAGGGGGCAAGCGTCGCATGGGTGGTTCGAGATATTTTTAAAAAGGTAAATAATTTTCTTTTACTTTTAACACATTTCATACAAAATTGGAGTACTGTACTTTTATCATTTAAAAAGGGTTTATGGGGTAGTATTTGGGAGCCTTGGAACGAATCACACGTTTTACATGTAAAATGCAGTTCAACTTCCAAAAAAATGTAGGTTACGAAAAAGGCACTGGAACAGATTAATTTCGTAAAGTGAGGTACCACTGTATAAGTAATAAGGTCTGTATTTTTCTCATTGTACATGTATTTCTGGTGTGTGCTTGTACTCAGGTTTGATGAGTGCAGTGTCTGAAGTTATGATTTCAGACTTGTTTGTTTACTGCTGCTTAAACCTCTATCTGTGCAGTTGCAGCCGGAGTTTAATAATTAATCTGTTAATTATTGTTTTAGTGACTTAGATAAAACACATTTGACTAAAATATCTTTATTATTCAAGTATAATTGTTTTTCCACATACTAAAGATAAATAAATAAAATAATAGTTTAACTGCCTGTAGTATTTTATACCAAAGATATTTGTCTTTTTTTTTTTTTTAAGGGTTTTTTTTTTTATTTTTACTACTATGTCATGCAAGTACCATCCATCAATCAAAGCTTACACTGCCTGTTCCAAAAAAAGTCTTGTATTCTCATATTTTGTTAAATACTCAAGGCCAAGGTTGATTTTTCACTGACATCTTGAATTCATGACAGGAAAATTGAACTACACCATAAAGTCTTCTCCTGCACACAACAAAGATTTTTAGTTGGGTTAAGGTCAGGACTTGGTAGTTACAGTTCATGTGTGAAAATTATTCTGTGCTTCCTGAAACAGTCTTTGAGCCCTAATTTTATATCCACGCTATGAGGTCATCAGTTGACCAACTGAAATATCAGTACCTTCTTCTTTTCCTTTCAGCTGTTCTCTTTTTCTCAGGGGTCACTACAGTGAATAATCTGATTAGCACATTTGATTTGGCATAGGTTTTTACGTAGGATCCCCTTCTTGACGCAACCCTTTAGCAAGGGGCATAAACACACTGACGGCTATGCAGCCTATTCTTGTCAAAAGTCAGCAATGGTTCTTTTACATGAACCTCTCACCATAGTGAGACAGTGAGAGACATGGCCGGCTTTTGATAACCCAGTTTGGTGCACTGGGGGGAGTGGGACAGTGACAACCTTGTGGAGAGTGGGACTCGAATCCCCAACCTTAGGATCAGTGATCCAGCACCTTTTACCACCGGGTCACCACTGCCCCATAACTGAAATATCAATACTATCACTTTGTAATTTAGGGTTAAGTCATTTAGAATGTTCGAGATTGGGCTTTTTTTTTGTGTGTGTGTCCAGGCAGTGTGTATATAAGATAAGGTATGATGTAACATAATGTAAGTCAATTCAGCGCTGAAATGACCATCAAAATCTCAGTGGTGTAATGCTGCTAATAGTCACTGTAAAGGTACACGTTTGGGTAATGAGCCTTTTTTTAGTCATTCACGCTACAATTTGTTTTTACCATCATTAATTCCAATATAATTCAGAATCAGAAGACTTTATTGATCCCGGAGGAAATTGTGTGCACACGGTTGCTCCATACGACTAAGAGTGAGAGAAAGTCTTGATAAAGAAAATGTCAAATATTTATAGAGACGCTCACCGACTTGTGTTCATTCGTTTTATGTTTTTCAATTTTACGGGGTTTTCCCCCCCAAAAATTTTGTCAAATTTTGAGTTTAGCGTGCTCTCTGTAGTATGAGACATACCTACGTAGTATGCTGACGTAATGACGCTGCGTCCATTGTTTACAAACGACAGACGTGCCCCTCCTTTTTCCCAGTTCAGTAGTCCGTGTTACCCTTGTGTTAAGACGTCGTCTCTGTGATCTTTGTGTTTACACTGTTTTGCGGACTTTTGTAACCCAAAGCAAATATGGTTGGTCAGAAGCATAAGCCTACGAGCATGGGTGCAGATTTTCCGGCATATGCTGGAATTTCCCGTTTTCCCAAGACTGAATTAACTATCTGCTCAGATCGGCGCAATCTACCATGAATACTCAGTTAAGAAAACGGAGTTGTGAAATGAATGAAAACTCTAATCCAGAAAAGAAAGAGAACTCTCCGCTCTGCTGGTGATTTACATCAGTGCAGGCTGAGTACTAAACGAGTATTCAACAGCGCCCTTGCCCACTTGAAAGACTGGAAGTCCATATAACCCGCGCTTTATCTCAAGCACAAGCAAGTGAACTACTTTTGGTGGAGCGCCTCACATATTGTAAGCGTTGATTGGCTGTTTTAAGCTTCATCTAAAGTGACCATCTGTCGACCATCGGAACCATTTACAAGCAGAAAGATCGCATCATAGAGAATGTTAAAGGTTATATTTGAGACTCTGTTTGATATTTGATAAGTGAATTTGATTAAAATTTATCTATTTGAAATTATTTTGCTTGAATTTAATTTATTTTAAATTAATGTTGATATTATTTGATATATTTGATATTATTTTACATTATGTTTATAATAATTGATTTAGGGGTGTTTTATGAGATACGGTAATGGTATTTATGGATGTATAGGACAGTATGAACATCATACGTCACTGGAACATACAGTAACAACTTACGGTTTTTTTTTTTTTTTCAACTTGTGTTGGGCCGTCCAGAACCAAACAGAAACGTAAGTTGGGGAGCTTCTTTATCTATAAATATACATATGGAATCTACATATAATATGTAAGCTTGAAAATAGGAGATGTACTATGTATATAAACAGATGGAGAACGAATGGTATCAGTGAAGGATATGTACAGTATTATCAATGCGATAAGCAGTGAATGTTGTTGCCATACGGAGGAGTTTTGTACAGTTTAATGTTCACAAGTAGGAATGATTTCCTGTTTTGTTCAGTGGTGCATTTAGGTGGTATTTGTCTCTCACTGAACGGCTCCTGTGACTCATCAGCAGGTTATGAAGTGGGTGGGAGGTTTTGTTCAATATTGTCTTTATTTTGGACAACATTTACCTCTCTGACACTACCATCAGATTGTCCAGCTCCATTCCCACAACGCTACTGGCTTTGTGGCTCAGTTTGTTCAGCCTGTTAGTATATGCGACTCTCAGCCTGCTACCCCAGCATGGAAGAGGATAGAAGATCGCGCTCGCCACAGTAGACTCATAGAACATCCTGAATTGTGTCTGACGGATGTTAAACAACATTAACTGCCTCAAAAAATAGAGACTGCTCTGGCCCCACTTGTAAAGTACGGTAGTATTAACCCGGTCCAGTTTATTGTCAATATGCCAAGGTATTTGTAATCCTCGACCATTCTCACATTGTTGCCCTGGATGGAAATAGGGCTCGCTAGTATTTTGGATCTCCTAAAATCCATAATTAGTTAATTGGTCACATTAACTTTCAGATGATTCTGCTCACACCATGCGATGAAGGAGTCCATCACAGCTCAACACGCCGTCTCCTCACCTCCACTGAGGCATCCGACTACAGCAGAATCATCAGAAAACTTCTGAAGATTGCAGCTCTCTGTGCAGTTGCTGAAGTTAGTTGTGTAGGGAGTAAAGAGAAAAGGGGAGAGGACGGTCCCCTGTGGTGCTCCAGTGTTACTGACCACTGGGTCGATACGCAGTACCACAGTCCAGGATACAAGAGAGGTGTCTACCTGCATCGGTGGCAGCTTCTCAGCTCGGAAGGTTGGCCTGATGGTGTTGGATGCACTGGAAAAAAGTTAAAAAAAAAAAAAAAAACATGACCCTCACTGTGCTCCATCGACTGGTCCGGGTGGGTGAAGACCTGATTAAGCAGGTAGATGACGGTGTCCTTGACTCAGAGATGAGGCTGGTAGGCGAGCTGAAGGAGGGTTTATATGTTGTCTAACCCTGGGTCGGAGTTGATCTAGTATTAGTCTCTTTAGGGTTTTCATGATATGTGAAGTCAGTGCCACAGGTCTGGAATCCTGGGGTCAATTGGGATGTGGGATCTTTGCTATAGGAACGAGGTATGACATCTTCCACTGCGCTGGGACCCTATATAGGCTCGTTGTGAAGATGTAATGTAAGACTCCACAGAGCTGGGTGGCACAGGCTTTAAGGGGACGAGGTGGAGGAGGGGGTGTGTGGGCTCACCACGTCCGGTCTTGCTGCTTTGCCTGAGTGGAGTCTATTTAGTTCTTTCTACCAGATTATAAGTGAAGTTGACAGGTGGGAGAGGGGTGTCAGGTCTAACACAGAAGGCAGTGAAGAGAGGGAGATGGAGAGTGGAACTGCAACAGGCTGCATGCTGGTTGACACGTGCGCCTATTGTCATCAGTTTTGGTTTTATTGCTTTTTTTTTTTTTTAAGCTATTGTTTTGATATTCACGTTAAGGTTTGTTTACTGTCGGTTCTCAGAGACATTATTTAAGCGAGGTGAATGTTTGATGTTTGGTCAGATCTGATTGCTCTGATTTTACTGTTTATGTGTAAATAATATTCTTAAATGGGATAAATGATGCTGATTTGCAGTTGGCAAGGCACCGAAAATCACTGCAGCAGAATCTAAAGCCAGGTCTGGATCCGGACAATGATAGAGATGAAGCACTTCGATACTATGCTGAACACACAGCTCAGATAGAGGTGTGTATACATTTTTGAGAAACGGGTCTAATCTAGACAGATCACTTTTACTGGTTAGTCACTCTGTAAATATAAAATTAACATCAAATTTAGATCTGAGCTCTTATTATATTGCAAATATCCACAATGTGTTTCTCGTTATTGTTTTCAGATTGTGCGCCATGACCGAACTATGGAACAGATTGTGTTCCCGGTGCCCAACATCTGCGAATACCTGACTGAGGAGTCCAAAGTGCGAGTGTTCACCACCACGGAGAGAGACGATCAGGGTAGCAAGGTCAACCACTTCTTCCAGCAGTTTGAAGACCTGTACAATGAGATGTGGTGGCAGAAGAAAATGAGAAGTATGAACGTTTTATTTTCCAATCAAAGTAGGATAATTCACTGTCATTCTAGATGTGATCATTTATTCTATTCCATTAATTCTCTGTGTGTAGATAATGTTGCTCTCTTCTGGGTATCGAAACACATCTCTCTTTGGGGAAGTATCTCCTTTAACCTGGCTCTGCTGGTCAATATTGCTGTAGCACTGTTTTATCCATTTGGAGATGATGAAGATGAAGGTACCTGTCCTCTTTATTTATGTATTTTATTATTATATGTGCACATGTATATTTATTATTGTATGTGTTTCCAGACACTTTGTATAAAGTTTAATATTTGACAAAGCAAGCATTTCACCCTCTTTAATACAGGACCTGCAATAAAGGTGATGTACAAAACGATACAGCAAACTAGCTTTTCAAATATTTATTCAAGAAAAATATTCATAGATATAAGAATCTTCTGTAGACAAAAATAATATTCTTTCACCAGTGTCTGACTCGGCTTGCTGAAATTTTGACCACTCCTTCTTGCCAAAATTTCTTCAGTTGATATGAATTGAGTAGTTTTCTTGCATGGACAGGGATCCCTCGCTACTTCATGTTTCAATTCATATGGCTTCAAAGCATTGTTTTTTTGTTTTTTTTTTAATTAAATTTGTTTTAAGTGTTTATCGAACTAAAAAAATAACGTGAAAAAGTTGAGGAAAATGCTGCAAAACAAGGCCAATTATGAAAAAAAAAAAAAACAAACAAAAAAACAACGCACCCTCCCCCATCAAAACTACTTACATTTTTATGTGAGGTGCGAGTCTGTATGTGTGTTATTTTATTTACATCTTTTAGCATTATTTTTGCCCTCCCTCCCTCCTCCTCCCACTCCATTCCATCAAGCCATCAACTACCATCACAAAGGTAAATAAAACGACTTTATTATACAGTACAGTTTATTTCTTTAATTACAATACAATAGCACATTTATTATACATAAAATAAGGTATATTTTTGTGTAGTTTTAAGGCTTATTTAGTAGAAAATTATGTTTTATGGGGACCTGGGAACGGATTATTCTCATTTTAATGGTTTCTTATGGGAAATAAATGTTCGGAAGACGAACTTTTCGCCTTACACACACTTTCTGGGAACCAATTATGTTTGTGAGCTGAGGTATCACTGTATACATGTACGTATACGTCAGTCACGAGGTTCGATCCTAGTTTGCAAAATTCGGCGGTCGCGGGGAGATCTCAGTTCAGTTCATTTTCTGTACCCGCTTAATCCTAACTTGCGGCGCGGGGAGGCTGGCGCCCATCCCAGCCAACTTTGGGCGAGGGCAGAGTACACCCTGGACAGCTCGCCAGGCCATCGCAGGGCGGAAACACAGCGACGGCTTTGCAGCCTACTCTTGTCGAAAGTCAGCAATGGTTCTTTTACATGCCTCTCACCATAGACAGTGAGAGACATGGCCGGCCTTTGATAACCCAGTTAGCTGCACTGGGGGGGGGACAGTGACAACCTTGTGCAGAGTGGGACTCGAACCCCCAACCTTTGGATCAGCGATCCAGCTCCCTATACCACTAGACCACCACTGCCCCGCGGGGAGATCTCGGTCCCAATTAATCGCGAAAAGTGAGGGATCCCTGTATTACCTTTTCAAATCCTCCCTTAGTATTTCATTGGGGTTGAAATATGGGCTCATCTGAACTTTAGTTCTGATTTCTTCACATTGTCTTTGAGCACTTTTTGATATATTGCAGAATTCATAGTTGAATATTAAGGCAACCCTGTTCTTGAAGCATGAAGATACCGCTAACCATAACATTTTCACCATTGCTCATTATAATTGGAAGGAGGCGCTCTTCTTGCTCATAGTTTTCAGTGACTGAGGCCAAATGTCACTATCTTTTAAGTCACATGTCCAAAACTTCCTATTTCAAACGTCCCAGTCTTTACTATTATGTTCATATGAAAACAGTCACCAAAAACCTTCCTGGCGTAAATGCAATGATGGAGATTTATGCAATTTCATATCAACAGTTGTAAGAGTTTCCTACAGATCCTTTCATAAACTTTTGTTGTAATTGGATTATTTTTGCATTACGGTGTTCACACAGGCTGGATTTGTTGAAGCAGCCAGTCTTGAAACAATTGGCCATTGTTTGAAATGATTTTGCTTACAGTGGACTTATTTATTTAAAGTAATTTAAATAAAGTTTTCTTGACCGTCATAGGCGATCGCAGCTTTTTTTTTTTTTTTTTTCCTTTCCTGAAAGCATTCGGGAGCTCTTTAGACTTTAGCGTGATAATTGCAATAGCAAAGAGAATTCCAGACCATAAAATATACGCCATCACAGGAGGTTGTAACGAACGCACCTAATCTGGAACAGCTGATTCTAGTTTTATGGATTTGAAGGTGAGATAAATGCAAGTTATTTTTATCACTTTACTAAAAAAAAAAAAACAATGTTATGTAATTTCTTGGTGATGTATCACCTTTATCTGCAGACTCTGTCAAAAAGGATGAAATGATTTCTAAAAAATCTAAACATTTGTATGGAATGTGTATTGTAAATGCTATTTTATTCTAGACTGCTCAGATTAATTTAATATTCTTTGAATTAAATTAACTATAAGCTCTGTGTTTACTGGAGTTACCGATCCATGTATAATTCTTTGAAATGCCATGTTTACCCCCCCATCCCTCTTTCCCCAATAAGCAGCTTCTGAGTTATTGTCTTGTAGGTGTCCTGTCCCCTTTCCTGTCTGTCCTCCTGTGGGTGGCGGTAGCTATATGTACATCTATGCTGTTCATATTGCCCAGACGAGGAGGCATTCTGGCTTTCCTGATTACCAT
>CM045739.1:35340000-35342500 GCA_024760905.1 Plotosus lineatus
GCTAGTGTTTTATTTCAGTGACAGGAAAGAGATCGTATGTCATCCTTTCCTGAGAGCTCAACCAATTAGCTCTCACGGGCTTCTGGACACGGATGGCTGCATGCAACAACTGAAGCTTGAACATGAGGTTCTTGTTGCTGCATTACTCAGGAGCCCAGGCTCAGGATGATTTTTAAAATGGAGTTTTGAGACATTTTCAACCAAGAAATGTAGTGAAAGAAAATGTTTTTTTTTGTTGTTTTTTTTAAATTTGCACCAGCATTTATGTAGTTTATCACAATGCACTCATGTAAACATGTTCAAGAATATGTTCGCTCTTTTAAAGATGGGTTGCCATAAGTTTTATCCGCTTATTTTCATTTTTATATTTGAGAACTTTTTCAAAGCTATTTCGACTTTCTTGCTTCACCACAGCTTACAGCTTTACTTCTGGAGCCTCCAAAACGCTGACACTGACGAGGACAAACATTTTTTTAATCGAAGTGACTACCCGTACAGTACCATATTCCTACGAGGTTTTGCTATTCGTACGGCAGCTCGAAAATGAGATTTTGCACATGTGCGAGCTGACGTCAGTCACGTGGTCAAAATGGCAAAGGAAGAACATGCGTTCCATGTCGAGGATAAATTTTCATCAGGGATAGGATTATGGGTTAGGGGTTAGGGTTAGGGGATAGAGTTGGCGGTTAGGGGTTAGGGTTATACGTGTATCTTCTGCTGTGCTGTATGTTTATACAGCACAATGGTTAACCTCATTTCCAGTAGGTGGTGCATCAACACACATGCACAAAAGGATTGCTGTATGAATAGCAAAAAATAAATCCCGTACGATGCCGTATGGGTAGCCACGGCCTTTTTAAATAAGTTTCTCCTTTACAGAAAATGTAACTAACAACTAAACATTTTATTATTTTTTTGTATCACTTTTTTTTTTCCAGTATCAAAACAGTGTAATATTATCACCAGTAAATAATTATAAACCTGTGATTTGTCTTTCAGACAATTGTTACCTTTTAACCAATCAGAATTCGACAGTGCTATAATATACAAAGGTAGTTATTAGTTTTATGGCACAATTCCTACTTTAATTACTCTATTTGTTCATAAAAGATGCGTTTATTTAATTCACTCTGAAAGCGTTCTTGTTCCCTTCGGTTTTAATGACCCATTGAAATTCTGTTTATTGAAGCAGCAGTGGAGGACGGTAGCATGCATACAGGTGTGTTATTGTTCATAGCAATGTTTGTGTTGCCGCTAGCACGTGTGCACTTGTGTAACCCAGCCATGGCCACGTTGCCTTATGTAATCCCCTCATCTGTGTGCAGTTCTAATCTCCTCTGCTCTGATGCAGAGGAAATAATCACACACTGTGTACATGCGGGGTCATGTGTGAAAATGCGTGACATCTTTCTCCTCAGAAATCATGCATCATGGACACGAAATAAATTAACCATTATAGCTTAATTTACACAATTTATCCCGCTCATCAGTTTCGTTCTCATTGCTGCATTGTAGAACAGACTGTCGGATAGAAAAACACTAATAGTAGGATCAACTTCAATTACATAGTTCAGACTTTTTTTTTTTTTTTTTTTTTTTTTTTTTAAATCGAGGACCAAGTTTTCCAGAACCAGTAGAAAAAACATGGAGGAGTAGCAGCCATCCTCGTTGTCCATCTTTGCCTCAGCATGGCACCTCTCCGGGCATGGCAACGTAGCCTTCCATTGCTTCGACTGTGTGTGGGTGTGTGCTCACTGTTTGCTCACTTTGGTTGGTTTCAATTCAGAGCCATAATTACCCTTATGGGATTAATGCAGAATACCAAAATGTCCCAGTATTTCTACTTTAGACACTAGAGACACTTGGTACTGAAGTATATTTGGGAATATGGAATGCATGTCTTTATTAAAGGGAAATATTTGTGTCGAAAAGGGCAGTGGTAGTCTCGTGGATAGGGTGCAGGATCGCTGATCCTAAGTTTGGGGGTTCGAGTCCCCACAAGGTTGTCCCTGTCCCCCCAGCGCAGCTAACTGGGTCATCAAAGGCTGGCCATGTGTCTCACTGTCTATGGCGTGAGGTTCATATAAAAGAACCATTGTTGACGTTTGTAAAGAGTAGATGCATAGCCGTCAGCGTCTTTCAGACCCTTGCTAAAAGGATTGTGACAGGAAGGGCATCCGGTGTAAAAACCACTACCAAATCAAATGTGCGAATCAGATGATTCGCTGTAGTGACCCCTGAGAAAGGGAAAAAGCCGAAAGGATAAAAGAAAAGAAGAAAGAGAGATTTCTGTCAAAAACAAAAGTACAGGGATCCCTCGCTACTTTGCACCTCAATTCATGCAGCTTCAGTGCATCGCTTTTTTATTTATTTATTTTTTTCTTATTATTATTTTTTTTAATATTCATCAAAATAAAAATAAGTAAATTAAGGACGAATAGGGGGGAAAGTTAAGGAAAATGGCACAAAAACAAGGCCAATTATGCAAAGAAAAAACAAA
>CM045739.1:35347500-35350000 GCA_024760905.1 Plotosus lineatus
TCAGGGGGGTTGATCCTAATTTTTGGAATTCGGCAGTCACAGGGGGATTTCGGTCCTAATTAACCGCGGAAAGTGAGGGATCTCTATGCTACGGTGTCGGGGCCTATTTATCGCATCCCAGGGATCATGAATCAGGTTGAATGCATCAGAATACTTGAAGAGGCCGTGCTGTCTCATGCTGAAGACGAAATGGCCTTGAAACGGGTTCCAACAAGACGACGATCTCAAACGACACCAAAACCACTAGTAAACTGGCAGAAAACTGGGGCTCGATAAGGGTGCTTTTATGTGAAGTTTGCATGTTCGGCCCGTGATTGCATGGGTTTCCTCAAACAGTACAACAAAATGAACATGAATCCAATTAGCGGTTTGAATTGCCGCTAGGTGTTAGTTAGTATGATTTGGGTGTGTGTGTGTTTTCCCTGCAATTATTTGGTGAGCTTTTCAGGGTGTACCCTGCATTTGCCTAGAGTCAGCTGATATGGACCTCAGCATCCCTGTGACCCAGCAGGATTAAACAATCTGGCGAATAAATGAATCAATCAAATTCTTGAGCTGTGCATAGTGTGTGGTTTGATCTTGGAGGTCTCCGACTTTCATGACTATCAATCCTCACAGGAACCCATGTTTGCTGCTCG
Organism: Plotosus lineatus; assembly: GCA_024760905.1. Taxonomy (NCBI): domain Eukaryota; kingdom Metazoa; phylum Chordata; class Actinopteri; order Siluriformes; family Plotosidae; genus Plotosus; species Plotosus lineatus. The sequence goes on from CM045739.1 coordinate 35,348,139, forward strand.
TGTGGTGTACGACCTTCTGTTCTTCTTCATCGTCATCATCATTGTTCTGAACCTGATCTTTGGTGTGATCATTGACACGTTTGCTGACCTGAGGAGTGAGAAACAGCGCAAGGAGGAGATCCTGAAAACCACCTGCTTCATCTGCGGTAGGTCTCGACGAAATCCAGGGAGGCAGCATAAAAAGTTATAATAATACTGTAGTATGATAATATAAATTTATGTTTTAATGATAATGTTAATATAGTCACAATAGTAGTGTATTTCCTGCTGTCCTGCAGGGCTGGAGAGAGACAAGTTTGACAACAAGACAGTGTCATTCGAGGAACACATCATGAATGAGCACAGCATGTGGCACTACTTGTACTTCTTGGTTCTAGTACGGGTGAAGGACCCCACTGAGTATACGGGTCCTGAAAGCTACGTAGCCCAAATGATCAAGGTCAGTCTGTTTTAATTTGTCCATTCAATGAGCATATTCACAACAGGGTGCTTGTCTACACTATATTAGCTGTACTCATTTAAATGCCTTTTATTTTAAATAGTTATCCATTAAAAACTTATTACAGACGCTCCCCAACTTACGTTTTTAATTGGTTCCGGACAGTCAAACGCATGTTGAAAGTGAACGCAAGTTGTTACAGTGATGTGTGACGTATGACGCTCATACTGTACTATACATCCATAAATACCATTACCGTATCTCATAAAACACCCCTAAATCAATTATTATAAACATAACATTGTAAAATAATATCAAATACAGTGATACCTCAGCTCACGAACATAATTGGTTCCCAGAAAGTGTGTGTGAGGCGAAAAGTTCGTCTTCCGAACATTTATTTCCCATAAGAAACCATTAAAATGAGAATAATCCGTTCCCAGGTCCCCATAAAACATAATTTTCTACTAAATAAGCCTTAAAACTACACAAAAATATACCTTATTTTATGTATAATAAATGTCTATTGTATTGTAATTAAAGAAATAAACTGTACTGTATAATAAAGTCGTTTTATTTACCTTTGTGATGGTAGTTGACAGCTTGATGGAATGGAGTGGGAGGAGGAGGGAGGGAGGGACTTACTGTTTGGAAGGAGAGTTTGGAAACGCCTACTGTTTGGAAACACCCTTAGCCACACACGCACCCTTAATAGCTTCCTTGTTCTTAAGGATGGTGGTAGACTTAGCGTACTGGTACTGGGACGCTGAGTCACACAAACGCACACCTCGTTCGTGTTTTTCAATGATCTCCGCCTGTGGTGGGGTCTTTTTCGGTCCCATAATAGCAAAAGTACACTCAATATGGTCCAAAATGTCTATCAAACACAAACCACTTCCGCATTCAAAGAAAGGGGTGTGACTAACTGTGACACCGTGAGCGTGCGTCAGCTTCTCGTGGCCGCCACCGTGGCGCTGTTCGACCGCGTGGTTTGATTCGTCCGCCGAAAACTAGTTCGTCAGCAGAGACAATATGCTCGCAAATTTAATGTTCTTGAGGCGAAAAGTTCGTGAGCTTAAGCGTTCGTCAGCAGAGGTTTTACTGTATATCAAATAATATCAACATTAATTTCAAATACGTCATTATTTATACTAGTAACTTTCTATGAAGCTTAAAACAGCCAATCAACGCTTGCAATATGTGAGGGGCTCAAAATCAAAAGTAGTGTACCTGCAAAAGTAGTGTCCTTGCTGTGGGTTATACGGACTTCCGGTCTTTCAAGTGCACAGGGGTGCCGTTGAACTCGTTTAGAACACAGCCTGCACTGATGTGAATCACCAGCAGAGTGGCAAGTTCGCTTTCCTGGATTCGGGTTTTCATTCATTATACAACTCTCATTGCTTAACTGAGTATGCATGGTAGA